>CM021109.1:620143147-620682936 GCA_007115665.2 Sequoiadendron giganteum | reverse complement strand
GCAAGAGTTTGGAAGTGTGTTTTTGGGAGTTTTATGGGTTTTCAGAGAGCTTCAGAATGGTGTAACATGCATCTCCATCTGATAACCTTTCCAGACACTTACTATTTATAGTAAGTCATGTTGGCTTCTCGGTTTGTGCTCAGAAGGCATTTGGAAACACTTACTATTTATAGTAAGTCTTGTTTATTGCTCAGTTGGTGTTCAATTGATGTTTTGCAAACTTACTATTTATAGCAGTTGCTATTTTTGGTAAGTCAATTTATAGCAGTATCATTCTAGCAACAGTTCAGCCTTTTGCAGTTCAGTGTGGCTGTTCAGTTTGGCTTTCTGTGGTGTTTGCAGTGAACTTACTATTTTTGGCATTTGCTATTTTTAGTAAGTCCATTTGTGGCAGTGGCATCTTTATCAGCTTGGTTCAGCTTGACTAATGTCAGTTTGCAATTTTTAGCAGTAATCAGTTGCAATTTGAGCATTGCTCTCCGTTACCTCCTTGGACTAAGTTCCATACTTAGTTAAAATTGTGTTTCGAAGTTGTACCCCATGCCTAGCTTAATGACTTCAAGTTGTTTTTAAGTTGGGGCCATAAAGTGGATACATTTAATATTTTATTAAATGTTTTATTTCTTTTTAAAGTGGGACGATTTGGAGAGGAGAATGAAGAGTTTAAATATTAAACATTTAAAAGTGCATTTTGTAGTGTTTGGCATCCCATGAAGGAATTGAAGAGTTTTCTTTGTGGGAGTTACAGTTGATTCATTTGCCCAACTAAAACTTATATATTGATGCTTTGTGGAGAGCTGATTATTTTGGAAATTTGAAAGTAAAGTTATGCAGCTGGTTTGAAATCCAGAACCTGGCTAAGGGAAAGCTTAGCATTTTGCAATCCATCCTTCGGGCCTGAAACTATGGCTTCCTAGGTGGGTCTTTGAGACTGTACTTCACACAGGAGTGCAGATGGAGCTTTATTTCTGATGTTATTTGACAGGTTGCTGCTGTATAACCTGTTATTGAGTTGCTGGTTTGTTCATGGCTGAAGCGAATTTCTGTTCATAGCTTCGCCAACGAATTTTCTATCGTTCTAGGTACTGGCCCATGCTGTTCCACTGTGGAGGGCGCCCCTTTTTGCAAGTTTGCAGATTTTATCATTGAGTTTCTGATTTTTGGGAGAAGGTCAACCCTTCATGGAGGCCGTACCTTTCTTCTTGATTGTCTTGGGAATCGTGCAAGTTGTTTCTCTCTGTTTTGGGCTCGTTTTCTCAATGAGGTTGGACTCCTAGCTCTTAGCTGTTGATTGGCTGTGGTTTGAGACCTTTGTCAATTATGGTGAATTCTCACCTTGCTGATCTGATTTTCTGTATTTCATGTTTCTGATCAGATTAGTTAGAAATTGTTATAATGCTGTTCTGAGTTTCTTTCTATATCATTTTGGCATTGTAAATGTTAGAGGAAGTGTTACTCTAACCATTGAGTGTTTTTGGAAGCATATCATTCTCATTTGCAGCTGTATGTTATTTATTTGTAAGCTGATTAGTAGTACTAACAACAATTGTTTACTTTGCTGCAATTTAGTTTATTGTATTCCCCCCACAAAAAATAAGTGGTTGTGTGGATTGTATACCCCCCACAGTTTAAGTGGAAGTGAGGTTAAATGGCTGGCTTGCTGCCTTCAAATAAATGTAATAATCACACCCACTAAATAAGTGGAGTATTCCCACCGCTTGTGGATGCCTGCATCAGCAGAAGAAGTGTTATTTTCAGTTTTATAACTAGCAGTCCACCATATGTTAGCACCTCGCCTTGCAAAAGGATCTTGCATGCACATTCTTGGTGTCGAGTTTAGCTCTCTATCTCAAGTGTTATCAAGTTATTAGATCCTAGGGATCCTCTGACCATATGCCTGCCCCTCCTCCTTAAGTGGTTTTAGGGCGCATTCTTGGTTAGAGTTGTTTCAGCAGTGTTTTGATTTGGAGCTAATTCTTAACAGGTGCATGATTGCATTGATGTGAACTGAAAAACAAGGGAACAAATTAAGGGGAACAATTCAATATGCATGCATGTATGTATGCATTTATGTGTATTGATGGAAGCAGATTGGGAGGGGAGATAGAGGAGGAGCAGATGTATGTATTAGAGCATAGAAGGCATGTAAGTAAAAAATTTAATACAGCTACATGACATTAATCAGAGGTAGTTGTAATAGGGTAGATAGACAGATGTATGTATGTGCATACATATACATACACACACACAGACACATACATATACACAAATACATTCACATACACATGCACATACATATACATACATACACATACATATACAAATATACACATATATACACACACATACATATAGATACACACACACACACACACACACACACACACACATACATACATGCATAGGACGCAACTAATCTCCCGACAAAATGCACCTATGTAACTAACATACATACATACATAGGACGCAGCTAATCTACCGACAAAACGCGCCTATGTAACATGCATTGGACGCAGCTAATCTGCTGACAAAACGTGCCTATGTAGCATACAAAAACGCATAAAAACATACATAACATGAAGGGACACGCATATATATACATATATGTATACGTGTAGCTATTCTCTCGACAAAACACACCTATGTAACATACACTAATCTCCCGACAAAACGCGCCTACGTAACATACTAACATGCATTGGACGCAGCTAGTCTCCCGACAAAATTTGCCTATGTAACGTAAAAAAATGCATAAAAACATACATAGAAACATACATAACATGATGGGACACACATATATGTATATTTGTAGCTATTCTCCCGACAAAACATGCCTATGTAACATACAAAAACGCATGAAAACATACATAACATGATGGGACACACATATATACATATATGTATATGTACACGCACATATATAAATGTACATAATATGTGTATAAATATATGTATGTGTGTGTGTATTTGAACCCGTACGATTTTTTTTTGCCGCACTGCTGTACTTTTTTTTATCTGCACCTGCATCTGTAACTTAGTTTTTGTCTGTAGTTTACATTGCATGAATGGGATTTGAATTTCCTTGTAGTTTCCTATTCCATCATTGATAAAAATTCTGTTGAAATATCCTCAAAAAAATAAATGTGCATGGTTCTATGTGTTTTTGCTTTAGAAGATTTAGATTCTTTGAGAATGTAGGCGTAATTTTCTCTGTGGCATGTACTGTGGAAGAGTTTCTAAGTTTCTTCACTTTTATCCTGCATCAAGCAGTAGCAGTATCACAATGGTCATGTTCCTACTTGTGAGTTCAGTTAGAAAACAACCTAAGTTTGAGCAGAACAGTGCAAGGCTACACCTTGTACTCTTGAATTGTAAACAAAGCTTAGATAATTTCTTAAGAGGGGGTTAATCGAATTGATGAGGAAAAGACAGTCTGACATTCAATAAAGAAAAATTCTCACTTGAAAGATTTCTAAATATGATTAATTTTCTTTCTAATTTACATTGGGTGAATGGGATTTATTTTTTCTTGTAGTTTCCTATTCCATCATGGTATGAGGTAGGAGTGGCTCTACTAACTACTGAAATCTGTTGAGTTTCATGCTCATGATCATTGATAAAAGTTCTGTTGAAATATCAACAAAAAGATGAATGTGCATGGTTCTATGTGCTTTTTCTTTTTAAGAGTTGATTTATCTGCAAGAATTGATGCTTCATGTGAATTGTACATTGACTGGTTTTCTGGAAGGAAGCTTTTGTTTGGACACTGTCAAAGTGAGCCTAACACAAAAATACTTGCCTAGGTGCCCTAATGAAGAAAATTGGTCCAAGTTGTGGGTCGAGCCTTGCACTGTCGTATTTTGCAGATTCATTCACCTGCTGAAGCAAATTGTTACAGATATGTTTTTTTTTTGAAGAAAATTGGTCCAGGTATTGCATTGAATTGCATATCTTTTTGTTTGTTGTCTAATTGATTGCTGTATTATAGAGTATATATGTTTGTCGGTTGAACAAAATTGGTTCAGTATAGCATTGGATGGCATAATCTCTGTTTGTTGTCGAAGTAATTGCTGTAATATATTGTATGTATGCATGTGTATTGAATAAAAGTCGTTCTGTTAATCAGACTGCATACATCTTTGTTTGTGGTCAAATTAATTGGTGTATTATAGAGTATGTATGCTTGTGTACATTGTACACTAGACCATTGGACTGAATGGGTCTGCTTTTCTTGATGCTTGCAGCTGCATTCCCCATCTTTAGTTCCAGCATTGCTGTTACTAGAACTTTGAAGACATGAGGGACATGCAAGGTCTGTTCTGGGTATTACCTTGTTTTAGATTTAAGCTTTCTATGGCCAGTTTGGTGTTATGTCTCTAGTCCCTTTTCTTGGAAGGAAAGGATTGGATGGATCAATTTACCAGCCAAGTTAACTTTACAAATGCCTTTGAACAAAGTTCAAGAGGGCAACTAGTTGTGTGGTTTAGGTTAATTTTGCTCATTGTTGTATAACTTTAATTTAGTATTTTTTGAAATTTAAATTGAGGTTTGTCTCTCCATTCAATTTCATCAACTTTTTATTCTAGACAACAACTAATTATGTGGTGTAGGTTAATGGTGTTCATTGTTGTATGATAGGACATTGTTGAATGTAAAATAACATGGTGTGCATCCTCAGTTTCTTCTAACCGTATGTATTTCAAACCCCTTCTCATTGAGAGTAGAATTAAGTTGGTGGGATTTGCAGTATTGGGGTACATCATGAAGTTGGAATATCAAATTCCTTTGCAAAGTGAGCTCGTGTCTACAGTTCATGATTCATTGGAATTTTACTTTATAGCTTCCATAATTGAATCTTTTTTTTTTCTAGATTCATCTCGCTTGTTGTTAATAGCTGCTCTATTTGTTAGGTGGAATGATATATCTTAATTAATTGTGTTTTATACAACTTTCTTTTGCACTGTCCAATTACAAGGTATATTAATTCGAGGAAAAAATAGATCAATTGCACTCATAAGTGGAGAAGCAAGAATTGGGTGTACACAAATTTATAAATGGTGGAGAATTAGGTTGAGTAGTTTTACTTACCAAGTAGCGACCACCATGATCAACTCATATGCACACAAATACAAAATGCACAACAATTTCATTGTAGTAAGTACACAATTGTTTCAATGTTACATGAAGTATTTCCGATGAGTTGCAATGGTAGCATTAGAAGCAAGAACTTGGGTAAACACTAAAAATGGTACAGAGGATACAGTATCAGGTGGAACAATTCTACTTTTTAAGTAGCAATGTAATGTACCCTGTTTGGTATACTTAGAATTCTGCCTAAAATCACAATTTCCAAGTAAGAGACATTTTATTAAATTACAACTTCTGATAGACTCTAGTTTAACCCTGCAATAATGTAAGCCAATGATTCATAATATAATATAATTAATTGATTATTAGTATTGTTACATCCACTGCATGTACTGATCTAGATGAGTAATTCACAATGGTGATTCTAGGTGGTCCTTTTGTAGATATCAACCTGCAGATATGTCTTCAATCCTGTTCGATCTGTTCTTGACATTCAAAAGATATCGTTAGTGTAAATCAAACAAATAAGAATCTATTATCCATACTTATTTCAAATAATCATAATTATTAATAAGGCTCAATAATTGCTGCAAGCAATCATTATGGCATAATCGTATATAATTCACATATATAGATATCCTATATATATGTGTGTGTGTGTATATATTTATATTTAACTTACTTCCTTTAGTGATTTATCATTTATCTTCCGTGAGCTATCTTCTTCTTATGTATATTTCATGATATCAGTCCCTTAATATATTTATGGGCTGCTGCCTTTCTGAGTGCAGACTATTTATTTATTACTGATTATTTCCATATCAGACTTCCTATTTCTTCCTGACTGTTTTTTGTGAATGATTTCATTTTCCTTATATATCTCCATGTCTAAGAGAAATGATGCATCTCTTAGAAAGGAGAATTATGAGAAAGGCATGATCCTTTGTTTCCCTTAATCGCTGCATACCTAGTGACTTTTTTCTTTTAGACTGCAGGAATTGGAAACAGGTAGCCGCCCCCCCAATAAACTGCAGTGCACTTGGTAAATTCTTTTCACGTGATCGGTGGTGCTGGTGTGACACGCCCTCCGGTACCACGGAGATGGTGGGGAGACTAGACCTGGTGACCTCTTGCCTGCAATAGGATGCTTTAGCCAATTGAGCTAGGCGGTGCCCCGCTGCATTACCATTGACTAATCTAAGTACTCACTTTTGATTTATTAATTGTTGCCTATAGTTAAGTGCTGCTCTTAATATTAACCAGGTGCTACTTATTCTACATTCATTGATGCCTACTACCTTCAGTAAAGTGCTGCAGAATGTAATCGCTCCCCGCCCAAATATTAATCGCTGCCTTGGGTGAATGATCATTGATTTCCATTCCACATTCCCATAGAGTATGTGTTCTTTTATTAATTTAATTCTGAGTCAGCTTTGCGTTTCCAATTGCTGATTTTATAATTGTTGCTTATATTATATATGTTTATTTTATATTGGTTATATATATAATATTTATAGCATTATATTATAATTATAATAATATTTGCTGTTGCTTATATTATATATATAATATTTATAGCCTTATGTTATAATGGTTATAATAATATTTATATTTTTAATATTTGTTTTGTTATTTATTTATTTTATTTATTGGCTGTTCAACGTTTTATTCTTTAGGGCTGCAATTTTGGGGGCAGGACAAGCAGCTACCACTACATACATTCTCGAATACGAAATGCCATTGTAGTAAGGTCAAAGACCAAGTATTATGCAATGCGAAGAATTGCATCTTTAATTTCATTGTATATATATGAGATTAACTGTTTGTTTGCTTTATCTATTTACATTGAAACATTTGTCTGATTGTTTTCAGAAACAGAAGGGGGCTCAATTTTTATCCTTAAATATTTCAGCTCAAAAACTATTATAGAAATGAGCATAACAAAATTCTAGGGCAGTTAAACACATAATTGGATAGATTTTTCTTACTTCCACATATACGCATGTAGAGGGAAGGTGATTGAAACCAAGTTATTGTCAATGGTGTAAAAGAAATTCTTACCAAATATATTGTCTTGCAATTGCTAAATTTTAGTGGTTTTGTAGCTGTGAACATGCATACTTGCTTATTGACATTGGGATTTAATATCCAATTTGAGTGCTCATTTCCACTCTATTTTCCTTAACTAATTATTATTGAAACCTGAAAATATGTATGGAAGCCTTTTGTAACTACTAATTGAGTATTGGCTAAATCAATGCAAATTGTTGTTACAGTTTTTGGCAGGGACTGTAGCTGCACCGCAGCCCTTGTTTTATTATTATTCGAGCTTGCTTAGCATTTCTAAAATTCTCGAGTACTACTTGGCATGAGTTTTTTTTTGAGATTTGGTTTATAACATTCTAAAAATACTTTGAAACTGTATGTTTTTGATAAGGTAAGCATGGTTTTGGAAGGGCCCAGAACCTTGTACAAAGCGAAGAAATAGAACACAACCAAAGTATCAAACTTTGCCAACGAAACAAAACAACAGAAACAAGTTTTGAAAGGCAATTGAGACCCTGACAAAAATAGAGAAACAATGGAAACACCACAACATAACATAAAACTATCAACCAACACCTGGCCACCAAAAAAACCAGGAGCAAACAGGCCAAAAGACAAGAGGCCACACCAATCAAGGAGGTTTGAAATTGTATCCAAACGAAGAGCTTATAAGGGGAGCTTGATCTAAATGGGTCGATCCAATAATCTTGGACTAATCAATGTCATTCATACTAACAGGAAAAAATTTATCCTTGAGGGGGCTTCCCCTTAGGACATCAACATGATCTTCGACATCCAACTCCCTAGCCAAGGGGCTCACGAAGTTTAACTTTTTTAGTGGGAGAAACAACAAAGAAGCTTGAAGCCTTCCCAACAGAACAAGACTTCAAAGGATTGAAGTCCTGGAAAGAGTGGGAAAGTGACCAACTCTAAGGCAATGAGAGCACACCAAAGAGGAAGAATCAAAGAGAATACATTGCTCCCAAACACCCGACTTGGAATGAATCTTAATTTTATTTGGTAGAAGCTTACCAAATTCAACCAAAACACAAAATCTTGCATAAACTAAGCGTTTCATGTCTTTTGTGATCCTATCCATGACTAAGAAAGAGCCAAGACTATTACCAATACCTCGAAAGTTTTTTTCATCCCAAAATTCCAAAGAAAATGTTAGGAGTCTTACCGAAATAGGGGCCCGATCGAAGCTATCCTTGGAAGCCACAAACCACACAGTCAAACTTTTGAGAAGGAGAACAAATTTTTGAAAGAACCAAGGTCCACCAAGTAAAACACCCTTACTCTACTCAATGAGTTCGAAGAAGAAATGGAAAAATTCTTTAGGCATTGCAGCCACCTGCAAAAGACCAAAAGCCTTCCATTTAACTAGAGCCCAACTGCGAACAAAGTCAATATTAGGACAAGGGTCGGAGAACCTCCCAATAAGAGCATTATCGACAATAACAATAGATTTTTCCACCACAGGATCAGGAATCCGAAGAGAGAGGCCAAAGACCATCGAGAACCCCTGCTCCTTATTTTAGACAAGAGTAGCAACATCCCCCTCACACGCAAGGAGGGGTCCCTTAACACCACCCAAACCCACAGGTGAAGCTGCAACCTCTTACTCACCAGAGAAGTCAGAGGACAAAGGGAGGTTAACCAAACCAAACCCAGAGCTAAGATCCTTCACAGGTGTCTGAACAATGTTCACAACTTCAGACCTAGAAGTCAACGATGCACCCAGAGTTGCATCCAAGCCAAGACCAACACTTTGCAATTTGCAATCCTGTTGAGTAGGAATAGAGTGATAAAGAAAGCCTTTAAGTAGCCTAGAAAAAGGTGCACCATCCTCTTTCTTCCCCTTAATCTCACACCCCTGTGACTTCCTACGGGTCTCCAAAAGAATATTGAGCAGGAGCTCATCTTCCTCATCAGCCGGATTGTTTAACCACTCATTATCAATCCCATCCTCAGAGAGAATGAAGGCAAACCTGTCACAGGGATCAAGTTCCCAGTGTGCAAGAGCATGGAAATCACCCTCATCCGTTCCCTCATTAGAGCCTCCAAAGCCAAAACCCTCAACAACATTGGCAGATCCATCAGCAACCTCTGAACCTCCATCCTCTGCATCTTTATCTTCATTTGCTGCACCCTCAATCCCATATGCAGACCCATCGCCACCACCACCAGATCCCGCGTCGGCTAGGGTTTGAGCTTTTGGAGAGCTCTTCGTTTCCATTGCGATTTTTTTTTTCAAACTGTATGTTGCACAATTGAGTTTTGATAATTCCAAGTGCTAAATGTCTGCTGTGGTTTCTGTGTTTTTTCTTTATTTTGTATTTTTATTTTCTCTATTTTGTAAGCTTAGCAATATGTCAAAGCCTAAAAAATTAATGACAATACTCCAATGATAACCTAGTATAAATTGTAGAGTTGTTGCTCAAAAGCTCTTGCAATAGGATATAAGTTTATAACTATTTTGTCTGCCTCACAAAAAAATCAATGAGACTGTCCTTTATTGCAAATTCTAATGTGTTAGTCCTTGTTTCATATTAGTTTCTACTCAAGCCACTTTCTACTCTAAAACTATAAGGTAGGAATTGACTGCACACTGCACAATGGCACTTATTTTACTTATAGCCTATTCAAAAGGTAAATTGATTGCTAATAATATATTATTTTACAATTTTTGTTTTTGGGATCAATTAGAAGTGCGTTTTATTAGGGCCACGTCCAAAAGAGTATTAGTATAATATCTTTCTATTATTTTAGTTAAGGGTCATCTAGTTGTTTTTAGTTAGTTTCTATTTTTGTCTTCTGCTAACGTTTGTTTCTTTTAGAAACGTCTTTGTAATCTATTTATTGAAGCTTTTGCTTCTCGTGTAAATAACAACATCGATTATTTGAACATGGTATCAGAGCAGTTCGGTCGGTGGGAAATTTTTTCTGAGCATTGATTTTTTTTTCTGTTTGCTTTGTATGTCTCCTTGTGCAAGAAAAAAAATCATCAACGACCTTGCTTTTGAAAAATTCGTGGGCTTTTGATTTTCATTTTTGGGCGATCTTTTGAAAAAAAACGTGACCTGCACGCGTTTTTTGAGCATGCATTTTTTCAGCGTCATTTTCTTTTGGAAGTCGTTGCCCTTCTCTCTGCTCGCTCCTTGTTCATTGGGGTTGGTCATTTTTTTCTGAGCTTTTTTAAAATGCGATTTAAAAAAAACCGACTTTTAGGCGTGATTTATTTTTGCACGACCTCCTTGAAGCTTTGTTTGGCTCAATTCTTGTATTTGCATATTTGCAAATCGCGTCGCTTCTTTTTGCTCGAGCCGTCAATCAGCTGGACGAAATCGTGTCTGCATTATCTCACGTCTGTTGGCGCACGTCTTCATTCTTTCCGTCTCTGCACGCGAGCTTCCTAAGCTGCGACGAAAATATTCTGTGTTCTTTGTGTGTGATTTTTGTTGATTTTCCTGTGCTCGCGATTTCTTGAGCGATCGGGAGGTTGTCTTCTGGGCGATGGCTCTACTCTGTACGAGATTTTTTGGGCATCGATGTTTTGTGCATTTTTAATATTTTTTTTCCCTTAAAAAAAATCAGTTTGGTGGGTTTTCAAAATCACTTTGGTGGGTTTTTTAATATTTTTTTCTCCTTTCAAAAAATTGCTGATGGGTTTTCATAGTTTTGACCCTTAAAAAATTTTGTTTGGTTTTTCCTTTTTTTTGCCTGAAAAAATCATGGAAGGGTTTATAAGTTTTTCCTCAAAAATAAAGGATTTGCTCCTGTATCCCCTAGTTAGGGTTTCATAGTTCGGGAGGGCTCTCGGTTTCTGGAAAGGTTTTACCGTTTTTCCTTAAAAACGGTGTTTTGTATGTTGATCCGTGTTTTCAGATTTTGTGCTAGCTATCTATTTGGTTTTTTCGATTTTATCCTCATAGGGCTTCTATAATTCGCAGAGTTGCGTGGGATTCCTTTGTGGGTTTTTAATGGTCTTTTTGAAAAAATGATGTTTTGTAAACTTCAGTTTAAGGGTTTTGCGATTTTTTCCTCAAAAATCATGGTTTGTTGCAGTCTATTTTGGTCGCACCTAGAGTTGCTGTGGTGATTGGCAATATGGCTATTCATATTTTGTGTTTGAGAAATCACTATCCTCTAATATCACGTGGGGCCATTAGTGGTTGTTGTTTTGCATTTTGAAGATTAAAAGATGTAAAATCAATGACATTTTCTAGCACAGCGATTTGCTGCAGGGGGTCGATTCTTTTGGAGGGGCGATGTTGCAAGGTGTGCGCCCTTGGTCTCCTTGTGTTATGCAGCGTAGCGCTTGGCTCCGTGACATGGCTTAACCACCTCCTATGGATTCATTAGCTTTGGCGATTGTATCGGGCGTTAACAGGTCGATCTGTTGGCGTAACGACAACCGTTTGTGGAACAATTAGTATCAGAGCTTGGGTCACGGGTTCGAACCCCTCGCTTGTGTTGGGGGGGGATTGTTGCAAGGTGTGCGCCCTTGGTCTCCTTGTGCTGTGCAGCGCAGTGCATGGGTTCGTGACATGGCTTAACCGCTTCCTGTGGATTCATTAACTCAGGCAATTGTATCGGGCATTTACACGTTGATCTTTTGGTGCAACGACAATCGTTTGTGCAATAGGTGATAAATTTTTCTTGCTGTTTTGAAGTAAAACTCATCCAACACAAAAATGCATGGGACCATGTTGACAGGTTAACAAAACATTGGCTGATTAAAAATGTTTTTGGATTACATTTTCCAACGTAGAAGGTTGTTGAGGAGGGGTCAATTCATTTTTGCTAAGTGACTATTCAATTGCTATACATTGGCAGATTAAAAATGTTTTGGATTACGTTTTCCAACGTGGAAGGTTGCTGAGGAGGAGTTGATTCATTTTTGCTAAGTGACCATTCAATTGCTGGATGTTTTGATCACTATAAGAAGGAAAAATAAACACAGAAGAAAGGTTTGACCAGGCTGGGAAAGGAGAATGTTTTAGCCTGAGTCTGAAATTAAATTGGATGAATAATTTTCTGCTGGGAAGTAGAAGAATTTGAGTTGAACAATTAATTGTGGCCAATAAGAAACAATTTTGGATTTGAAAGTATTGAAATACTTGCCTGTGTATTATCTGGCTCATGGCTGAAATTTCTTTGGAATGGAGAATGATCAGTAATTTTGTTCTTGTAGCTGTTGATATGATTTCATTTTGAAAATTGAATTAAATTGCTTGATGAACTTTGTTTTTTTCTATTCGCTGCTGAAATTGGCTGTCCCATAGGACCCCTAATTCCTGTCTGTACCACTAGTGGAGACATAATATTGTAGATGTATTTTGATTGGCATATGTCTTATATGCTTAAGTTACCAAGTTGCTACTGAATAGAAGCAAAAGTTAGTTGCTAGCTTTTGGTTTTTAGATTGCTAATGGTGGTCAATTTCACCATTAGATGCTTCTATCTAAAAGCAAAAGGAAAGCACAAGCACAATCGTTATTAGCAGTCTTGAACTTCATTTTTTCTACGCATCGTGCAATTTCCTATCTCATGCATGCTATTTTAATGCAAAGTTTTCTTTGAAAGGCAACAACAGGCCTTCCTTCAAAAGACTTAATAAGTCTTGCTTTTCTAGCAAAGCTTTTTAATGGGCTTCAAATTGAAATCTTGAGCATTGCTTATTTTGTCTTTTATCACTCCAAAACTTGCAAAGGTCAGTTCTGAGCCTGTATTCAATGTGAGGCATAGTTTGGGCATGCCTCTTCTATTACTGAAATTAAACCCTAAAGAATAATTTACTCAAATTTTATTTTTCTTGTTATTTGTTATTTTTGTTTGAGGATGGCAATTGCTTTTACCAGCAGTGTTTGAGAAATTTTGCATTTTAAGTAAATGTCGCTTTCCAGGATATGTTTAAATAGGGTCACTCTTCAGGATTTTATTTCAGAAGTATTATACTTGTGCCACAGATAATATCATTTTTTGTTGCACTGTTGGTTATTTTTCATTTCAACTTTGTGCAATTTTTTCCCTAAACCTATAATTAAAATAGTGTAATTTTTATGTCAATTTTGGTCTATTATTTCCACAGATCCCAAAAATGAAATCTTGCCAGTGTTTATTTTTTATTTCAATTCTGGTACAATTTTTCCCCAAAAGTTTAATTAAAGTAAGTATAATTTTTGTTTCAATTTTGGTCTGTTTTCCACAGATCCTAAAAATGACAGGGCTGTGAGTTCAACAGCGAATGCTATGGTAGAGAATGGTTGGCATAGTACATCTGACTGTCAGGTAAGGATATTTATGAATCCTTGCTTAGGCTATGAAACTTGTCAGTGTCTAAACAAATTCATCCGATCTGCCTGTCGATATTCATGCCATGGATCAATCATAGTTCATTTTCTTAATAAATTTCATGGTTGGAATGGGGATTGCATTCTATGTATGCACTTGATTTCAGAATAAAGTAAAGCACATTAATGCCTGAATATATAATATTTCTGATAACTAGTGGACATTAATATCTAAAATTCAGTCAAATTAAAATTAAAATTTAGATATGAATGCCCTGCCTTTTTTCCCTTTTTTCCCCTGGCTTTGACTGTAAAATAACATGTATTTATTATTCTCAGGATGGAAAATATTTGCTGACTGTAATACTTGTGAAACTGAATATAATAATTGTCATCCTAAGTTGGCTATGAGATGTGTAAGTGAAAGTTTAATATCCACAAATAGAGCAAATCGGGGCAATTTAACTATGCCAACATATTTCTGGATTTGCTGTTAATACAGCCTCCTGTACTATAACATCTTTATTAACCAAAATTAAACTATTGAACTGTAGTTATGCAAGTGGAAAAATATCAGGTGACAGTTCTAATAATAAAATAGCAGTCTCTCCACCACACAAATATAGTAGGAAAAATATCGGTGACAGTTAAGATAATAAAATAAGAGTCTCTCCACCACTCATATATAATATACATACACATCTACAAATATAGCAGATCGGGCTTGCTATTAATGCAGCCTTCCTGTACCATAGAATTTTCATTAATAAAAAATTGCATAAACTATCCTAGTGTCTATCTTGCAAGTGGGATAAAAATAAGTCTGTGGAAAGATATTAGGTGACATTTCAACTAATAAAATAACAATCTCCCCACCAGTTGTGTGTGCGTGGAATTTCAAACTAGTGCAAGTAAAAATTTGTTGACTGTGGTATTCAATTGTCTGGCTTGCAAATGGGATATATAATAGGTGGGAAAAATGTATAAAATAATTCTCTCCAGAACCTGCATGTTGACCCTACCCGACAGACATATACATGCAAAAGTATTAGGTGACATTTAAAATAATAATAAAAAATAATCTCCACCAGCTGTGTGCGCATGGAATTTCAAACTAACCATGCCTGTCAAATAAAAATTTGTTTACGGTGGCATCAAGTTGTATTAATATTAACTAATTAAAAACATCAAATAATAGAAATTTTAAAATTTAAAATTATTTTTATTAAATTTACATATAAATATTTAAAAGAATATATATAAGCAAAATTGTCCTTAATGAAATAACAAGTCTATAAATGGCATATTCTCATGTTAATTAATTATTCTATGTAAATTTTAGTGAAATCATTTATTTTCAATACTTATTTAATATTTAATATGGTCATAATATTATTTTAAATGTTGAGGTTACTCATTAAATATCAATAACTACATTTAAATGAATTAGCCTACAATAGATAATACACTGTATCAAATTAATGAAAGTTGGTTACTTGTATACATCTATAGCCTTTCTTCAATTTAGATTGTCAAATATTGCCAAATCTAACAAAAAATTATTACATGTACACATCTATGGCCTCTCTTCAATTGAGACTGTAAAATATGGCCAAATCTAATAAAATAGGACACAAACCTTCAATCTTCAGGTCTTACATCTGTGCATCTATACATTTATGGCCACTCTTCAATTTAGACTATAAAATATGGCCAAAACTAACATAAATAGGCCACAAGCTGTCAATTTCCAGGCTTGGTGTCTATGCACCTACATATGTTCTTCCACCCACACATGTGCATGTACCAGAGCCATTGATGTGTATGTATTGTAATGAAGAAAAATGCCTATCTTTACACTTTTCCCCTTTTGTTTTGGACTCACTTATGCATGTACATATATGTACACTAAAAAATGCATGCCTAGCAAATTTCCCCTTTGTTTTGGTTTTATTTTGACATGTTTGTCCTATATATATATGCATGTATATGTTCACATGCATTTATACATATATATGTGTAATGGTGAAATTAGCATACCCATGCCATTTTCCATATAGTTTTGTGCACATTTTGAGGAAATGTCTTGCTACATGTACATATTCAAATGGTGTAATATTGTGCAAAGTTGGGTTCATTCCCCTAGCATTTACCTATCCTTATCCACGTATTTAGTGTTGCAAGGTGTGCGCCCTTGGTCTCTTTGTGCAGTGCAGTTTTTTGGGTTCATGACATGGCTTAACGGCCTCTCGTGGATTCATTAATGTTGGCGGTTGTATCGGGCATTAGTAGGGTCGATCTTTTGGTGCAACGACAACTGTTTATGCAACAATTGGTATCAAAGCCTGGGTCACGGGTTCAAACCCCTCGCTTGCGTGGGGGGGGGGGTTGTTGCAAGGTGTGTGCCTTTGGACTCCTTGTGTTGTGTAGCACAGTGGTCGGGTTCATGACATGGCTTAACCGCCCCCCGTGGATTCATTAACTTTGGTAGTTGTATCGGGCATTAACAAGGTCGATCTTTTGGTGCAACGACAACCGTCTATGCAACATTTAGCCCCTACCTTATACGGGTATGCACATACTTCTGTATATTCTTCTAGACCATACATTTATCACACTATATATCTACCTCAATATAGCCGTTATCTAGTTGGATTTGACTGTTTACCTTCTGGGGGTAATTTCCATGGTTGTGGGTTCAACCCCATTGTCATGGACTTGATCCTTGCTCTTTGCCCTTTTCAAAATCCAAACTCAAATCTAGCTGACTGTCTGCCTTTTAGTCACCTGCCTTGGGCGGACTAAGTCCAGTACACATTTTGCAAAATTTGATGCTATGTGGTAGTATTTAAAGGCATTCATTATCACATTGTTTCATCATCTAGAATCGACAAGTACTCTTTCAGTTAGAGCATTAAAGGAACTATTACTATTGAAACATTTGGACTTGGTGCACCAAAAGGAAAAATGAAGCTGCATAATGATTCTAGGGTGCTTGCCTGCTATCTTTGATCTTTGTACACACATTTTTGGGGGTTAACATAGGACAATACATCTCCTTGTGACATGATTACAGTCCCTTAAAAGTATTATATATACTGACAGTCCTTAAATATCATAAAAGGTAGAAGCGTAGGCGAACTAGGTGAGTATAAGAGTAGAAGCAGACAATGCGTAGAGTCAAATTGAGAACTAGAGGATAGATCTGCAGTATGTATGTATGTATTGCACGTATGTATGTATGTATGTATGTATGTATTGCATGTATGTATGTATGTATGTATGTATACATACATACATACATACATACATACATACATACGTGCATACATACATACGTGCAATATACATACATACATACATACATACATACGTGCATACATACATACGTGCAATACATACATACATACATACATATGTGCAATACATACATACATACATACACACACATACATACATACATACATACATACATACATACAAGGGAACATGGAAGCCCAATGTGTAGAATAAGCGACTTTTCAGCTTGATTCTATATTAGTTTATTAGTGTTAAAGTTACAACCCATTCTATTCGGTGCATTGATAAGGCTCTCGACATTGATGAATATCTACTAAAGACACCTACCAGGAAGCTTGATAATGAACTGTCTCTTCTTTGGAAGGCCAAGATTGAACAAAAGTATAGAGAACTTAAAAACAAGGAGGTTGGTTTTCTTGCACCAAAAGAAGAGAAGGTTAGGATTAGGGTCGGGGTTAGGCTTATAGTTAAGGTTATGGTTAGGGTTAGGTTTTACGAGTATGGTTAGTGTTAGAGTTAGGTTTAGAGTTGGAGTTGGGGTTAGGGTGAGGGTTAGTCTTATGGTTAGGGTGAGTTAGAGGTAGGGTTAGGCTTACATTTAGGGTTATGGTTATGGTTAGGGTTAGATATATGAAAATAGGCACCTCGAGAAGGATATTCATGGCGTATATTATATATATTATTAAATATATATTATATTAATATGTATGTATGTATGTATGTATGTATGTATGTATGCATGTATATATGTATGTATGTATGTCATGTATGCATGTATGTATACATGCATACATACATATGTATGTATGTATGTTTGCATGTATACATATGTATGTCAGTATGTATGTATGCATGCATGCATGCATACATACATACTGACATGTGTGTATGTATGTATGCATGCATACATACATACTGACATACATATGTATACATACTGACATACATATGTATACATGCATGCATACATACATACTGACATGTGTGTATGTATGTATGCATGCATACATACATACTGACATACATATGTATACATTGTATGTATGCATGTATACATACATACATACATATGTATGTATGCATGTATACATACATGCATACATGACATACATACATACATACATACTGACATACATATGTATACATTGTATGTATGCATGTATACATACATACATACATACATATGTATGTATGCATGTATACATACATGCATACATGACATACATACATAGATATGTACGTATACATGCATGCATACATACATACATACACACATGTCAGTATGTATGTATGCATGCATGTATACGTACATATGTATGGATGTATGTATAAGCTTGGGTGGCCCTTGGAATAATGGATTTGCAAGTTAGTGAAAAAGGTAGTGTTCATGAAGGAATGGAAAAGATGCGTAGAGCCTTTGAATTATACCCGTACTGTGCAATTGTTAGGAATTAGTGTTCACATGGTTGTTTAGGTTAGCATTAGTAGAATGTTTAATATAGAGTTATGTATGTTAATATTAAGTTGTTGAGAAACAACTTAATATTATAGTGAGTGTTTGTTTGTATTATGAGTTGTTTTAACAACTCATATATTTAGGAGTTTGTTTATTTGTTAGTCACGTAATTATCTATGAGTTGTTATAGGACGTTTCCTATAATATAGGATTTATACAAGTCCTATATATATGCAAAGTGTATTGAAAAAAATGTGAAATCGAATATTATTATTGAGTGTATAATTTTAGGTCTGCCTCTCCTGAAATTTTCTAATTGCAATGGCATTGAATCATTTAGCAAACCATTTTTTCTTCACAGGGAAGCATTTTCTTGTGGAACAGTTGACTGAGATAGCTCTTATTTCAACTGACCACCCTCTCATGAAATCTCATTCATATTATAATCTTGCACGATCTTATCATAGCAAAGGTGATTATGACACCGTTGGCCGCTACTACATGGCATCAGTCAAGGAAAGCCACAGGCCATAGGATTTTGTGTTGCCATACTTTGGGCTGGGTCAGGTTCAGTTGAAGCTGGGAGATCTTAAGAGCTCTCTCTCAAATTTTGAAAAGGTTCTGGAGGTCCACCTTGAGAACTGTGAGAGCTTAGAAGCTGTAGGACATATATATGCTAAGTGAGGGCAGGCAGAGAAGGCTTTGGAAATTTTAAGAAAGGCAACTCGCATAGATCCATGTGATGCCCATGCATTTATCAAGATGGGTGAGTTATTAATATCGACAGACCCCAGTGCAGCCTTAGATTCTCTTAAGACAGCAAAGTCTCTTCTGAAGAAGAGCAGAGAAGAAGTACCCATTGAATTGTTAAACAACATTGGGGTTATTCATTTTGAGCGTGGTGAACTAGAGTTGGCTCAACAAACTTTTATGGAAGCTAGGTTGTTTGAACAGCTACATGATATTGAAAGAGCAAATTTTTTATACAGGCTAATATTGTTCAAGTTTCCTGACTATGTGGATGCATATCTACGTTTTGCAGCCATGGCTCAGGCTCGGAATGAGATCCAACTAAGCCTAGAATTGATTGGGGATGCACTTAAGGTGGATAAAAACTCATCAAATGCTTTATGTATGCTTGGCAACATGGAAGTGAAAATAGATGACTGGCTTAAAGCAAAAGAAACAATTAAAGCTGCACAAAGTGAATCAGATGCGAAGAATTCTTATGTTGACATTTCACTTGGAAATTGGAATTATTTTGCAGCTTTTCACAATGAGAAGAGGGATTGAAAGAATGAGGCAACACATCTTGAGAAGGCTAGAGAACTGTATTGTAAAGTGTTGGCACAAAGATCAGGAAATGTTTATGCTGCAAATGGGGCAGCCATTGTGCTAGCTGAAAGGGGTCAATTTGATATTGCAAAGAATTTGTTTACATAGGTACAAGAAGCTGTTGCAGGAAATATCTTTGTTCAAATGCCTGATGTGTGGGTAAATCTAGCACATGTTTACTTTGCACAAGGACAGTTTGCGCTTGCAGTGAAAATGTATCAAAATTGTTTGAGGAAATTCTATTTTGGCATTGACACCCAAATTTTTTATATTTAGCTCGAACACATTATGAAGCAGAATAGTGGCAAGATTGTAAAAGAACATTATTAAGAGCAGTACATTTGGCGCCCTCAAATTACATGTTACGCTTTGATTTTGTCGTTGCAATGCAAAAGTTTTCAACTTCAACACTTCAAAAGCAAAAACGTACTACTGATGAGGTTCGTCAAGCAGTGTCAGAATTAATGAATGCAGTCCGTGTGTTCAACCAACTGTCAGCTGTAGCAAGCCCTCATACACATGTATGTATGTATGTATGTATGTATGTATACATACATGCATACATACATACATACATATGTGTATGTATGGTAGGAGCTTAGGAAGTTGATGTTTTGAAATATATTTCAATTGGTCACAGGTGAAGGAGGAGAGTTCTAGGAGCTGAAAATTGAGCAGCAGTGCAGCATATGCAGTGGCGGCATCAGAAGCAATTAAAGCAATCCAGAATGAGTAAAGTGCACGAATCGTTGGCTTGAGCAGGGAAGGTGAGGGGGCAAACCCCCAAGGCTGCCAAGCAAGACAAGAAGAAGCCCAGAGGCCACGCTCACAAACACATGCAGTACAATTGCCGCTTTGTTGCTGTCGTGCTTGGATTTGGGTATGCATGTATGTGCATGCATGCATGTGTATGTATGTATGTATGTAAACATGTTTACATACATGCATACATACATGCATGCATGCACACATACATACATATGTATGTAAACATGTTTACATACATGCATACATACATGCATGCATGCACACATACATACATACATACATACATACATTGGACGCAGCTAATCGCCCGACAAAATGCGCCTATGTAACATATACATACATAAGACGCAACTAATCTCCCGACAAAATGTGCCTATATAACATGCATTGGACGCAGCTAATCTCCCGACAAAACGTGCCTATGTAACATACAAAAACACATAAAAACATACATAACATGAAGGGATACACATATATATAGATATATGTATGTGTAGCTATTCTCCCGACAAAACACGCATATGTAACATACAAAAACGCATAAAAACATACATAACATGATGGGACACACACATATATATATATATATACATATATGTATATGTACACACATAAATACATGTACATAATATGTGTATATATGTGTGTGTGTGTGTGTGTGTATTTGAACTTGTATGATTTTGGAGAATCAGGAATCTCCAAGGCAACCTTACTATTTGATAATTAGGAGATGACTAAAGAAGAGCAGCGCCGACAACATCGAGCAGAATTTGCAAGGCAAAAGAATGAGGAGATTGCAAGAAGATTGGCTGCAGGGGGCATTGGTACAGGAGATGGACATGGCTCTTCCAAGCCATCCACTAAGATGGTTTCCTACAAAAATGTGGATGATATCCTCGTTTCTAGAGAGCTCATGATTCAGGTTGATATGAAAAATGATGTTGTTCTGGTACCCATATATGGCATCATGGTTCCATTTCATGTAGCCACCATCAAGAGTGTTACAAGCCAACAAGATGGAGGGAATTCTTATATAAGGATAATTTTAAATGTTCCAGGTACTGGCTTTAATGCCAACTACATGCCAACATTGAAATTCCCTAGCAATATTTATGTTAAGGAAATTTCCTTTAAATCCAAGGATTCAAAGCACATCAACGATGTGGTACAAATGATTAAATCCCACAGATGATTTGTAGCAATGAAAGAGTCTGAAAAGGCAGAGAGAGCTACACTGGTGACCCAGGAGAAACTGCAGCTTTCAAAAACAAAGCCAATTAGGTTGGCAAACTTGTGGATCGGGCCAACATTTGGTGGAAGAGGAAGAAAGATGACTAGAACTCTATAGGCCCACCATAATGGATTTCAGTATTCAACCATGAGAGTAGAAGAGAGAGCTGATATCATGTATCAAAACATTTAGCATGCATTCTTCCAGCCAGCAGAGAAGGAGATGATTACTTTGTGTGTATGTGTATGTATGTATGTATGTATGTATGCATGTATGTCTGTGTATCTATGTATGAATGTATGTGTGTATGTATGTATTTATGTATGTGTGTGTGTGTGTGTTTGTATGTCTGTGTATGTATGTATGTATACATACATGCATAAATACACATACATGCACACATACATACATACATGCATGCATGCATGCTTACATACATACATACATACATACCTGCATACATACATACATACCTACATACACATGCATGCATGCATGCATACATACATACATACACATGCATGCATACATACATACATACATACATACATACATACATACCATATGTATGTATGTATGTATGCATGCATGCATGCATATACATACATGCATACATACATACATACATGCATGCATGCATGCATACATGTATACATACATACATACATACATACATACCCAAATCCAAGCACGACAGTAACAAAGTGGCGGTTGTACTGCATGCTTTTGTGAGCGCGGCCTCTAGGCTTCTTCTTGTTGACTTGCTTGGCCACCTTGGGGGTCTGTCCCCTCACCTTCCCTACTCAGGCCAATGATCCGTGCACTTTACTCATTTTGGATTGCTTTAACTCTATGTTCCACGACGTTTCGGGGACGGCAGGGGACGTGTTTCCGGGACGTTCCGTAAGGGGCAATTTTTAGGGGACGGCGACATACAAAGTACATATATATATATGATTTTTTCAAAATTTATTAATATATTAGAGAGAGAGAGAGGGAAAGAGAGATAGATATGCCAATAAATTAATAATTGATAACAACAATATCAATATGTAAATAAATCGCGACAGTAGTACTATAACAGCATAAGAAATGTCATTAAAGCATTATAAAATTTATCACAGCAGTATCAAACATCAATAAAACCATGGTCTATCAGTATCCAAATGTCTCAAACATGTATCCAAATGTCTAAAACTATTTGTGGTTCTTCTAATTTACTTGTATCTGGATCATCTGATATGGATGGTGATGATATTTTTGAACCCATATGATAATGGTTGATCGGTGATGACTGATTGTTGACACTTGACATTATTATTTTTTAATTTTAATTTACAATACATATCATGACATTCGAGTTTGACAAATTGATACTTCAATATTTTTATTTTTATGGTGGTGTTGTTTACTATACAATATATGATGCTATGTGTGGTATTTTGAACTTAACTACTGCTGCAAACATGTATATATTTCTGATTTTTATATGTTTTCGTATGGATGAACCCAAATCCAAAAATAAATTTGACCAAACACGAACCAATACCAAGACTGGTAACTTGGGACAATAGGGTTTGGATCATAAATAATTAGTGTTAAATTTATGTAGTGTCTTTTTGTCACAGTCTAGTCATAGAGGCAATAGGTATCTTTCTTTTTGAAGTATTTACCTCAACTTTTGATATAATATATCTGATTCATCTCTATTCTTCTAAAACCATAATATTTACTGAACAATCAAGTGATTGCAGAAGGTTTCTATGAGGCATGTTAGAAGTTCTCCTCTACTGCATTTTAAAGAACTATTAAAAAATTAAAATGAGACTTAGTAATACTAATGACAAAATGTTAATATTTTGTCTCCATCAAACTTTAGCCAAAATTTTTTATTAAATTAATCCTGGGAGAGATGGTGGGCCCCGCACGACCTTGGGATGGAGAAATAAACTTTAAAAAAATCGATTTTTTTAATTGTTTTTTAATATTTGAAGCTCTCAGCCTAGCTGTCCCCGAAACGTCCCCAATCCGTACTGGGGACGTGGAACTGTCCCCAAACTGCCGGAAACGTTTCCTGGCGTTTCCTATGAATTTTACTGTTTCGGGGACGGCAGGGGGACATCCCCTTTGCGTCCCCCCGTCCTGGGGACAGCAGGGGACGGAGACAGGGGGTTTTGGGGCAGGGGACGCATCCCCGTGTAACCCTGCTTTAACTGCTACTGATGCCACCGCTGCTTCGGTTGCGCTGCTGCTCAATTTTCAGCTCCTAGAGCTCTCCTCCACCTGTGACCAATTGAAATATATTTCAAAACATCAACTTCCTAAACTCCTATCATACATACGTACATACATACATGCATACACAGACATATGTATGTATGTATGTATGTATGTATGCATGCTCATGCATACATACATACATACATATGTCTGTGTATGCATGTATGTATGTACGTATGTATGTATGTATCCATGCATGCATGCATGCATGTATGTATGTATGTATACATACATATATACATACATACATACACAGACATACAGACACACACACACATACATACATACATATATACACACATACATACATATATAGATAGACGTACATACATACACACACACACACACACACACACACACACATACACACACACACACACAAACACATACACACATACACACATACATACATACATAGGACGCAGCTAATCTCCGGACAAAATGTGCCTATGTAACATACATACATACATAGGACGCAGCTAATCTCCTGACAAAACGTGCCTATGTAACATGCATTGGACACAGCTAATCTCCCGACAAAACATGCCTATGTAAGATACAAAAATGCATAAAAACATACATAACATGATGGGACACACATATATGTATGTGTAGCTATTCTCCCAACAAAACACGCCTATGTAACATATAAAAATGCATAAAACCATACATAGAAACATAAATAACATGATGGGACACACATATATATACATATATGTATATGTACACACACATATATACATGTACATAATATGTGTATATATATATGTGTGTGTATGTGTATTTGAACCTGTACAATTTTTTTTCAACCGCACTGCTGTACCTTTTTTTATCTGCACCTGCATCTGTAACTTAGTTTTTCTCTGTAGTTTACATTGCATGAATGGGATTTGAATTTCCTTGTAGTTTCCTATTCCATCATTGATCCTCAAAAAAAAAAAAAGTGCATGGTTCTATGCGTTTTTGCTTTAGAAGATTTAGATTCTTTGGGAATGTAGGCATAATTTTCTGTGGCATGTACTGTGGAAGAGTTTCTAAGTTTCTTCACTTTTATCCTGCATCAAGCAGAAGCAGTATCGCAATGGTCATGTTCCTACTTGTGAGTTCAGTTAGAAAACAACCTAAGTTTGAGCAGAACAGTGCAAGGCAACACCTTGTACTCTTGAATTGCAAACAAAGCTTAGATAATGTCTTAAGAGGGGGTTAATCAAATTGATTGGGAAAAGACAGTCTGACATTCAATAAAGAAAAATTCTCACTTGAAAGATTTCTAAATATGATTAATTTTCTT
This sequence comes from Sequoiadendron giganteum, assembly GCA_007115665.2. Classification (NCBI taxonomy): domain Eukaryota; kingdom Viridiplantae; phylum Streptophyta; class Pinopsida; order Cupressales; family Cupressaceae; genus Sequoiadendron; species Sequoiadendron giganteum. Next base: position 620,657,845 of record CM021109.1, on the reverse strand, counting down.
TCTAGTTTACATTGCGTGAATGGGATTTTTTTTTTCTTGTAGTTTCCTATTCCATCATGGTATGAGGTAGGAGTGGCTCTACTAACTACTGAAATCTGTTGAGTTTCATGCTCATGATCATTGATAAAAGTTCTGTTGAAATATCCACAAAAAGATGAATGTGCATGGTTCTATGTGCTTTTTCTTTTTAAGAGTTGTTTTATCTGCAAGAATTGATGCTTCATGTGAATTGTACATTGACTGGTTTTCTGGAAGGAAGCTTTTGTTTGGACGCTGTCAAAGTGAGCCTAACACAAAAATACTTGCCTAGGTGCCCTTATAAAGAAAACTGGTCCAAGTTGTGGGTCAAGCCTTGCACTGTCGTATTTTGCAGATTCATTCACCTGCTGAAGCAAATTGTTACAGATATCTTTCTTTTTTGAAGAAAATTGGTTCAGGTATTGCATTGAATTGAATATCTCTTTGTTTGTTGTCTAATTAATTGCTGTATTATAGAGTATATATGTTTGTCTGTTGAACAAAATTGGTTCAGTATAGCATTGGATGGCATAATCTCTGTTTGTTGTCGAAGTAATTGCTGTAATATATTGTATGTATGCATGTGTATTGAATAAAAGTTGTCCTGTTAATCAGATTGCATACATCTTTGTTTGTTGTCAAATTAATTGGTGTATTATAGAGTATGTATGCTTGTGTGCATTGTACACTAGACCATTGGACTGAATGGGTCTGCTTTTCTTGATGCTTGCAGCTGCATTCCCCATCTTTAGTTCCAGCATTGCTGTTACTAGAATTTTGAAGACAGCTACATGAGGGACATGCCGGTCTGTTCTGGGTATTACCTTGTTTTAGATTTAAGCTTTCTATGGCCAGTCTGGTGTTATGTCTCTAGTCCTCTTTTTTGGAAGGAAACGATTGGATGGATCAATATACCAGCCAAGTTAACTTTACCAACGGCTTTGAACAAAGTTCTAGAAGACAACTAGTTGTGCGGTTTAGGTTAATTTTGCTCATTGTTGTATAGCTTTAATTTAGTATTTTTTGAAATTTAAATTGAGGTTTGTATCTCCATTCAATTTCATCAAATTTTTATTCTAGACAACAACTAATTATATGGTGTAGGTTAATGTTGTTCATTATTGTATGATAGGACAATGTTGAATGTAAAATAACATGGCGTGCATCCTCAATTTCTTCTAACCGTATGTATTTCAAACCCCTTCTCATTGAGAGTAGAATTAAGTTGGTGGGATTTGCAGTATTGGGGTACATCATGAAGTTGGAATATCAAATTCCTTTGCAAAGTGAGCTCGTGTCTACAGTTCATGATTCATTGGAATTTTACTTTATAGCTTCCATTATTGGATTTTTTTTTTTTTTGTAGATTCATTTCACTTGTTTTTGATTAAGGCAAAAACAGGTTTTGAAAGGACCCCGAAACCCTTTACAAACAGATTTTGAATGGATCTGGAACCCACAAATAGAAGGTTGTCTAAACATAAAGACATGAAAGCACAGACAACCAAGGCCAAAGAACCACAACCGACTACAAAGCCGCATAACAGCTAGCAGCCAGCCAAAAACCAGCCCCCAAACAAGAACCATTAAGATTTACATTTAGAATTACTCTTGTGGGAGCGAAGAGTCATGTCAAAAGGAGGCTTAGAGGATTTTTCTTTCTTGCCCTTTACAGTAATCTAGCCCTCTTCCACTTGCGCTGCCTTATCAAGCCAAGCCAGCGCATCATCATCCTGAAGAAGATAGCTTGCAACCGTTGTTTTATAGATTTGATCCGTATTCCTCCTTGTAGGCGTGGCCAAATCAGGAGAGCCACCCGAAATGATAGCCGTAGCCCTATCACCAGAAGTGGCAGCCATAGGCCCACTCTCAATTCATCTTGCTTCTTGTTAATAGCTGCTCTATTTGTTAGGTGGAATGATATATCTTAATTAACTGTGTTTTATACAACTTTCTTTTGCACTGTCCAATTAATATATCAGTTGCACTCATAAGTGGCGAAGCAAGAATTGGGTGTACACAAATTTATAAATGGTTTAGAATTAGGTGGAGTAGTTTTACTTACCAAGTTGCGACCACCACGATCAACTCATATGCACACAAATACAAAATGCACAATATTTCATTGTAGTAACTACACAATTGTTTCAATGATACAGTTAAGTATTTTCGATGAGTTGCAATGGTAGCATTCGAAGCAAGAACTTGGGTAAACACTAAAAATGGTACAAAGGGTATAGTATCAGGTGGAAGTTGGAACAACTACTTTTTAAGTAGCAACGTAATGTCCCATGTTTGGTATACTTAGAATTTTGCCTAAAATCACAATTTCCAAGTAAGAGACATTTTATTAAATTACAACGTCTGATAGACTCTAGTTTAACCCTGCAATAATGTAAGCCAATGATTCATAATATAATATAATTAATTGATTATTAGTATTGTTACATCCACTGCATGTACTAATCTAGATGAGTAATTCACAATGGTGATTCTAGGTGGTGCATTGTAGATATCAGCCTGCAGATATGTCTTCAATCCTGTTTGATCTGTTCTTGACATTCAAAAGATATCGTTAGTGTAAATCAAACAAACAAGAATCTATTATCCATACTTATATTCAAGAATCATAATTATTAATAAGGCTCAATAATTGCTGCAAGCAATCATTATTGGATAATCCTATATAATTCACATATATAGATATTCTATATATATGTGTGTATTTATATTTAACTTACTTCCTTTAGTGATTTATCATTTATCTTCTGTGAGCTATCTTCTTCTTATGTATATTTCATGATATCAGTCCCTTAATATATTTATGGGCTGCTGCCTTTCTAAGTGCAGACTATTTATTTATTACTGATTATTTCATCTCTTAGAAAGGAGAATTATTAGAAAGGCATGATCCTTTGTTTCCCTTAATAGCTGCATACCTAGTGACTTTTTTCTTTTAGACTGTAGGAATTGGAAACAGATAGCCGCCCCCCAATAAACTGCAGTGTGCTTGGTAATTTTTTTTCACATGATCGGTGATGCTGGTGCGACACGCCCTCCGATACCATGGAGATGGTGGGGGGACTAGACCTGGTGACCTCTTGCCTGCAATAGGATGCTTTAGCCAATTGAGCTAGGCCCACCGCCCCGCTGCATTACCATTGACTAATCTAAGTACTCACTTTTGATTTATTAATTGTTGCCTATAGTTAAGTGCTGCTCTTAATATTAACCAGGTGCTGCTCATTCAACATTCATTGATGCCTACTACCTTTAGTAAAGTGCTGCAGAATGTGTAATCACTCCCCTCCCAAATATTAATCGCTGCCTTGGGTGAATAATCGTTGTTTTCCATTCCACGATCCCATAGAGTATGTGTTCTTTTATTAATTTTATTCTGAGTCAGCTTTGCTTTTCCAATTGCTGATTTTATAATTGTTGCTTATATTATATATGTTTATTTTATATTGGTTATATATAAAATATTTATAGCATTATGTTATAATTATTATAATTATAATAATATTTGTTGTTGCTTATATTATATATTATTTATTATATATATATATATAATTTGTTTTGTTATTTATTTGCCTTTCAACGCTTTATTCTTTAAGGCTGCAATTTCAGGGGCATGACAAGCAGCTACCACTACATACATTCTCAAATACAAAATGCCAGTTTAGTAATGACAAAGACCAAGTATTATGCAATGCGAAGAATTGCATCTTTAATTTCATTGTATATATATGAGATTAACTGTTTGTTTGCTTTATCTATTTACATTGAAACATTTGTTTTATTGTTTTCAGAAACAAAAGGGGGCTCAATTTTTATCCTTAAATATTTCAGCTCAAAAACTATTATAGAAATGAGAATTACAAAATACTAGGTTAGTTACGCACATAATTGGATGGATTTTTCTTACTTATACATATACCCATGTAGAGGGAAGGTGATTGAAATCAAGTTATTGTCAATGGTGTAAAAGAAATTCTTGCCAAATATATTGTCTTGCAATTGCTAAATTTTAGTGGTTTTGTAGCTGTGAACATGCATACTTGCTTAGTGACAGGGATTTAATATCCAATTTGAATGCTCATTTCCACTTTGTTTTCCTTAACTAATTATTATTGAAACCTGAAAGTATGTATGGAAGCCTTTTGTAACTACTAATTGAGTATTGGCTAAATCAATGCAAATCGTCGTTACAGTTTTTGGTAGGGACTGTAGTTGCATCGCAGCCCTTGTTTTATTAGTATTCGAGCTTGCTTAGTATTTCTATAATTCTCGAGTACTAGTTGGCATGAACTTCTTCTTGAGATTTGGTTTATAACATTCTAAAAATACTTTGAAACTGTATTTTTTTTATAAGGTAAGCATGGTTTTGAAAGGGCCCAAAACTTTGTACAAAGCGAAGAAATAAAACACAACCAAAGTATCAAACTTCGCCGAGGAAACAAAACAGCAGAAACAGGTTTTGAAGGGCAATTGAAATCTTCACTAAAAGTAGAGAAACAATGGAAACATCGCAACACAACATAAAATTATCAACCGACACTTGGCCACGAAAAAAACCTAGGAGCAAACAGGCCAAAAGACAAGAGGGGCCACACCCAAAGAAGAGCCACACCAATCAAGGAGGTTTGAAATTGTATCAACATGATCTTCCAAATCCAACTCCCTAGCCAAGGGGATTACCAAGTTTAACTTTTCAGTGGGAGAAACAACAAAGAAGCTTGAAGCCTTCCCAATAGAACAAGTCTTCAAAGGATTGAAGTCTTGGAAAGAGTGGGAAAGTGACCAACTCTAAGGCAATGAGAGCACACCAAAGAGGAAGAATCAAAGAGAATACTCTGCACCCAAACACCCAACTTGGAACTAATCTTAATTTTATTTGGTAGAAGCTTACCAAATTCAACCAAAACATAAAATCTTGCATAAACTAAGCGTTACATGTCTTTCGTGATCCTATCCATGACTAAGAAAGAGCCAAGACTATTACCAATACCTTGAAAGATTTCTTCATCCCAGAATTCTAAAGGAAATAATAGGAGTCTTATTGAAATAGCGGCCCAATCGAAGCTATCCTTGGAAGTCACAAACCCCACAGTCAAACTTTTCAGAAGGAGAATAGATTTTCAAAAGAACCAAGGTCCACAAAGTAAAACACCCTTACTCTACTCAAGGAGTTGGAAGAAGAAAAGGAAAAATTTTGTAGGCATTGCAGTCATTTGCAATAGACCAAAAGCCTTCCATTTAACTAGAGCCCAAATGCGAACAAAGTCAATATTAGGAGGAGGGCCTGAGAACCTTCTAATAAGAGCATTATTGACAACAACAATAGATTTTTCCACCACAACATCAGGAATCCAGAGAGAGGCAAAAGACCATCGAGAACCCTTGCTCCTTATTCTAGATAGGAGTATCAAGGGCCGGCTTAACCGGCACACTCTAAGCATCTGATTGCTTAGGTGGCCGGGCCCACAATAGTACATTTTTCTCATTTACCTCTGTCGTTCCCGTTCTATTGACGCCTCCGTTTCCCTTTCTGTTTCCATTTTCGCATTTGTTATTTCCGTTATATTTCATGTTCACGTTTGGAAGGATTTAATTTGCCGTTTCCACTATTCAGAGCTATAAAATCTGTAGTTCTCTACTGTGTTTGGAAAATTTCAGTTGCGACTGTGGAAGGTAACCAGATCTCTTTCATATCCATCCTCAAGCTGTTCGAAAGAGTAAATATTTTTTTCAATGAAAATTATTTTTAATCCCACATGCATTCGGTGAGAAATAGTAAGGGAGAAGGGGCTTATAAAGAGGCTTCAAGTTTACAATTCTCATCTTTTTGCTTCTAAGACATCCCTGTCTTCAAATTTCGGTTGTGGGAGAAATGTAAAATTATGCAAATGTTCAAGTTTCTAAAGTAAAATAAAAGATAAAATCAAATGGTTTTAATGGTATTTTATTCATTAGCTTTTCATGCATTATAAATTTCATTTCTTTCCAATAAAATTATTAAATAAAATTCATAAAATTTATATATTATGTTAAATATAATATTAAATATAATTTTTTTAATAAAATTATTAAATAAAATTTATATATTAATAAAATTAGTGTGAGATTCATAATATTATTTGTACTAAATTACATATATTATAATAATAAATATTATAAGTTACATTTTTTTTTCAATTTATGTCAAATAAAATATTTAATTTAAATGCAAAATATAAAAATTATTTTATGTTGTTTATACAAAATTACATAATATGCTATAATATAATAATAAATATTCAAATGTTTATAATTGTTTGTTTTTTAAAGTTACATTTTTATAATATGTATATTTATGAATTTTAAAATATTTTTTAAAATTATGATTCTATGGTTTAATTAAAATATTTTCCAATATAATTTACAAATATTTTATTTGTGTAGAATTTAAAATTCAACACAAGCTTTTGTGAGCAATTAATTTAATTAATTTTCTAAAACATAGATTTATAAATAAAAATATTTCTTTAAAATCGATATATATTTTTTAAATATAAAATTATTATTAATTTAAAATACAAATATTAACATCTACAAATGAAATTATTACACTTTTCAAAATAGAAACAAAATAAAAGAATTGTCAAAATAGTAAAAACAACTATAATAAAAAAAAAAAAATTACTCTCAAGTAAATAAATTAACCTTAGACTAGAGTAACCATAACAGCTTAGGTTGGATCTAAGGAAGTATAGATATTTGATATATGTTATTCTTTATACTAATATATTTTTTATGCTACTTGGTAGACCTTAGTTGGACTATTTTTTTTATGAAAGTAGAGTTGTAAACATTACACAAGATTCATATGAGCTTCTTATGAAATTGATCCATTTTACTTTGAATGTACTTATATTCCCACTCCCAAGTCCATATGAAAGTGACAAGGATATTCATGATAGGTATCAAAGATAATAAGAAGTCAAAAGGAACAAAAAGAATAAAATATGGTAAATGATTAAGCTAAGTATGTACCTTGTCATTTGTTCCACTACAATAGGAAAATGAGTCAATATTACAAAAAACTAGTGTTTTCTGACAAGAAAATTACTACATGGATTATAAATCAAAAAGTGATGATTCAACAAGTGCAAAACCATCCTATGCAAACACTACCAAAGAAATAAGAAAAATGGATTAGAAAGGAGATTCCTATAATTCCACCAATTGGTATTATTTTTACTAATAGTAAAAATTCTTATTAAGAAAAGACGGGTGATTGAAAAGGGAAGCAATATCATTAAAGAGGAAGATACAAATGTTATATTTTTCAGTAAGGATGGTATTTTTGAGGGAGATCCTTCTTATGTTCCATGAGACATTGAACATTATTGAACTATATACTTATATTAGCTTTTATTTTGATTCTTATATGCATTTTTTATTCATGTTGGACCATGTTTGTCATACCTTTTTACTCTCATTTCACCTTTTTGTATTATTATTTATGCTATTTTTCTTTATTTGGGGGCACCTTTCATTTTATTCATCAAATGCTATTATTGGTTTTTGTGGTTACCTATGTTTCTTTGTTACTCTTCCTTGCTTTGTTTACATGTCTTTTATTATTATCTTGATTTCTTAAATGTTTGTCATCTTATACATATGATTTATGAAACTTATCATATCTATGACCCCTATCATGTGCTTAGATATTACATTACATATTATGATCTCTATCATAACTACATATTTTACTTATTGATATTCACTATCTTTACCTTTCCTTAAGGCCCATATTTATTCTATCACTTTTCCACATTGAGTAGTCAACATTATAAACATATTTTTATGATTGATCTTCCTCCATGATCCTTATCTAGAATTTATGGCTAGTCTTGTTATTTTCCTATCCTAGGAGCAACCTTTTGTGTATTCCTCAATGATTATCTACAAGTTATGTGTATATTTATCAAATATATTATATGCTTTATAATGCTTATCAATTTATGTAGACTTTCCTTCAAGGATCTTCTTTCTCGAACTAAATCCTTGAGGTAGCAATGCATATCCTTGAGATCATCTAAGTTAATATTCGTAGCATTCATTTACTCATATATTATCTTCATTCTCTTGTCACCTTTAATTCTTAAATATAATAATTGAGTTCTTACATTCTTTATCAAATCCTTGATTGTTGAGGTAATGTCCTAGAGATTTGATGTAGTCATAGATCAACGATTAAATTCAAGACTATGCAATCATGCAAAAAAATAAATAAATCATAATTACAAAGTGGAAATCTCAATGATTCCAAATTATCTAATTTAAAAAGTAATAGCATCCAATATATCCTATACTTGTTTCTTCTACTGAGAAAATTACCAAATCTTGATTTGTTGCAGTATATAATTATGAACCTAGCATATTATGATATTAAAGCCTTTAAAATAAATAATACATAGTAGCACAAAATAAAGGATTACCCTCCATCCATAGTGCCATATACTCAAATAAATCTTGATCCCAAAGCCACAAAATAATACATGAACGAAGTCTTTTTAAGGATAAAAAAAAGATGAAAAAAGCTTAATGGGGCAAATGATCTAAGCCTTGCAACTTTAAAATTATAGAGGAAGAAATCCAATTATCTCCAATCCAAAATTTACATAGTAAAAAATTGTATAACCACTTAGAAAAAGAACAAGCACCATACCTCCTATTGTTCCAAGTGAAAAATCCATCACTTGGTGTAACATCCAAAAGATTAAGAAAAGACATATTATCTCAAAACAAGGCTAAAGGAGGGTTTATCTTATTGGAGTCTAGTAGTGAAATGAATATCAAATCTAAAATCTTACATAAATGTGCCAAAAAATATTATACAACTAAATCAAGAATATATGATGAACTCCTTGTATTTTCAAGACAAGGAAGAGGGAAGGTATTAGTAGACTAATAACTAACCCTCTAAGAATGAGAAGCGTGATACATGTAGAAAACTTGGGATAAGTGTGAGGACATGTATAACGTCCCTATTGAGTGAGACAAAATGGTAGACAACCTATAAGCGAGACTAGGCTAGTGTGAATAGATTTACTAGGTTAAAATAAACTAGGTAGGTAGTAACACTTTTTACACTAGCAACCCCACTTAGGTGATACTCGAGGAGTAGGCTAATCATTAAAAAATAATTTCCAACAATCATGTACAATTAAAAGTATCTCACAAATGAAGTAAATGATTAAATCTTGTGGAAAAAACTTCTCTTAAAAATTAACTAAACATTAATATCATAATTTAAAAAAATATTTAAAATTTCATAATATATATTATAAATATATAAATTTAAAAAACAAACAATTAAAAATATTAAATATTTATTACTATGTTATAACATATTATATAATTTATATTTTGCACTCAAATTAAATATTTAATTAATCTAACATAATATATGAATTTCACTTAATAATTTTATTAATATATAAATTTTATTTAATAATTTTATTGAATAGAAAGGTAATTTATAACTGCATAAAAAAACCTAAGGAATTAAATACTACGAAAACATTTGATTTTATCTTCATTTTGCTTTATGAACATTTCCATAATTTTACATTTATCACACAACCAAAATTTAAAGAAAGATATTTTTTTTGAAAAAGCCTCTCTTATAAGCCCTTCTCCCTTACTTTTTCTCACCGAATGCGTGTGGGATTAAAAATAGTTTCCATTGAAACAAATATTTACTCTTTCAGATAGCTTTCAGATGGATATGAAAGAGATCTGGTTGCCTTCCACAGTCGCTGCTGAAATATTCCAGACACTGTGGAGAACTGCAGATTTTATAGCGCTTAATGGTGTAAACGGCAAACTAAATCCTTCCAAACGTGAAAGTGAATAAGAACGGAAACAACAAAAGAGAAAATGGAAACGAAAACGGAAACGGAAACGGGAAAGGAAACGGAGGCATCAACAGAAAGACAGAGGTAAATGAGAAAAAGTACTTTGTGGGCCCGGCCACCTAAGCAGTCAGATGCTTAGAGTGTGCCGGTTAAGCCCGACCGAGTATCAGCATCCCCCTCCCATGCAGGGAGGGGTCCCTCAACACCATCCAAACTCATAGGTGAAGCTGCAACATCTAACTCACCAGAGAAGTCAAAGGACAAAGGGAGGTTAGCCAAACCAAACCCAGAGCTAAGATCCTTCACAGGCGTCTGAACAATGTTCACAACTTCAGACCTAGAAGCCAAAGACGTACCCAGATTTGCATCCAAGCCAAGGCGAACACTTTGCAATCTACAATCCTGTTGAGTAGGAATAAAGTGACAAAGAAAGCCTTTAAGCAGCTTAGAAAAAGGAGCACCATCCTCCTCTATCTTCCCAACAATCTCACACCCCCGTGACTTCCTACGAGCCTCCAAAATAATATCGAGCAGGAGCTCATCTTCCTCATCAGCTAGATTGCTTAACCGCTCATTATCAATCCCATCCTCAAAGAGAATGAAGGCAAACCTGTCATAGGGGTCATGTTCCCAGTCTTCAAGAGCTTGGAAATCCCTCCCATCCGTTCCCTCATCAAAGCCTTCAAGGCCAAAACCCTCAACAACGTTAGTAGATCCGTTATCAACCTCTGAACCTCCATTCTCTGCATCTTCATCTTCATTTGTTGCATCCTTAACCCCATTTGCAGACCCATCGCCGCCACCATCAGATCTCGGGTCGGCTAGGGTTTGAGCGCCCGAAAAGCTTTTTGTTTCCATCGTGATTTTTTTTTCAAATTGTATGTTGCACAATTGAGTTTTGATAATTCCAAGTGCTAAATGTCTGCTGTGGTTTCTGTGTTTTTTCTTTATTTTGTATTTTTATTTTCTTTGCTTTGTAAGCTTAGTAATATGTCAAGGCCTACAAAATTAATGGCAATACTCCAATGATAGCCTAGTATAAATTGTAGAGTTGTTGCTCAAAAGCTCTTGCAGTAGGATATAAGTTGATAACTATTTTTTCTGCCTCACGCAAAAACCAACGACACTGTCCTTCATTGCAAACTCTAATGTGTGTCAATCCTTGTTTCATATTAGTTTCTACTCAAGCCACTGTCTTCAATAAAATTATAAGGTAGGAATTGACTACATAGTGGCTCTTATTTTACTTATAGCCTATTCAGAAGGTAAATTGATTGCTAATAGTATAGTATGTTACAATTTTTGTCTTTGGGATCAATTAGAAGTGGGTTTTATTAAGGCCACGTCCAAAAGAGTATTAGTATAATATTTTTCTATTTGTTTAGTTAATGTTCATCTAGTTGTTTTTAGTTAGTTTATGTTTTTGTCATCTGTTAACGTTTGTTTCTTTTAGAAATGTCTTTGTAATCTATTTATTGAAGCTTTTGCTACCCGTGTAAATAACATCGATTATTTGAACATGGTATCAGAGCAGTTCGGTCGGCGAGAAAATTTTTGAGCATTGGTTTTTATTTTTGTTTGCTTTGCATGTCTCCTTATGCAATAGAAAAATCATCAACGATCTTACTTTTGAAAATTTTATGGGCTTTTGATTTTTCGTTTTTGGGTGATCTTTTGAAAAAAAAACGCGACCTCCTTCTACACGCATTTTTTGAGCATGTATTTTTTCAACGTCATTTTCTTTTGGACGTCATTGCCCTTCTCTCTGCTCGTGCCTTGTTTATTGGGGTTGGTCATTTTTTTTCTGAGCGTTTTTTAAATGCTTCAAAAAATGACTTTTGGGTGTGATTTATTTCTACGTGACCTCCTTGAAGCTTGTTCTAGCGTGATTCTTGTATTTGCATATCTGCAAATAACGTCGGTTCTTTTTGCTCGAGCTATCAATCTCCTTGACAAAATCACGTCTGCATTATCTCACGTCTGTTGGCGCACGTCTTCATTCTTTCTGTCTCTGCACACAAGCTTCCTAAGCTACAATGAAAATATTGTGTTCTTTGTGCGTGATTTTTGTTTATTTTCTCGTGCTCGCGATTTCTTGAGCGATCGAGAGGTTGTCTTATGGTCGTAGGCTCTTCTCTACACAGGATTTTCTGGGCATTGATGTTTTGTGAGTTTTTTTTCCCTTAAAAAAAATAGTTTGGTGGGTTTTTTAATATATATTTTTTCCTTTAATTTTTTTTTTTGATGGGCTTTCATAATTTTGACCCTTAAAAGATTCTGTTTGGTTTTCTGATTTTTTTGCCTGAAAAAATCATAGAAGGGTTTATAATTTTTTCCTCAAAAATTAAGGGTTTGCTTCTATATCACCTAGTTAGGGTTTTCACAGTTCGGGAGGGCTCTCGGTTTCTGGAAAGGTTTTACTGTTTTTCCTTAAAAACGATGTTTTGTATGTTGATCTGTGTTTCAGATATTGTGCCAACTATCTGTTTGGTTTTTTTGGATTTTATCCTCAAAAATCGTTTTTGTGCTTTTGTAATTTGCAAAGTTGTGAGGGATTCTTTTGTGGGGTTTTACAGTTTTTTCCGAAAAAATGATGTTTTGTAAATTTCAGTTTAAGGGTTTGTGATTTTTTGCTCAAAAATTGTGGTTTGTAGCAGTCTATTTTGGTCACAACTAGAGTTGTTGGGGGGAACTTATGCACATGTCTTCTTGTAGTCTGTTTTGGAGTGTTGTGCTCATCTGCAAAAGTTTGGAGGATTTGCCGATTTTTCCTCAAAATTGTGGCAACTATTCTCTATGTGTCTTTGGTTATAGGGAGGGACAATTCTGATACCCAACATCAAGTTGGATGTTTTGTGATTAGTTTTGGTCCTTTTCCAGAAGTTTTGCAGTTTCTGGGAGGGTTGGTGGTAGACTCATCTCAAGTGACAGTCAGTGGGAGGCTCTTGTCTTTTGTTGCATAAGCGTTCTGAGAAGAAGGGGGCAAACTTCTTTGTTATTTCTCTGGGTAGTTAGAATGATGACCATTAAGGGAGGGTATTAGTATAATATCTTTTCTATTTGATTAGTTAATGGTCATATAGTTGTTTTTAGTTAGTTTATTTTTGTCTTATGTTAACGTTTGTTTCTTTTAGAAATGTCTTTGTAATCTATTTATTGAAGCTTTCGCTTATCATCGATTATTTGAACAAATAGAGCTCTAAATAAAAGTGTAAAACTTCAAATACATGATAAAAATTGGCCAAAACCCATATAACCTTACATAGCATAAACCTAACTACCCCTTCGATTTCTCATTGTGGGATCTCAATATGATATGGGAGGGGACTTTCTTAGAAGAACCAAATTTGTAATTTGAAACTAAAGTCCAACCCAACCTTTCCAAAACATCCAAAGTCTTGGAATTCAAGCAATTGAGACTTCTCACTCACTTCTAATACAAAGGGAGCAATAGCTTTTGAAATTTTAGCTGCCAAGAGAGAGATAGAGGGGATGATGTCCAATCCCCTTTAGAAGGACAACATGCATCCTTAAAAGGAAGAAAAATATTTAGACTGCAAAGCGGCCTCCGATATAGGTTTAACAATCATAGAGGGATTTAACAAAGAAATTGAAGATGCTTAGGGTTTGAAGGAGTCGAAGAGAGGGCTCTAAGGGCATATTAGATTACTCATCCAACAGATTGAAGTCTATTACTTTGATTTAGGATGGCTTTTATCGAAGGTATTAATTGTAGACATGATTAGGTGTAAAAAATCTGATATATTAATTGTAGACATGATTAGGTGTAAAAAATCTGATATTGAGTGCAACACAAATTTGTAAATATAAGAAGGCTTGTAATAGAGAATATCATTCAAAGTTAGGCAATCCAGACACATAGTAGAAGGGCGTGTTTGAGAATTGGAAAGGTGAATTCATATGGGGTATTAGAAGGTAGATTAATAAATAATTGTATCTTCTTACTCTATGAATGAACATAACATGACATAGCGAAAAACTAAAGAAAGAATGAAAGAGAGAATTAAAGATGTAACAAAGGTAAGAAAGAAAAAGAGAGGTTAAATAGATGGGAATGAAAGAGAATTAAAGACATAGCGAAGGTAAGAAAGAAAAAGAGAGGAATACAAATAAAGAGATGGGAGGAAAGAGAGATAGAGAGAAAAAATGAATATAGATAGAAAGAAACAGGAGAGAGGAGGATAGAAAAATGGAAAGAAATAGACAAAGCAAGAGAGAGAGACAATGAGATCTAGAATGAGAAAGTAGGAAATGAAGATTGGGAAAGAGAGAAAGAAATGGAAAGAGAATAAAGAAAATAAATAATTTTAGAGAGAAAATAAAGCATGAAAGGGAAAGGGGGAAGCTAGAAGTAAGGAGAACAAAAGAAAAAAGGGAGAAAGAAATAAAAAGATAGACAAGTTTAAAATAAATATTCATCTATAGATAGATACATTTAAAGGGAGAAAGAAATGGAAAGAGAATAAAGAAAAGAAAAGAAATAATTTTAGAGAGAAAATAAATCAAGAAAGGCAAAGGGGGAAGCTAGAGGTAAGAAGAACAAAAGAAAAAAGGGAGAAAGAAATAAAAATATAGATAGGTTTAAAATAAAAGATGACAAGTTTTAGAAATGGAAAGAGAATAAAGAAAAGAAAATAAATAATTTTAGAGAGAAAATAAATGAAGAAAGGCAAAAGGGGAAGCTAGAAGTAAGGAGAACAATAGAAAAAAGGTAGAAAGAAATAAAAATATAGACAGGTTTTAAATAAAAAATATAGATAGGTTTAAAATAAAAGGATAGACAAGTTTAAAATAAATATTCATCTATAGATAAGATACATTTAAAGAGAGAAAGAAATGGAAAGAGAATAAAGAAAAGAAATAATTTCAGAGAGAAAATAAACCAAGGGAAAGGGGAAAGCTAGAAGTAAGGAAAAGAGGGGAAAAAGGGGAAGGTGTCATGTCTCATGAATTAGAACACCCTGAAATACAAATAAATGAAGAGGAATAACTAAGTTTTTTCAAAGGGGAAAAAGGGGAAGGTGTCATGTCTCCAAAATTAGAACACCTTGAAATACAAATAAATGAAGAGGAATAATTAAGTTTTTTCAAAATGTGCGTGGGCGGGAGAAATTCTGTTCTACAATGGGCTGATGTTGGGAAGGCTGCGACTGCGAATGGTGTCCGTGTGCTTCCGGTTGGGGGTGTGGTCGAGGGTCCTGCTCCTGGTGCGTGCGTTGGGGGTGCTTCTGTTTCCTCCTACAGAGCTTCGCGATATGCTGTGGCTCTGCTCTCTGCATCTTCCATGCCTGGTGCATATGGATTTGTTTGTGGCGCGGTCCCTGGTCTCCCTCCCGTTGGGGACTCCTCTGGCCCAGTGCCTGTGGCTGTGCAGTTTGGTGGGCGTGCGAGCTCTGCTCCTGCCCATCAGTTGGTTCCTCCTACTGCTGCTGCTGCAGGGAAGGAAAGATCTTTTTCTGATGCTGCTAAGGGGGGTGTTCGACCTCCATCTCTTGTTCGTAGGTCTCTACCCTGCGCCCGGGATTCTCCTGTGGTGGTTTGTGGTCCAGAGATCGTTGAAAATGAGGAATATTATTTGAAAACGGGTGTGGTTTGCAGATTCCATGGCCTATGGCCCTCCCTCTTGGATCTCCACGATTGGGTGTTGGTTTCCTGGAAGCCTTTGGTGGTTGGGGAAGTCGAGCTCTACCCTAGCGCTAGGGGATTCTTTATTGCTACCTTTGCCTCCCTTCTTGAACGAAACTGTGTTTTGGACAGGGGGTGGATGTGGGGTATCCATTGTCTGTCCATCAGGCCCTGGTCTCATTCTTTCAACCCCCTTACGGAGCCGTTGAACACCAGACCGGTTTGGGTCCGTCTGCCTAACCTTCCTCTCCAGTTTTGGGAGGAATCATGCTTTGAGGCCATTAGCAATTCCATTGGTCGATTCCTAATGGTGGATTCTACAACTCGGGAGTTTGGACACACTGTGGTCACTCGGTTGCTGGTTGATCTGGACATCTCCAAACCTCTCCATGGGGATGTTGTTTTGCTGGTGGAGGACAGACCTTGGAAGCAGCTCTTGGACTATGAGGGTCTCCCCTTTTGGTGTAGGAGATATTTTTTTGTGGGTCATTTGGCCTTTGCCTATCCTCAGGACCGTCGCAAGGGTGCTGCCACTTGGTGGAAGGACACTCTCTTGGACCACCTCATGGTGGGCCCTTCGGATATTGCTTTTGTGGAGGCTAACGAACATGTTTCTGCTCCTCACTCAGACATCCCTATTGTGGAACCACCTTTGGACCGATCTGTTGACGTTGGTTTGACTGTGCCTGACCATTCTTCAGCTTCTGCTGTCGTTGCTCTGTCTGTTTCGGTTTGCCCTTCGTTGAATGCCTCTATTGTTCCTGTGGTTGACTCGATCGCTGTTGCTCTGCTTCTGTCTCCATTGTTACTTGGTGGCTCCTCTCCGATGGTGTCTGGGGTGGAGCCGCTTCTCTCTCCTTCCCCGTTGCCTGTTTCCGAGCCTCCCTGGTCGGTGGTCCTGCGGAAGAAGAAAGATCAATTTCGTTGCTGATTCTCGGCCCCGGATGCGTGGTGCCAGCCTTGACCCTTATGTTTCTGGGTTTGCTTAATTCTTTTGTTTTTCTATAGCTGTCTGTCAGCTGTTTTTGTTTGTCCCTATAGTTCAAATTCTGTTTTGAACTATGTTGACCTTTGGCCCTTTGGGCCCTTTGTGAAGGGTACAACACCTTATAAATGCTGCTTAATTTTTCAAAAACAAAATACGTATTTAAATTACAAAAGAAAATATTATTGATTTAATACTTTTATAATTACAATTATCATAAGATAATATTGTAATTATAAATATATATAAATATCAACAATACACAATAAAATCAAATTATTGTCACATCTCAAACTTTGATACTACTTGTTTTTGCTTTATGTGGATTTGATATATGACCGAATGTGTGGTTGTGTAAATAATAAATAAAATGGTGTTTTGAGAGATGAAATAAGTAAATGTTTGTTTTAATTTTGAAAAATTGTAATGTATTGAATTTAGTTTTATTTTGAAAGTGAAGCAAAATAGAATAATGATACTTGGATTAATGCATTATATTGTTCTGATTTGTATTTTACCTGGATATTAATCTAATTATGGGTGTTTGAATGTACTTGAGCTGTAGGTCGTCGAAGACCAAGGGTGTGGTTAAGGTAGAGGAGGTTAGCTTCCTAGCAGCGTAAAGGAGGAACGATTCTCTCGCACACACACGAGCACTTAGAATCATGTAGATGTACTTAATATTTAAATTTAGTTGACTGTTTGTATGGTTCATATTTTTAAATGTTTAATTAAATTAATTCGTAGAGAAATAAAAGTACAATGAAACAAAATGAATTAATTATATTTAATTAGAGAATTCATTTTACAATTAAATGATAAATCCTTGTTATTTAGAAAAATTATTTTATTTGCAAGTAAGTGATATTCCTTTATTATTTACTTGGAATGAATGTTTAAATTGCAATTCAAATGGTATTTCCTAAATATTCACTGAGGATAAGTACTTAGTTTGCAAGTAAAATAGAATTTCTTTATTATTATTTATCGAGGATAAATATTGTGTATGAAAATATATTTTTTTTATTATTTTCAAAATTAAGTATTTGGAAATTGTGGAGAAATTTTTAAAAGAGGGAAAATGATAATGAAAACACACAATATGGTTTCTTGATCTTTATTTTTCTTTGCAAGAAATAACTGAAAATGGGTGTCGGGTAGAAGAATTCCAGAGTATAGTAAATTAATAATGGTGAAAAGAGGAGGAGAAAAACAAGAGAAGAAGAAATAAGAAGGAAAATTCTATAGAAAGGGATTTCCAGGAAGGAAAGAATGAGAAAAGAGAAGAAGAAGAAGGGAAACTTAATTGGAAGGCAATTTCCAAGTTTTTGAATCTTTTCAAATGCATTTAAATTTCGAAATGCGAGAATAATTGATTGCATTTTGGAAAGTTGATTTTCTCTTTGAAACTCGTTTGTGTCAATCTATTGTATTCGGGTGCTTTGAGTTTAAATGTTCTATTTCCTGTATGATTTTCCTCCTTATGGCTGTACAAATCTGTAAGTTCTTTCTCGTTTATTTAAATATATATATTTTTGCAAACCCCTGTATTGAATATTTTATGCATAGGATGGAGATTTTCGTTTGATTCTTTTAATTAAAATCTTGATTTAGATTGTGATAATATCATATATTTAAACCATGTTGTATGTATATATAATATATATATATGGATTTATTAATTGAAATCGAAATACAGTATATTGAATCGTCGAAAATTGTTTGTGTCTAGGTTGGAAACCCAACAAGAAAGACAAGGCTTCACAGTCGCGTCCTTCCCATTGGGAAAGGTTGTGCTGTGGAGGCAGCCAATGTCCTCCCCAATGGGAAGCGTCGGCCCTTGTGGCTTTTACTTGATTTAATAGAAACTTTCAAACTTGTGTAAAATATATATATAGTAGCATAAATGTATATTTATGTGCCATATATATATATATATGGTTTTTGCATCTACAATAAAAAAATTCTGATTTAAAATGATAAACATTTTGAAACCATACTTTTGTTTTTATATTGATAATTTTCTGAGTATATATATATATATACATACTTATATATGAATATATATACTTATATTTCATTGAGAAGGATTAAGTAGAAGCAAATAGTTATGAAATCTAACTGAAAATGATTAATATTTATGTTTTAAGTTGATAAATTTTTGTGTTAGATCGATTTATTTCTGAATTTTTGGATAATGTATATATATATATATATACAATAAGAATATGAGCAAACTTTACTTCCTAATATAAATAGTTCTGATTGGGGAGTATTTCTTTCAATTTGTACAAATTTTTTATTTGGGCTTAAATCATTTGAATTAGAAATGGAACATTGGACACCTTGAACGCAAGTAGAATAGAACACATGTGCTTATAATTGTTTTATCTGTTGATGGGTATTGGAATGAGTAAAATGAGTTTTGGTGAAATGTGAATTTTTCCTTTGTGAATTATTTTCTATGCAAATCAATTAGAGAACTTGGAAATAAAATGTGATTTTCTGATAGAATGCGTGATTGTGTAAATGTTTGAATTGTATGCGATTTATGGGAAATATGCATCATTTACTTTTTTTATGAGAAACTTTTGGGACAAGATGCCGAATGTGGACACATAGAGACAATAGTTTATCCTTTTCATAAACTACCATTTATGTTTAATGCTTGGCCAAGCTAATGTACCATTGAAATAGATGAATAAAAAAAGCCTAGAATTTTTATGTTATACATGTCTTTGCCACACCCTACATGTAAGAAATATGTTGTTCTAGTATAGAAATGCATATAGGCATCAGGTGTGCGTTGAGAGTTCCCTCCTCATTTATTGTTCCAGGTTACTAGGTTTTTCGTGTAGGGTTGGTGATTTTTTCGAGTTAGGAGGAAACCTGGGGAAGTCATTTACTTTGTGGTTGGGTAGAAAAGGCGCCTTAACCTCACTTTTGGCCTCAGCTTGTAAGAAGACAGGTGGCGTCAAGGCGGTTGAGGATTAGTGAGTCTTTATGCTATAGATGTACTCTTTGTATTACTTTGTATGGCTTATATAGCCAGTTTGTTAAATGTAACTTTACTTCAGAGATGTATAGATGTAACATTGAAATAGATGTATTGATGAAAGCTTATTGATGTAACATTGAAATAGATGTATTGTAATACTGTCTTGGTATATGTTAATGAAATTCATTATTGGACTTGTTTTTAAGCGTTCATAGATAATTAATGTTATATACATGTTTCACTTTTTTTTTATTTGAGATGCGCATTGTACATGGAAACATTTTATTTGTTATGTGAGTTTTTCAAGCTTTACAATCATATAATATTTTCATAATTATCAAATATAAAATTATAAATATTAATAATGACAATTATGATGGATAAGCAGAGACACATAATATCTTAATATAAAATACATGACATATACTCAATGGCGGAGGACAATTATCGACTGGAGTCTTCTGAATACTAACCGAAGGAACTACATTTTCCATATTAGTATTACATATCGGCCTTTTTGGAGATTATATTTGCTGTCGCCAGGATTACTCTCTGACGATTATCTGATATGGTTGCCACCTCTGTTTGGTATTTTTAGGAGTTCACGAATTATTTGATCACTTAACGGATTATCGACCTGGAGCTCATGCTGCCATATCACTCCATGTCGAGCACTCTGAAGATCGTAGCCTTTGAGGAAACTTTCGAGCATCTTTCCTAAACATATACTGGTACAGTCTTTTTGGTGAACGAGAATGGAAATGGAACCCTAACCCTCTGTGTGGCATTTAATAACAAGAAGAAGATAAATCTGCTGGAAATTGTTAATAATGATTAGAATGGAAAAGACATGAGGGAGAAGACACCACTCCTCACTTCTCGCCCCGTCAAAAGCTATATGAAGAGGACCTGTACTCACTGAAGGGAGGATGGATTAGGTACTAGCAGATAGAGTGGAAAGAGATAAGAAAGATTAGGAATTTCTGAGATATACTAGTGAGTAGAGCAGCCGATAGGAGAGAAAGGGCGATTGATCATCAGGGAACCATTTTACAAGAGAAATATCTTCTAAGCATTCAATCATCGAATCGCCCAGGGAAAAGAAGAATACACTCGACACCAATATAAGAATGAGCTATTTCGTATATATCCTATCACAACTGTGGCTAGGACTAAGCCGATAGTCATACACGGAGTCGTATGTGTTGGATTAACGTGGGTTGAGTCCAGGGGCTGACATTCCGATTTCAATGTTATGATGTTATCAGGTTTGCGAAGCAAACACAATATTGGTGGGACATTGATGTATTATGGCGCCAGGAGAAACCTTTGGAGATTTTATATATTTATACATACTGGCGGAGGGCTCTTGTAGGGCCTGCGTCCAGGCAATGAGAGAGATAGAAGGTTAGAAGGAAGTAGTGATTCACTAATCTAAGCAATAACAAGAGACAAAGAGAATGCGATCAAAAGAGGTCCAAAGATATCGATCAGAAGGAAGAAGTTTGAGAAGAAACCTGAGACACATATTTTTGAGCAAACAATAGATATAATCATAAAGAAATTAGAAGGAAGAACAGAGCATCGAAGCAAAGGAGAATAAAATATGTTCTTGAAAGCAGATTAAAATCAGGGAATAAAACAGGAGGCTGGGTAGAAGAAGTAAAGGGTAAAAGATCTATTGAATTAAGTGTTATTGCAAGATATGTTTGGATTATCAATTGGGAATGGAGGATTTCTATTAAGGTTTCAATCAGGAGGGAAATATTCCCTAACTCAATTGTCATTTAGAAATCAAGGATTTAGAGCAAATTTAGGGTTTCCCAAAAATGAGACATTATAGAAAGAAATTAAAAGATACATGTTTAAAATAAATATTTATCTATAAATAGATACATTTAATGAATAAAATTGGGAGATGTAGGAAAAGGGAAAAAAACATATGAAATGAAAGAAAAAAAATAAAAAAAATATGGAGGGAGATTCACTTGGATAGAGGAAAACTTGGAGAAAGAGAAAAAGTGAGAAAAAAAAAAGGAAACTAGGAGAATGATTAGCTATTGGAAGAAAATAGAGGAGAGGGAAAGAGAGGAGAAAAAGATCTATGCATCTAGAGAGAAATAGAAATAGATGAAGGAAAAAAGGAGATAAAGATAAAGAAAGATTAAAAAAAAAGAAAAAAAAAGAGATAAAGATAAAGGAAGAGAAAAATAGAGATCAAATTAGAAATTAGAAATTAATAAAAAAATAAAAAATAAAGAGAAATAAAGAGAGTAAGAAAGAGCTTAGAAAAAAAGAAAGTGAGGGATTAAAAGAATAATGAATGATAGATATGTAGAAAGAAAGAAAATAAAAATAAAAATGTAGAGAGAACAAAGACACATAAGGGAAAAGGATAAAGATGGAGAAAAATAGGGAAAGAAAAAAAGGAGATAAAGATAAAGAAAGAGGAAAAGAGAGAAAAAGTTAGAATTTAGAAATTAATAAAGAAATAATGATAGAGAAATAAAGAGAGTAAGAAAGAGCTTAGAAAGAAAAAAGGAGAGATAAAAAGAAAAAGAAGTGAGATTAAATGAATAATTAAAGATAGATATATATGAAGAAAGAAAATACAAATAAAAATCTAGAGAGAACAAAGACACATAAAGGAAAAAGAGGAAGAAAGAAAAACAAAAAAGGTGAAGAAGATTGTAAAACATACGAAGAAAAATTAAATAGAATGAGACAAACAAAGAACGACAAAGAAAGAAAAACATAAAATGTGAAGAAGATTGTAAAACATATGAAGAAAAATTAGAGAGAATGAGACAAACAAAGAAAGACAATCTAATAAGAGATAAAGAAAAAGGAAATGATGAGAAATAATAAAGATAAGAGAAATACAAAAGAAAATGAAAAAAAAAACATTACATAGTGAAAGGAACGAGTGAGAAAAATAGATATAGAAAGAAAAAAAAAGATTTAAAAAAAAATCAAAATGCAAAGATAGAAAACAAAAAAAACAAAGAGATTAAGGAATATAGAAAAGTATAATGATTTAAATATATAAAGAGACAAAATCAAATAAATAAAGATAAAAGAATAAAAACATTAAATAGTAAAAGGAAGAGTGAGATAAATAGATATAGAAAAAGAAAAAGAAATTTTAGAAAAAATAGAATAAATATAAAGATAGAAAGAGGGATAGAACAAAGAAAGAGATGAATGAATATAAAAAAGTAAAATGATCTAAATATATATATATAGAGAGAGAGAGACATAACCAAATAAATAATAGATATTGAAATAAAGATGTGTTGAGAGAAAGAAAAGAGAAATAAAGATGTGAAACATAGATTTAGGGAAGGAATATGTGAAGAAAGAAAGAGAAATGAGAGAAATAATATAGATAATGGTGGGGAAATAAGGGGGTTAGGAAAGAAAGAGAAAGGTAGAAAGATAGTCATAAAGAGAAGGATGAAGAGACAATTTAGGAAAAATAATAAAAAAATAGAAAGAGTGAAAAAATAATGAAATACTAATATATAATTAAACAAAGAGATTTTAAAAAAAAATATAGATGGGGGAATTATAGCTTTCTTTGATCGATTAATGCAATAGTGATAGGTCGGGGAAGTCGATGAGCCCTTGGGTGAACTAACTTCTTGATCTCTCGCCGACTTAGCAATATTTTTTAGCAAGGTTCGCTTCGCCTCTTGTGATTGGTTGGTCCAAGCAAGAGTTATCATAGGTGACTTCAACACAATAGTCAATAATTTTGTATCCAAACCTTGGGGCCTTTATATAATAATAATAATAATAAAAAGAGTGAAAAAATAATGAAATATTAGAGAAAGAGAGATCTAAAGAAATATAGATAGAAAAAAAGAGTGAAAGAGGGGGAGAAGGAAATGCAAAAAAAGAGAGAAATAGATCTAAAGAAATATAGATAGAATCAAAGAGTGAAAGAGGGGGGGAAGGAAATACAAAAAGAGAAAGAGAAATAGTAAGACATAATACTAAGGAGGGAAGACAAAAAAAGGAGAGAAGATATGCAAGAGAGAAGAAAGAAGAAGAGGCACAAACAAAGAACAAAAGAGAGATAAAAAGAAAATAGAGACAAATAAAGAAATAAAAATTAAAAAAGAAGAAGAAAAGAGATAAAAATTAAAAGAGTGAAATAAAGAGATGGAGAAAGAGAAAAAAAGTTTAAAATATAGAGAAATTGGAAAAAAGTGGATGAAATAGAGTGGATGAATGAAAGAAAGATATACCAAGATGAACAAAAGAAAACAAGGGGAGAAAGCGTGAAAAAGAAGAAATTATCTATAGTGATTATAAATAAAGAAATAAAAATGAGAAGTTGAGAAAATAAGGAGAGAAAAAGAACAAGAGAAAAATAGAGATATAGACAAAGATAAAGTAGAGAGGAAGAAATACAAAGTGAGAAGATTGAGAAAGAGGGAATGAGAAATAAAATGACGAAAAAAACATGAGAATGAGAGATAAAGGACAAAAGAAAGATAAAAGTTATAATGAAAATGAGAAAAAAAGAAGCAAATAGAGAGATACAGATAAATAAAGAAAATGAGGGAAAGAGAGGATAATACAAAGATAAAAGTTAGAGAGAAACATGAAAGTATATTGAGAGAAATAAATAGATAGTTATAAATTATATATAAAGAGAATGAAAAAGAGAGGGAAATTGTTCTCTAACAGAAAAAGAAGGATGAAGAAAGAAGACACAATTTGAGAATCAAAAGAAAGAAAAAGACGAAAAATATAAAATATATTTAATATAGAGGGGACAAAGGAAGTGAGAAGAAATAGAAATAATTAAATAGAGAATTGAAAAAGGGGAAGGGAAGGAAAGAAATAAAGATACAAAGAAGTATTTGAATAGAGAGAGAAGGAAATACAAATAGAAAGAAATAGAGAAAGGGATCTGTGGGTAGGTGGGGTTGGGAGAGAAACATAAGATAGGTATATAAAGAAAGAAAAAAAAGGGAAATAAAGGAAGAAAAATAAGAAAGACAAAGAGACATGAAAGAGAAAGGATGATATGGACAAAGAAAGATAAATAGAGAAAGTGGATAGGAGATAGACAAAGTAGATGAAAGTGAGAAGGAAAAAAATATAAAGTAAAAAGGAGAGAAAATATTAAGAAAGAGATAGGGAGAGGAAAGAGGAATGAATGAGAGATAAAGAAATATAAAAAGATATATTTGGAGAATTAAAACTAGCAATCACACCTTGGTGTGCAATGGGTACTTTGAAAAGGTACGGAAGGTCAATTAGGAAAAAAATTGATCATTTTTTGCATGAGGTCATTGGTATGTCATTTAGAAAATGATCTTTGTTAAGGTTTCAATGGAGTAGTGATAGCTTCAAATCACCTAATCCTCTTAAAAGGATCCATACATGATTGAAACAAAAGCTCTTAATGAGGAAGATAATCATGTTCCATTACCAATAGGCTCATGTTATGTTTACAATAGAGAGACATAGAGTAGATATTGGGAGAAGAGAGATTAATAGTTGAAGATGCATCTATAAAATCCCCCTTCAATTATGTCGTGATAGATGCCATACCCTATTATAGAGCTCCTATTCAAACAAAATTAAGGAGAAGGTAGGCAAAATATTTTGAGACTGACTTTATACATGTCGATTGCATTTGTTTGAAATTTTCCAAGGAGTTTTAAACCAATCCATTTTGTGTAGTCTACCATGACAACACATCTTTAGGGAATTCTACTAAACAATTTGTTTTCACATAATTTGATCAGTTTGAGTTGAGAAGTTCCAACCATTAGATTCAAGTAGACAATGTGGATTGGACATTCACAATAATGTTATAGCAAGTTGTTGCACTGTAAGTTATGTTTATAAATATTAGCATATAAGCAAGGGTCGGGTCCCATAGAGGGGGCCTCATAAAAAAATATAGTGGGTGCTGTTAATATTTTTTAGGATTATTTTAAAGGGGATGGTCCCTTGAATTTTTGTAGCATAGTTCAAGCTCCTATATTTATGGAAGTTGGTGGTCCCATGAATTTTGTTTTTGCTTCATGAGACCTCTTGCTCCTTAAAAATAAATCCCGAAGCCCCCCATGGAACCCCACCCTAAGTGAACTTAAATAAAGGTAGGTCATTGCATGCTTGTATGCTCAAAGGCTAGAGCATAATCTTATCTTATTTTAAATGCTCAAAGGAAATTTTTAGTTGTATTTATAGGTCTTTTCCCTTTTATGCAAAGTTGCATGGACACAAATATAGATACAAATATAGATACAATATCAGATATCGATAAGACCATTTTTTAAGACCCCCAATATGGATACAATTGGATATGACATACATACATATATAGATACACATACATACATACATACATACACACACACACACACACATACATACATAGGACACAACTAATCTCCTGACAAAATGCACCTATGTAACATATATACATACATACGATGCAACTAATCTCCCGAAAAAATGTGCCTATGTAACATGCATTGGACGCAAATAATCTCCCAAAAAAATGTGCCTATGTAACATACAAAAACACATAAAAACATACATAACATGAAGGGGACACACATGTATATACATATATGTATATGTGTAGCTATTCTCTCGACAAAACACACCTATGTAACATACAAAAATGCATAGAAACATACATAGAAACATACATAACATGATGGGACACACACACACACACACACATATATACATATATGTATATGTACACACACACACACACATACATATATATACATATATGTATATGTACACACACATATATACATGTACATAATATGTGTATATATATATGTGTGTGTGTGTATTTGAACTTGTATGATTTTGGAGAACCAGGCATCTCAAAGGCAACCTTACGATATGATAATTAGGAGATGACTAAAGAAGAGCAGCGTTGACGACATTGAGCAGAACTTGCAAGGAAAAAGAATAAGGAGATTGCAAGAAGATTGGTTGCAGGGGGCATTGGTACATGAGATGGACATGGCTCTTCCAAGCCACCCACTGAGATGGTTTCCTACAAAAATGTGGATGATATCCTCGTTTCTAGAGAGCTCATGATTTAGGTGTATACGAAAAATGATGTTTTTCTGGTACCCATTTATGGCATCATGGTTCCATTTCATGTAGCCACCATCAAGAGTGTTACAAACCAACAATATGGAGGGAATTCTTATATAAGGATAATTTTTAATGTTCCAGGTATCGGCTTTAATGCCAACTACATGCCAACATTGAAAGTACCTAGCAATATTTATGTTAAGGAAATTTCCTTTAAATCCAAGGATTCAAAGCACATCAACAATGTGGTACAAATGATTAAATCCCATAGACGATCTGTAGCAATGAAAGAGTCTGAAAAGGAAGAGAGAGCTACATTGGTGACTTAGGAGAAACTGTAACTTTCAAAAACAAAGCCAATTAGTCTGGGATACTTGTGGATCGAGCCAACATTTGGTGGAAGAGGAAGAAAGATGACTAGAACTTTGTAGGCCCACCATAATGGATTTCGGTATTCAACCATGAGAGCAGAAGAGAGAGCTGATATCATGTATCGAAACATTAAGCATGCATTCTTCCAGCCAACGGAGAAGGAGATGATTACTTTGTGTGTGTATGTGTATGTATGTATGTATGCGTGTGTATGTATGTATGTATGTATGTCTATATGTGTGTATGTATGTATGTGCGTGTGTGTATGTGTATGTATGTATGTATGTATGCATGCATGTATGTATACATACATGCATACATACATGCATACATACATACATGCATGCATGCATGCTTACATACATACCTCCATACATACCTCCATACCTACATACACATGCATGCATACATACATACCATATCTATGTATGTATGCATGCATGAATATACACACATGCATACATACATACATACATACATGCATGCATACGTACATACATACATACATACATACCCAAATCCAAGCACGTCAATAATAAAGTGGCAGTTGTATTGCATGCTTTTGTGAGCGCAACCTCTGGGCTTCTTCTTCTTGTCTTGCTTGGAAACCTTGGGGGTCTACCCCCTCACCTTCCCTGCTCAGGCCAATGATCTGCGCACCTTACTCATTTTGGATTGCTTTAACTACTACTGATGCCACTGTTGCTTCAATTGCGCTGTTGCTTAATTTTTAGCTCCTAGAGTTCTCCTCCTTCACCTATGACCAATTGAAATATATTTCAAAACATCAACTTCCTAAACTCCTACCATACATACATACATATATACATACATACATGCATGTATGTATGCATTTATGTATACATACATGCATGTATGTATGCATTTATGTATACATACATGCATGTATGTATGCATTTATGTATACATACATATATACATACATACATACATACACAGACATACAAACACACACACACACACACACACATACACACACATACATATATACACACATACATACATAGATGTACATACATACATACATACATACATACAAACACATACACACATACATACATATATAGGACACAACTAATCTCTAGAAAAAATGCGCCTATGTAACATACATACATACATAGGACGTAGCTAATCTCCCAACAAAACGTGCCTATGTAACATGCATTGGACATAGCTAATCTCCCAACAAAACATGCCTATGTAAGATTAAAAAAGGCATAAAAACATACATAGAAATATACATAACATGATGGGGCACACAAATATATACATATATGTATATGTGTAGCTATTCTCCAGACAAAACATACCTATGTAACATACAAAAACACATAAAAACATACATAGAAACATACATAACATGATGGGACACATATATATACATATATGTATATGTACATATAGATATATACATGTACATAATATGTGTATATATATATGTGTGTAAATTTGAACCTGTACAATTTTTTTCTGCCACACTGTTGTACCTTTTTTTATCTGCATCTGCATCTGTAACTTAGTTTTTCTCCGTAGTTTACATTGGGATTTGAATTTCCTTGTAGTTTCCTATTCCACCATTGATAAATTTTTTGTTGAAATATCCTCAAATCTACAAGAATTGATGCTTCATGTGAATTGTACATTAACTGGTTTTTTGGAAGGAAGCTTTTGTTTGGACACTATCAAAGTGAGCCTAACACAAAAATACTTGCCTAGGTGCCCTAATGAATAAAATTGGTCCAAGTTGTGGGTTGAGCCTTGCACTGTCATATTTTGCAAATTCATTCACTTGCTGAAGCAAATTGTTACAAATATCTTTCTTTTTTGAAGAAAATTTACTAGGTATTGCATTGAATTGCATATATCTTTGTTTGTTGTCTAATTAATTGTTGTATTATAGAGTATGTATGCTTGTGTACATTGTATGCTATACCATTGGACTGAATGACCTTGCTTTTCTAGATGCTTGTAGCTGCATTCCCCATCTTTAGTTCCAACATTTATGTTACTAGAACTTTGAAGACTACTACATGAGGGACACACAAGGTTTGTTCTGGGTATTACCTTGTTTTAGATTTAAGCTTTCTATGGCCAGTTTGGGGTTATGTCTCTAGTCTCCATTTTTGGAAAGAAAGGATTGGATGAATCAATATACTAGCCAAGTTAACTATACAAATGGATTTGAACAAAGTTCTAGAGGACAACTAGTTTTGGGGTTTAGGTTAATTTTGCTCATTGTTGTATAACTTTAATCTAGAATTTTTTGAAATTTGAATTGAGGTTTCTCTCTCCATTCATGAACTTTTTATTCTAGACAACAATTAATTATGTGGTGTAGGTTAATGTTGTTCATTGTCTTATGATAGGACAATGTTGAATGTAAAATAACATGGGGTGCATCCTCAATTTCTTCTAACCGCATGTATTTCAAACCCCTTTTCATTGAGAGTAGAATTAAGTTGGTGGGATTTGTAGTATTGGGGTACATCATGAAGTTGGAATATCAAATTCCTTTGCAAAGTGAGCTAGTGTCTACTATTTTCATGATTCATTGGAATTTTACTTTATAGCTTCCATTATTGGATCTTTTCTTTTTTTAGATTCATCTCACTTGTTGTTAACATCCACACTATTTGTTAGGTGGAATGATATATCTTAATTAACTGTGTTTTATACAACTTTCTTTTGCACTGTCCAATTACAAGGTATATGAATTGTGGAAAAAAATAGTTCAGTAGCACTCATAAGTAGAGAAGCAAGAATTGGGTGTACACAAATTTATAAATGGTGTAGAATTCGGTGGATTAGTTTTACTTACCAAGTAGCGACCACCATGATCAACTCATATGCACACAAATACAAAATGTACAACTATTTCATTGTAGAAACTACACAATTGTTTGAATGATACACTAAGTTTTTCCGATGAGTTGCAATGGTAGCATTAGAAACAAGAACTTGGGTAAACACTAAAAATGGTACATAGGGTATAGTATCAAGTAGAACAATTCTACATTTTAAGTAGCAGTGTAATGTCCCCTATTTGGTATACTTAGAATTCTGCCCTAAAATCACAATTTACAAGTAAGAGACACATTTGATTAAATTACAAATTTTGATAGACTCTAGTTTAACCTTGCAATAATGTCAACCAATGATTCATAATATAATATAATTATTATTAGTATTGTTACATAAACTACAAGGACTGATCTATATGAGTAATTCACAATTGGGTTCAAAATTATTATCCCCTCAATAATCAATCATTGGAGAAGATTAGAGAGGTAACCTGGATCCAGGTGCTAGGAGTCTTTCTTGCTTCTAAGCCCAAGAGTGGATAGTCAATCACCTTGGAAACTTAGCAAGGAATCTCTCCCCCCTTCATGTACTTCCAACTCTTCTTCCCATGAATGAATTATAGAGGCATTAATATTTTAGATTGTTAATATATGCAATACGTGGAGTCAATATATTCAAACATATACATTAAATAACATATTAATGCCTAAGAATTATGTTACTGTTATAGTCACATAATGCAGATAATTGTTAATTTAAATAATTATTCTAGATGCTTTGTTGTAGATATCAGCTTGCAGATATGTCTTCAATCTTGTTCGATCTGTTCTTGACATTCAAAAGATATCGTTAGTGTGAATCAAACAAATAAGAATCTATTATCCATACTTATATTAAAGAATCATAATTACTTATAAGGCTCAATAATTGCTGCAAGCATCATTATTGCATAATCGTATATAATTCACATATATAGATATCCAATATATATGTGTGTGTGTGTGTGCATTTTTATATTTAACTTACTTGCTTTTATTGATTTATCATTTATCTTCATTTATCTTCTAGTGAACTATCTTCTTCGAATGTATATTTCATGATATCAGTCCCTTAATATATTTATGGGTTGTTGCCTTTCTGAGTTCAGACTATTTATTTATTACTGATTATTTCCATATCAGACTTCCTATTTCTTCTTGACTATCTATTGCGAATAATTTCATTTTCCTTATATATCTCCATGTCTAAGAGAAATGATGCATCTCTTAGAAAGGATAATTGTTAGTTTTAGCATGATCCTTTGTTTCCCTTAATCATTGCATTCCCATTGAATTTTTTTTGTTAGATTACAAGAATTGGAATCAGGTAGCTGCCCCTATAAACTGCAGTGCGCCTGGTAAACTTTTTTTATGTGACCGGTGATTCTGGTGCAATACGCGTTGATACCATGGGGATGGTGGGGAGAGTAGAAATTGTGACCTCTTGCCTGTAACAGGATGCTTTAGCCAATCGAGCTAGGCCCTTCATACATTCTCGAATACAAAATTCCTGATTGTTTTTTATCAGTGTAGTAATGACAAAGACCAAGTATTATGCACTCTGAAGAATTGCATCTTGAATTTCATTGTATATATATGAGATTAACTGTCTATTTGCTTTATCTATTTACATTGAAACATCTGTCTGATTGTTTTTAGAAACAAAAGGGGGCTCAAATTTTATCCTTAAATATTTCAGCTCAAAAACTATTATAGAAATGAGCATAACAAAATTCTAGGGTAGTAATGCACATAATGGGATAGATTTTTCTCATTTCCACATATACACATGTAGATGGAAGGTGATTGAAACCAAGTCATTGCTAGTGGTGTAAAATAAATTCTCACCAAATATATTGTCGTGCAACCACTAAATTTTAGTGGTTTTGTAGCTGTGAACTTGCATACTTGCTTATTGACATAGGGATTTAATATCCAATTTTAGTGTTCATTTCCACTCCGTTTTCCTTAATTAATTATTATCGAAACCTAAAAATATGTATGGAAGCTTATTGTAACTACTAATTGAGTATTGGCTAAATAATTCCACTTGTCTTTATAGTTTTTGGCATGGACTGTAGCTGTACCGCAACCCTTGTTTTATTAGTATTTGAGCCTGCTTAACATTTCTATAATTCTCAAGTACTACTTGGCATGAGCTTTTTCTTGAGATTTGGTTTATTACATTCTAAAAATAGTTTCAAACTAAATTTTTTTGATAAGGTAAGCATGGTTTGAAAGGGCCCAAAACCTTGTACAAAGTGAAGAAATAGAACACAACCAAGCAATAAAGTGTCAAACTTTGCCAACGAAACAAAAAAATAGAAATGGATTTTGAAGGGCACTTGAAACCCTCACAAAAAGTAGAGAAACAATGGAAACACTGAAGCACAACAAAAAACTATCAACCAACACTTGGCCACCAAAAAACCAAGAGCAAACATGCTAGAAGACAAGACAGGCCACACCCAAACAAGAGCTACACCAATCAAGGAGGTTTGAAATTGTATCTAAACAAAGAGTTCAAAAGGGAGCTTGATCTAAATGGGTCAATCCAATAATCTTGGACGAATCAATCTCATTCATGTTAATAGGAAAAAATTAATCCTTGAGGGGGCTTCCCCTTAGGAAATCAACATGGTCTTCCACATCCAACTCCCTAGCCAAAGGGTTAACCAAGTTTAAATTTTTAGTGGGAGAAATAGTGGAGAATCTTGAAGCCTTCCCAACAGAACAATTATTCAAAGGATTGAAGTCTTGGAAAGAGTAGGAAAGTGATCAACTCTAAGGCAATGAGAGCACACCAAAGAGGAAGAATCAAAGAGAATACTCTACTCCCAGATACTCAACTTGGAGAAAATCTTAATTTTATTTGGTAGAAGCTTACCAAATTCAACCAATACACAAAATCTTGCATAAACTAAGCGTTTCATGTCTTTCGTGATCCTATCCATGACTAAGAAAGAACCAAGACTACTACCAATACCTCAAAAGATTTCTTCATCCTAGAATTCCAAAGGAAGTGTTGGGAGTCTTACCCAAATAGGGGCCCAATCAAAGCTATCCTTGGAAGCCACAAACCCCACAGTCCAAATTTTTAGAAGGAGAATAGATTTTCCAAAGAACCAAGGCCCACCAAGTAAAACACCCTTACTTTGATCAAGGAGTTGGAAGAAGAAAAGAAAAAATTCTTTAGGTATTGCAGCTACCTGCAACAGACCAAAATCCTTCCATTTAAGTAGAGCCCAACCATGAACAAAGTCAATATTAGGATGAGGGCCTGAGAACCCCCCAATAAGAGCTTTACCAATAGTAGCAATATATTTTTCCACCACAAAATTAGGAATCCAAAGAGAGAGGCAAAAGACCATCAAAAACCCTTGCTCCTTAGTCTGGACAGGAGTAATAGCACCCCCCTCACATGCAAGGAGGGGCCCCTTAACAACATCCAAACCCACAGGTGAAGCTGGAACATCTAAGTCACCATAGAAGTCAGAGGACAAAGGGAGGTAAACCAAATCTAGAGCTAAGATCCTTCACATGCGTTTGAACAATGTTCACAACTTCACATCTAGAGGCAATTTATGCACCCAAATTTGTATCCAAGCCAAGCCCAAGACTCTGCAATCTGTAATCCTGTTATGTAGGAATCAAGTGATTAAGAAAGCCTTTAAGCAACCCATAAAAAGGAGCACCATCCTCCTCTTTCTTCCCAAAAATTTCACACCCTCATGACTTCCTACGAGCCTCCAAAAGAATATCGAGCAAGAGCTCATCTTTCTCATCAACTAGATTGTTTAACCACTCGTTATCAATCCCATCCTTAGAGAGAATGAAGGAAGACCTGTCACAGGGATCAAGTTCCTTGTCTGCAAGAGCATGGAAATCCCCATCATCCGTTCCCTCATTAGAGCATCTAAGGCCAAAATATTCAACAACGTTAGCAGACCCGTCAACAACCTTCGAACCACCTTCCTTTGCATCTTCATCTTCATCTGTTACACCCTCAACAAAGGCAAAGGGGGAAGCTAGAAGTAAGAACAAAAGAAAAAAGGGAGAAAGAAATAAAAATATAGATATGTATAAAATAAAAAGATAGACAAGTTTAAGAAATGGAAAGAGAATAAAGAAAATAAAATAAATAATTTCAGAGAGAAAATAAATCAAGAAAGATAAAAGGTAAGTTAGAATTAAGGAGAACAAAAGAAAAAAGGGAAAAAGAAATAAAAATATAGACAAGTTTAAAATAAATATCCATCTATAGATAAGATACATTTAAAGAAATAAAGCAAGAAAATAAATAATTTTAGAGAGAAAATAAACCAAGGGAAAGGGGGAAAGCTAGAAGTAAGGAGAACAAAAGAAAAAAGGGGGAAATAAATTAAAATATAAGACATGTTGAAAATAAATATTCATCTATAGATAGATATATTTAATGAATAAAATTGGGAGATGTAGGAAAGGGAAAAAAAATGAAATCAGAGAGAAAAATAAAATAAATAAATATGGAAGGGGATTCACATGGATAGAGGAAAACTTGGGGAAAGATAAAAAGTGAGAAAAAAAAAAGGAAACTAGGAGAATGATTAGCTATTGGAAGAAAATAGAGAAGGATAGGAGAAGAGAGGAGAAATAGATCTATGGATCTAGAAAGAAATAGAAATAAAGAAAGAAGAAAAAGGAGAAGGAGATAAAGATAAAGAAAGAGAAAAAATAGAGAGAAAAAAAAAGATAAATATAAAGGAAGAGAAAAATAGAGATCAAGTTAGAATTTAGAAATTAATAAAGAAATAAAAAAAAGAGAGAAATAAAGAGAGTAAGAAAGAGCTTAGAAAAAGAAAAAAAAGATAAAAAGAAAAAGAGAGGGAGGGATTAAAAGAATAATTAATGATAGATATATCTAGAAAGAAAGAAAATAAAAATAAAAATGTGGAGAGAACAAAGAAACATAAGGGAAAAAGATAAAGAAAGAGAAAAATAGAGAAAGGAAGATAAAGATAAAGAAAGAGGAAAAGAGATAAAGTTAGAATTTAGAAATTATAAAGAAATAAAAAATAGAGAGAAATGATGATAGAAAAATAAATAGAGTAAGAAAGAGCTTAGAAAAAAAAGAAAGAGACAAAAAGAAAAAGAAGTGAGATTAAAAGAATAATTAAAGATACATATATAGAAAGAAAGAAAATAAAAATAAAAATGTAGAGAGAACAAAGACACATAAGGAAAAAAGAGGAAGAAAGTAAAACAAAAAAGGTGAAGAAGATTGTAAAACATACGGAAAATAATTAGAGAGAATGAGACAAACAAAGAATGACGAAAAAATAAAAACAAAAAATGTGAAGAAGATTGTAAACCATATGGAGAAAAAATAGAGAGAATGAGACAAACAAAGAAAGACAATCTAATAAGAGATAAAGAAAAAGGAAAGAATGATAAAAAATAAAGATAAGAGAAATACAAAGGAAAATGAAAAAAAAAAACATTAAATAGTGAAAGGAATGAGTGAGATAAGTAGATATAGAAAAAAAAAGAGATTAAAAAAAGAAAGAAATGCAACGATGGAATACAAACAAACAAAGAGATTAAGGAATATAGAAAAGGATAATGATTTAAATATAGAGAGAGATACAAAAACAAATAAATAAAGATGAAAGAAAAGAAAAACATTAAATAGTGAAATGAAGAGTGTGATAAATCAATATAGAAAAAGAGATTTAAAAAAGAGAGAAGAAATATAAAGATAGAAAGAGAGATACAAAAGCAAACAAATAAAGATAAAAGAAATAAAAAAGAAAATGAAAAACAAAACATTAAATAATGAAAAGAAGAGTGAAATAAATATACAAAAAGAAAAAGAGATTTTAGAAAAAAACGGAATAAATAAAGAATAGTGAAATAAATATAGAAAAAGAAAAAGAGATTTTAGAAAAAAATGGAATAAATATAAAGATAGAAAGAAGGATAGATATAAACAAAGAAAGAGATTAAGGAATATAAAAAAATATAATGATATAAATATATAGCTCGAGACACACATAACCAAATAAATAAAAGATATTGAAATAAAGATGTGTCGAGAGAAAGAAAAGAGAAAGAAAGACGTGAAACATAGATTTAGGGAAGTAATATGTAAAAAAAGAAAGAGAAAGGAGGGAAATAATATAGATAATGGTGGGGAAATAAAGGGTTTAAGAAAGAAAGAGAAAGGAGAGAATGGTAGAAAGATAAAGCCACAAGGAGAAGGATGGAGAGACAATTTAGGGAAAATTATTAAAATAAAAAAAAGAGTGAAAAAAGAATGAAATACTAATATAAAATTAAAGAAAGATAGATCTAAAGAAATATAGACGGGGAATTATAACTTTCTTTGATCGACTAAGTGCAATAGTGATAGGTCGGGGAAGTGCGATGAGCGCTTGGGTGAACTAACTTCTTGATCTGTCACTGACTTAATAACAATATTTTTGAGTAAGGTTCGCTTCGCCTCTTGTGATTGGTTGGTCCAAGCAAGAGTTATCATAGGTAACCTAAAGACAATAGTCAATAATTTTGTATCTGAACCTTGGGGCCTTTATATAATAATTTGGTGGTGAGCTTTTTAATAATAATAATAATAGTGGTGGTATCTTAACCTTGGGGCCTTTATATAATAATTTGGTGGTGAAATTTTTAATAATAATAATAATAGTGGTGGTGGTGGTGGTGGTGGTGGTGGTGGTGGTGGTGGTAGTAGTAGTAGTAGCAGCAGCAGTAGTAGTAGTAGTAGATTTAAAGAAATATAGATAGAATACTAGAGAAAGAGAGATATAAAGAAATGTAGATAGAAAAAAAGAGTGAAAGAGGGGGAGAAGGAAATGCAAAAAAAAAAGAGAAATAGATCTAAAGAAATATAGATAGAATGAAAGAGTGAAAGAGGGGGGAAGGAAATACAAAAAGAGAAAGAGAAATAGTAAGACATAATACTAAAGAGAAAGAGAAATAGTAAGACATAATACTAAGGAGGGAAGACAAAAAAGGAGAGAAGATATGAAAGAGAGAAAAAAAAGAGGCACAAACAAAGAACAAAAGAGAGATAAAAAGAAAAGAGAGACAAGTAAAGAAATAAAAATATATAAAAAAAAAGAATAAAAGAGATAAAAATAAAAAGACTGAAATAAAGAGATGTAGAAAGAGAAAGAAAGTTAAAAACATAGAGAAATTAGAAAAAAAGTGGGTGAAATAGAGTGGATGAATGAAAGAAAGATATATCAAGATGGACAAAAGAAAACAAGGGGAGAAAGAGTGAAAAATATAAAATTATCTATATTGATTATAAATAAAGAAATAAAAACGAGAAGTTGAGAAAATAAGGAGAGAAATAGAACAAGATAAAAATAGAGATATAGACAAAGATAAAGTAGAGAAAGAAATAAATACAAAGTGAGAAGATTGAGAGAGAGGAAATGATAAATAAAATGACGAAAAAACATGAGAACGAGAGATAAAGGAGAAAAGAAAGATAAAATTAATAATGAAATTGAGAAAAATAAACAAATAGAGAGATAGAGATAGAGATAATACACAGATAAAAGATAAAGAGAAACATGAAAATACATTGAGAGAAATAAATAGATAGTTATAATATATAAAGAGAATGAAAAAGAGAGGGAAATAAGTCTATAATGGAAATAGAAGGATGAAGAAAGAAGACATAATTTGAGAATTAAAAGAAAGAAAAAGACAAAAATATAAAAATATTTAACATAGAGGGGACAAAGGAAGTGAGAGAAGAAATAGAAATAATTAAATAGAGAAATTGACAACGGGGAAGGGAAAGAAAGAAAGAAAGATATAAAGAAGTATTTGAATAGAGAGAGAAGGAAATACAAATAGAAAGAAATAGAGAAAGGGATTTGTGGGTAGGTGGGGTTGGGAGAGAAACATAAGATAGGTAGTTAAAGAAAGAAAAAAAGGGAAATAAAGGAAGAAAAATAAGAAAGACAAAGAGACATGAAAGAGAAAGGATGATATGGACAAAGAAAGATAAATAGAGAAAGCAGATAGGAGATAAGAAAAGTAGATGAAAGTGAGAAGGAAATTTTTTTTTTTGTAAAAATGAGAGAAAATATTAAGAAAGAGATAGAGAGAGGAAAGAGGAATGGATGAGAGATAAAGAAATATAAAAAGATATATTTAGAGAATTAAAACTAGCAATCACACCTTGATGTGCAATGGGTACTTCAAAGAGGTGGGGAAGGTCAATTAGGAAAAAAATTGATCATTTTTTGCATGATTTCATTGGTAGGTCATTTAGAAAATGATCTTTGTTAAGGTTTAAATGGAGTGGTGATAGCTTCAAATCACCCAATCCTCTTAAAAGGGTCTATACACGATTGAAACAAAAACTCTTAATGAGGAAGATAATCATGTTCCATTACTAATAGGCTCATGTTATGTTTACAATAGAGAGACAAAGAGTAGATATTGAGAGAAGAGATATTAATAGTTAAAGTTGTATCTATAAAATCCCCCTTCCATTATGTTGTGATAGATACCATACCCTATTATGGAGCTCCTATTTAGGCAAAATGAAGGAGGAGGTAGGAAATTTTTTATGAGACTTGACTTTATACATGTCGATTGCATTTGCTTGAAAGTTTCCAAGGAGTTTTCAACAAATCCATTTTGTGTAGTCTACCATGACAACACATCTTTAGGGAATTCTACTAAACAATTTGTTTCCACATAATTTGATTAATTTGAGTTGAGAAGTGCCAACCATTAGATTCAAGTAGGCAATGTGGACTGGGCATTTGCAGTGATGTTCTGGCAATTTGTTGCACAAGTTATGTTTATAAATATTAGTATATAAGTAAGGGTGGGGTCCCATAAAGGGGGATTCCTAAAAAAATTAAATGGGTGTTGCTGAGATTTTTTAGGATTATTTTAAAGGGGGTGGTCCCTTGAATTTTTGTAGCATAGTTTAAGCTCCTATATTTATGGAAGTTGGTGGTCCCATGAATTTTGTTTTTGATTCATGAGACCCCTTTCTCCTTCAAAATAGATCTCGAAGCCCCCCATGGAACCTCACTCTAAGTGAACTTAAAAAAGGTAGGTCTTTGCATGCTAGTATGCTCAAAGGCCAACACATAATCTTATCTTATTTTAAATGCCCAAAGGAAATTTTTAGTTGTATTTATAATTCTTTTTCCTTTTATCAGTTTATGACCTACTATGAAAAAGGAAAGGTGCAACCATCCTTTAGAAAATAAACACACATTTGTTTTAGATAGTCACCGTTATGTTGGAAGGAACAACTGATGTGGTTGTTTGTGGAGTATTCAATAATGAAATTTTTGATTCTGGGTGGACATCATCTATTTTTGATAAAATAAGCAGCATTTATAGGGTGTTGTACTCTTCACACAAAAGCTGAAAGGCCAAAAAGAAGTTAGTTCAAACCATAAAATTAACTAGAAGAAAAAAAAATAGAAACAACTGATCGATAGCTATAGAATAATGAACAAGGATTAGACAACCCTAGAACTAGAGGGGAGTAATCCAACTTCCTGAATCCAAGGTCATGAACAAGCAATGGATTTGAGGAGTCCCTTCTTCTTCCTCAATGCAGCTGACCAAGGAGACTCGAAATCAAAATCCATCGAGCAGGGCGAGGGGAGTGGGTCCACAATAGCCACCTCAGGCCAGAATCCACCATGCAACGAGCGAGCTAGGAACGAGGAAGAGGAGATAGGAGAAAACAAAGGACCAACAAAGTTGTTCAATGAGGGACGAGTAGTGATCGACTAAACAATGGATATAGATTGAGGTATCAAAGGTTTCGCGGAAGGGATAACCGGAAGAGGATCCTGGAAGGGCTCAAACACCAAGGGAGGAATAGGAGGGTCACCCTCCTCAGAGGAATCATCCAAAGAGGGAGAACCAACCATGAGGTGGTCTAAGAGAGCATTCTTCCACCAAGTAGTAGTGCCCTTGTGATGAGCAAGAGGGAAACCAGAGGCCAAATGACCAATGTAGAAACACCTCCTACAATGAAAGGGGAGGCCCTCATAGTCTAGTAGGTATGACCAAGGTTTGTCCACAACCATTAAAACCACATCACCATGGAGAGGTTTGGAGATGTCCATATCAACTAAAATATGAACCACTGTAGTATGCCCTAGATCCCAAGACATAAAGTCCACCTTTTGAAATCGTCCAATGGAGTTTCCAATAGCTTCAAAACAAGAATGCTCCCAAAAATGGAGAGGGAGATTCAACAGACGAACCCAAACTAGTATGATATTTAATAGCTCAGTTAGAGGATTGAAAGAGAGAGACCAAGACCTGATGGATAGTGAATGAATACCCCACATCCACCCCCTATCCAACACACAATCCCTCTTTGTAGGGGAGGAAAAATTAGCAAAGAAAAACCCTCTAGCGCTGGGATATAGCTCAATCTACCCAGAGACAACAAGCTTCCAGGAGACAAAAATCCACTCATGGAGATTTGGAAGGGAGGGCCACAAGCCATTGAACCTGCAAACCACACCCCACCTCAAATAGAAATCCTCATTTTTCGGCAACTTTAGGTCCACATACTACAACAGGGGAAGCACAAGCACATGGCAGAGGTCAAACACTGACCAGAGCAAGCATAGAATGAGTACCATCCTTAGACACCACCTCAAAGAAGGACTTTCAATGGCTACCCACAATAGAGGCAAGCGACACCACAGGGGTAATAGACACAGCTGCACCCATGCCGAGCAATGTAGCCTCCACACCAACACCATCCTCCTACAAGTAAAAAAAGGAAGGGATACCAATAGGAGCAGGAGGAGCCCCAACAATGTAGCCCCCCACCACCCCTAGCATACAATGGAACCAGAGCAGTCGTGCCCAAGCATTACAAACTGTCACCATTCAAACACAAATCTTTCTATTGGTCTCCGCACGAGCTCCTGCCCAGATCCTCATCCACACTGGCCTGTCTCGCGTCCTTCAACAGAGGAACCCTATACAAAGAATTCCCTTATAGAGCCCCGTCCAAATGGATCCACCCAACATCGTTGCCCGTGTTTTCTACCCGTTGATCGCCAGAAACGCTCCCGCCCAACGCTATTCAAAAAGTTGATTAAATGTGTTAATGGTGGAAATCATCTGTTATAGTAATATGCTTAACGATATAATCCTTAGTTTTTTTTTTCATTTTGTACCAAGAAATGAACTTTCACGGACTAACATAGGGAGCTATGAACTTTTTGTTTAATTTTTTGTCAAGAAATGAAATTTGATAGATTGGCATAGGGAGCTATGGACCATGCAAATATTTTGTTGATAAACTTCATATAATTCCTAACTTCGAATTTTTATTCAAAAAATACACCTACAAATGAAACATGATACCATCCATTTTGTGCATAGTCTATGATTGTAGAAAGCCATGCCAACACATTTTTAGGGAATTCTACTAAGCAATTTTCCACCCATTAGATTCAAGTTGACAATGTGGACTGTGTGATTTGTATCCAAGCCATGACTACACATGTTTAGGGAATTCTACTAAACAATTTGCTCCCACAAATTTTACCTTCTCTTGGGATCACCTCTTACAAATTTTTTTTAATTTCTTATAGATAAAGTCACACACTATTATGTATTTTATGGCTAAGGGGCTCATGATCATGCTTCTCCTCCTTATAGAAAAATTGTAGAGGGAAAATATGCTTTACAAGAAAAACTTGAAAGAAAAGATCATAGCCTTGTTGATCCATCGAAGCAAGATAAAGTTCAGACATATTTAACGTTAGCTAGAGTCACACCCTGTACATAATATATGTATCAACATCAACACTCATAGATCTATAGTTTTCATGACTGATATGTGGAAGTTTGCGACCTAGGCTAATGCTTTCTGGTTCTAGGTGTAGAGAAGGGGGATTTGATACTCATGAATCTCTTTATTCTCAATATATTCCCAAGGGGTGAACTTCCCTAAACCATCTTAGGGAACAAAGTGAGAGTTCTAGAATCATAGAGAGAAAATCACAAAGGTTTTCTAGACAAATTGACGAGCTCTCGGCCAAAGGACAACAATGCAGGTTAAGTACGACAACACAATGCGCTAACGTCTCATTGGCACTTTGGTGTCCTATACTGACCAAAGAATGAGAATATCACATAAAAAAACTAAATGATCACTAACAATCAGATTGTTGAGAACTTACAAAATGTGAGAAAATAATAGAATGCAATAGAACTGAAATAAAGTAAAGTAAATGATAGAGTGAGAGAATAAGAGATATAAAATTCTCACAACAACCCAAGCAATGAAGCCTCCAACACATGAATATCTTCAATACCTGCATGCATAAGATTTGGAGAAAATGTTGGGGCTGTATAGGGGTTTGCCTCAGTCAAACCCTCGTTTTGGTGTTCCCACCTCCACGAACAACCAGATAGATAGAGAGAAATAAAGTATGTGATGAGTGATAAAATCAAACCACACTTGA
The DNA here is from genome assembly GCA_007115665.2 of Sequoiadendron giganteum. Taxonomy (NCBI): domain Eukaryota; kingdom Viridiplantae; phylum Streptophyta; class Pinopsida; order Cupressales; family Cupressaceae; genus Sequoiadendron; species Sequoiadendron giganteum. The sequence goes on along the minus strand of CM021109.1, from coordinate 620,615,471 downwards.
GGAGGAGAACTCGTATCAAAAAATTTAGGTGATAAAAGAAAACCTTGCTTGAGGAGGAGAACCCGTATCACAAAATGTAGGTGATAAAAACAAACCCCGCTCGAGGAGGAGAACCCATATCACAAAATATGGATACAATAGGTAGGGGATGTGTGAAATCCCAAGATGCTCGCAAGCATAAGGCAAGAGATATATCAGTTGCAAGTCTTAAGGAAGCCAAAGATGGAGACAAAGATAGCTACAAGAGCCAAGAGTGCTGCAAAGAGCATTGTAAGAGCTTGAGAGCACTGCTATAGCAAGTGAGGGAGTTGTGCAAGCTTGAGAGAGTGAGAAAGGAGAGGAGAGTTAAAGGTAGAACCTAAGGAGAGAAAAATGGATTGGAAAGGTGACTTTTAAAGAGGGAAAAGAAGCTTCATGGGTGGTGACAAGGCGTCTCAAGCTATTACCACTGACAAAAGGGGCTAACAAGTGGAAAACATGCTTGAAAGTGGCCATTTGAGCTTTGAAATGTCACAGGATGCTAGCATGTCGTGAAGACGTCCGCATGGCGTGCTAGTGTCCAAACACATCACACTAAAAAATGATGAGAATGGTAAAAGCACAAGGTTTGACGCAAAGTCGACGGGCTAGGGTAGTTGTTGAAAAGGAGTCCATAGCATTCTAGGAAGGGAAAAAGGCTGATATAGGGTCTAAAATGAGCCTACACAAATACTAAGGGAGTGGACACTATATCAGATGCAAGAATGTATGTGAAATTGCAAGGGGTGCAATTTTACGACATTACATTTTCCCCCCACTTTAGCAGGCATATGAATCTACACTAATATGCACACTAAAGGAAATCTACTAAACATAAATAGCATCATGATGCCAAAAGGATACTGTAGAGAAAGACAAAAACTCTTCAAATGTAGAAAGCGTGTCCCTAGGTTAAAGACCTACAAAACAAAAACATTAGACAAGAAATAGCCGCACAAGACAACAATGTTAGAACATAAAAACCATTACATCATGAGGTTAGAACATATAAAAACACACATAGGCACACAAAAACTAAAGGATTTGAGTCAGCAAAGTGAAAGAGACCTCAATGTAAAAGGTTGTCTCAGTACTATGCATTATCCCCAAATTAAGACATAACACACATAGAAGAATTCTTAAATGGAGAGAAAAATGTAAGGATCGGTTGCTTCAAGATAAGAATGCAACTAAAAGTCAGGGAAGCAACCAATGTTGAAGAGAGAAAGAGCATATACTCAAGATGAAGAAGATGCGGATCTTCAATCCGGTATACACAATTGAGAAGAAAGAGAATTTGAGAGAGAGATGGAGAAGTTAGAAAGGAATGAAAATTCCAAGAGAGATGGCTCCAAAGGTCCTTAGACCCAAGAAGAGGTAAACAAATGCACCGCAGATCCTCAAACCTACAAAAGGTGAACAAAAGGCTTTGTAGGTACTCTCTCCTACAAAGTTGAACAAATTACACGAGAGGCTCGCAAACCAATGGTGAATAGATCTCGTAGGATGAAAGTGCTTCACAAACCCTCAGACTTGCAAAGAAGGCATCCCCCCAAGTACTCTCTCATGAAGGAAGCCCAATGGAAGGGGACTCCACAGAGTCATATTAGAAAGTGGCTTCATAGGTGCACCTACAAAGTGACATGTTAATCTATAGACTAAACATGTTAGAAAATATTGATGCAAAGGACCTCTGTAGGTTCTTGGTCTTGTGAAGCAAGAATGATTAGAGAAGCCTATGGCTATGACAAGTTGCGTTGCAAGAATGTCATAGAAAAGGTAGGTCTAGTCAATCTGCCCCCAAGCTAGACGCCAAGATATGAAATAGGTCTAGTCGGGTTGTCCCCAAGCTAGACACCATAAGATTCATTTGAGATACAAGCTTTGAAAGGGGGTCCCTCGAAAACCCTTCAAAAGAAAAAGGGGTTTGTGAAGCCTTGAAGTTTATCCTATTCTAAAGATGCAAAACAACTATTATGCAATAAGGGAAAAACACAAAGGTACAACTCAAGATTGGGCTACGTTAGCATGAACAAAAAGGAAGATAAATACAAACAACCAATTATACCTTTTCTTCGTGTTGATATCTTGGTTGGCCCTTGATTTCGCTTGGATGTGTGCTCTTTAGATGACAATATGATGCAAAGTGATTGAAATTCAAATGAGGATGCAAATGGCTAAGATGGATGAGGATTGAATGCAAAAGGATGTGATAAAAGTATGAAGGCTCAAATGGCTTAAGATCATAAGTCTCTTACAAAATACATAAGGTCTCGATCCTTTAATGAAGGAAGAGGGGGGTATTTATAGGAGAAGTTGAATTCTCTAGTGAATTCAACGGTCAAGATTGAGCCACCATGGCCAAGATGGAGGGCTAAGGTGAGTTGAGGACTCACAAGCCCTCACATCTTGACATGTGGCGGGTGAAGTGTCCAAAGGAAAAGGTGAGTTGGTAAGGGTAAAAGTGATATGGAGAGGGTAATGTGGTCCCAAGGTACTTGCAAGTACCTTGGGATGGGAGAGGATTTCCCCAAAAAGTTATCCCTTGTCCCCAAGTGGGGCTGAAAGTGACAAGTGATGGCTTTTAGAAAGTCATCCTTTGTCAACATGGGGATTGGAGATGGCCTTGGAGGAATAAACGTGAATTTTTAATTCACTTTTTGGAAGAGACCAAAGGGTAAAATAAGATTCTTCTAAAAGAGGTCTTTGTCCTTTGGGTATGATGTGACATATGAGATGTCATGGGGAAGATAAATTCATGGGGGGAATAAGTGTGAATTTTTAATTCACATGGGGAAGAGGTCAACCCAAAAAAGGTAAGTACCAAGAAGGTTGACTTAAGGACATGTTAAAAGGGGTGAGTGATTAGGATTAGGATTGTGCAATCAGGTGATTAAATTAATTAATGATGATTAGAGGCAAGTGGCAAGTTATGGAGGATGTGACATTATTCCTAATTAAGGATATGCACATCTTAATGGAGGATTAATTAAATTAACCCAGATTAATGAAAAAGGTTATGGAGGATGTGACAAGGAGAGAGAAAAAATGAATTAAAAATTGAAAAGGATAATTGAATAAATTAAATAAATTGATTGCATTTATTTAATTTAGAGAGGAAATGGTAAAGGATAAAGTATTTAATTAAATACTTTTGGGAACCTTAGGGAAAAGGGATGATATTAATTAAATGTGTCATTTAATTAATATAGATGGATTAAACGAATAAATGATGGGATTATGACCATATGAAAGTGGTCAAATTTAGATGTATATATTTTGCCCCTCTTTGAGATGGTGTTATGAAGTGGCATCATTTCAAAGAAAATTAAAATATAGCACATAGAAGAAGATGGTTAGATTATTGAAGATGCCCCAGTCATTCGAGGAGTGACTAGGAGGGAAGATTATGGGAGTGAAGATTAAGATTAGGGATTGAGGATTCCCCCTCAAGAGGACATGCAGGTTCAAGAGAACATAGGTGTTCTCTTGAAATGGATGAGATGATGCAAGGGTAGATGGGGAAGATGATGCAAAGTGATGGATGAGAGAGGATGATGATATGAAGAGATAAAGTCAAGCACAAATGGATTCCAGGATAAATATGATGTTCCCCTAGTCAAGCTACAAACCAGGATGGATTGAAGGGTGATGCAGTGTTGTTGATGAGGGAATGATATATTCCAGAACAACACGAGGATAGGGAAGGATACATCCTGATGAGGATGAGGATGAGTGTTGTTGATGAGGGAAGAATACATTCCAAAACAAAACCAAAGGATAGGGAAGGATACATCCTAATGAGAGTGTTGTTGATGAGGGAAGGATACATCCCAGAACAACACAAGGATAGAGAATGATACATCCCATTGATGATGATGATGATTATTGGGTCAAGGCTTGTAGCAAGGCTAGGAACAAGACCAAAGATGTGATTATATGATTTGTGCTAGATCGAATGGATTAAGATTGGATGGGGATGGGAGATGGTTATAATGAATGAAGAGGATGGGGGTAAAGATGCAATGCAATGGAAGAGCAAGTTGCCATTTTTGGAGCACTGATTTTTGCTATAGCATAAGACACCAGGTACCATGGTATGTAGAACCAAGGAGGATTAGTGTCTAATGCATACACAAACACAACAAACAAGAAGGCTATCCGAACACCCCAAAGTCACGATGACTTTGGTTGGGCCAAGTATTGGGAAAACCACAAGAACAAGAGGATTCCCTAGCGTAACACAAGATCCGAGTACTACGTGGGACAACCAAGAAGACAACAAAAAAGATCAAGATATGCCCCTATGTTAACCAATCAAAACACACCATAATATGATAGATCATGGAGGACAATGATTATAGGGAGCTCAAATGATAAATAAAAGCTAAAAGCATCAAAATTTTGCAATCAAGTTCAAAACATCCTTGGCCATGGGATCAAGATGATGGATGGGGTTGATGTGGTATGTTAGGAAGGATACATCCTGTTGAGAGAAAATATGGAGGATAGATTGGTTGATTGACATGATGCGAGATAGCTGAAACTGATTAAATCTCGTGACACAAATCGATTCCATTTGTGAGGTACCAAAGAGATAAGGGCATACTTGACGACATGACAAGATGATGAGACATAAGACGATAGGATGACAGATGTACCCTAAAGACCTAGGGGCTCAGGGGTGTTGGTATGTGGTGATTGATCATGCTATATTGTACACTTCTTAGTACTTTACACTCTTCATGTATCCTTGTCGGGGTCCGGGGCTAGGTCGAGCCCTGGGTGGGGGTTCAGGGGTGGTAGCCCCTGAGAAATTTTTTTTTCACCTTTTTCACTTCGTCACCGAAAAAGAAAAAAGCCAACTTTGTAAACCCTAATTTTTGGAAGCTTCTAAAAGCTTGTTATAAGCGATTGGGATGGAGAGTTGTAGCATGGAATTATTCATGATATTGTAATATGTTTTGTACTAGATAATAAAATCATTGGATGGCTATGATTTTGTGGATGTAGCCCAGATTGGGTGAACCACGTTAAATTCTTTGTGTTGTCTTCTATATGTGTTTTTATTACTCTATTTTATTGTTCAAATATGCATTTAACTTGTTATATATTTGCCTTCTAACCCTAACAAGTGGTATCAGAGCAAGCTATTTTCGATTATCATCTATAGGAAAGTCTCACGGTTGAGTGGGAGTCTCACGGTTAAGTGGGAGAAATGGTAGACAAGGGTAAGTTGAAGGTTGAGAAGTTCAATGGGCAGAACTATCAGTTATGGAAGATGCAGATGGAGGACTACCTCTATCAGAAGGATTTATGGTGGCCATTGGAAGGGAAAACTAAGAAACCCACAACAATGTCGGATGAGGACTGGGATATTTTGGACAGAAAAGCACTTTGTAGTATTCATTCATGCTTGGCACAATCAGTGGCATTCAATAGTACAACAACAAAGAAAAATCAAGAGTTGATGGAAACCCTAGCGAAGTTATATGAAAATCCTTCTGCTTAGATTAAGGTATTTCTTATGAAGCGTCTATTTAATATGAAAATGGTAGAAGGTGGGTTAGTTGTTGATCATTTAAATGAGTTTAATATAGTTACCAGTCAATTAACTTCTACAAAAGTAAACTTTGATGAAGAAGTTAGGGCTCTTTTGATTCTGTGTTCTTTGCCTAAAAGCTGGAATAGCTTGGTAATGGCTATTAGCAATTCTATTTCTGGTTCGAATACATTGAAGTTTGATGATGTTGTTGGTGTTATTTTGAGCGAGGAAATCCGTAGGAAAAGCTCAGGTGGAAAATCCACATCAGGTAGTGTTTTGAATGCAGAAAGCAGGGCCAAAAAAAAGGAGAGAGGAAAAAATTCTGGAAGTTGTGGGAAGTCATGAGGAAAATCAAGGGACAAAAGGTCCCAATCTAGAGACAAGAGGGATTGCTGGTACTGTGGTAAGCCGAGTCATTTAAAGAAAGATTGTTGGTCTCAAAAAAATAAAGGAGACAAAAAAGAAGGAAATAAAGAGGCAAAAGTGGTAAGTAATAAATCTAATGAGGATGCTTTGATTCTTTCCCTTGACAATATTGATGATTCTTGGGTGTTAGATTCAGGGGCTTCATTTCATGCTACACCCCATAGAAATTATTTTCTTGATTATGTCCAAGGGGATTTTGGGCTAGTTTATTTGGGAGATAACGAAACTTGTTAGATTTTTGGAAAGGGAAGAATAAAGATCAAGTTGTAGAATGAGAATAATTGGCTACTACATGAGGTAAGGCACGTTCCAAAGTTAAAAATAAATTTAATTTTTGCAGGGCAACTAGATGATGGAGGTTGTGTTGTTACATTTAGTGATAAAAATTGGAAGGTTACAAAAGGTTCCCTAGTGGTAGAAAAAGGTGTGAAAGTAGGCACCTTATATCTTTGTACAGGTCATACTATTCCTTCTACTTTAGCTATTGTAGATAAAAATCAATGTTCAGGAATAGTTGTTGCAGTTCAACAGGCAAAAAATCAGATAGTTGTTGTGGATTCTGAATCAACACTATGGCATAATAGACTTGGGCATATGAGTGCAAAATGTATGAAATTAATTCATTCAAAGAATGTTTTACCAGGTCTAAAATGTGTTAATATGTATTTCTGTGAAAGTTGTGTTTATGGGAAATAAAAGAGAGTTAGTTTTCTCAAAGATGGGAAACAAAAGAAAAATGAGAAATTGGAGCTTCTGCATATAGATGTATGGGGACCAGCTCAGGTATCTTCTCTTGGTGGCTCTCAGTATTATGTTACATTCATTGATGATGCAACTAGGAAGGTATGGATTTATTTCCTTAGGAAAAGTTCTAATGTATTTGAAACTTTTTAAAAATGGAGAAGCTTGGTTGAGAATGAGACAGGTAAAAAGCTAAAATGTCTCAGATCTGATAATGGTGGCGAGTATTGCAGCAAAGAGTTTGAAGATTATTGTTCCTCTAATGGTATTCATAGGCAAAAAAAAATTCCAAGGACTCCATAGGAAAATGGAGTGGCTGAGCACATGAATAGAACAATAATGGAGCATGCACAAACTATGATATTGCATGTTGGGTTGCCTTTAAACATGTGGGAAGAGGTTGTAAGCACTCCTATTTATTTAATTAATAGTGGTCCATCTAATCCTTTGGGTTGTGGTGTTCTAGAGGAAGCATGGATAGGTAAGAAGGTGAGTTATTCTTTTCTCAAAACCTTCAGTTGTGAAGCATTTGCACATGTAGATTCTAAAAATATAACCAAGTTTGATGGAAAATCAAAGAAATGTATATTTGTTGGATATAACATTGATGAATTTGGTTATAGGCTTTGGGATTTTGAAAATAAGAAAATTGTGAGAGCCAGGGATGTCATATTCAATGAGAAAGTGTTGTACAAAGATCTATTGCAACAACATGAGAAGATAGAAAAGGATTATGCAGTGCTAGATGATATTACAAACAAAAATGTTCCAGTGGTTCCTCATGCTCCGCAACAACAACAACAAGAAATACCACAAACTCCTGTGAATTTTAGGCAATCTTCAAGGATAAGTAGACCTCCAGAAATATTTTCCCCCTCTTTGTATTCTATTTTATTAACTGATGTTGGCGAACCAGAATGTTATCATGAAGCTATATAGGTGGATACCAAAGTTCAGTGGGAGCATGGAATGGAAGAAGAAATGGAATCCTTGCTGGAAAATCAGACTTGGGAATTATGCAAGTTGCCTACAAGTAAAAAGGCTTTACCAAACAAATGGGTTTACAGGTTGAAAGAGGAGGATGGAGGTAAGCAAATATTTAATGCCAGATTGGTTGTAAAGGGATTTGTGTAGAAAAAAGGGTATTGATTTTGATGAAATCTTTTCTCTAGTTGTTAAAATGACTTCTATTCATATTGTTTTAAGTACTGTGGCTATTGAATATTTGCATTTAGAACAACTTGATGTTAAAACAACCTTTCTCCATGGTGATTTGGAAGAGGAAATATATATGGAACAACCAAAAGGATTTGAGGTCAAAGGTAAGGAGAAACTAGTGTGCAGATTGAAGAAAAGTTTATATGCTTGAAGCAAACACCTCGACAATGGTATCTTAAATTTGATAAATTTATGGCTGAGCAAGGCTAAAATAGGTGTAATTCAGACCATTGTGTTTATTTTAAGATGTTAGGTGAAGATAGCTACATTATTTTATCTTTATATGTTGATGACATGCTTGTAGCGAGGTCTAACATGGATCACATAAAGGAGTTAAAACAACAGTTATAAAATTCATTTGCTATGAAGGATTTGGGGGCAGCAAAATAAATCCTTGGTATGAAGATTACAAGAGATAGGAAAAATAGGATTTATTTTTTTATCTTAGGCTGATTATGTTGAAAAGGTGTTGCAGAGATTTCATATGGAGAATGCAAAAGTTGTTAGCATACCTTTTCCCAGTCATGTAAAATTGACTAAGGATATGTGTCCAAAGACACAAGAGGAGGAAGAAAAAATGTCCAAGGTACCATATGCTTCAGCTTTAGCCAGTTTAATGTACACCATGGTATGCATGAGACCGGATATTGCACATGTTGTAGGAGTTGTTAGCAGGTATATGAGTCATCCTAGAGTTGAGCATTGGAATGCGATAAAATGGATTCTCAGGTACTTGAGATGTACATCCAATATATGTTTATGTTTTGGGGGCTCTAATACAGATTTAAAAGGCTATGTTGACTTAGATTTGGTAGGGGATATAGATACTAGGCGAAGTACCACAGGTTATGTATTTATAGTTGGTGGGACAACAGGGGGTTGATCAAAGATTATCCTTGCCTACGTGAAAGCGCAGAGCCCTTGTAGTTCAAAAAAAGGAAATTGTAAAAGTAGAAAGAGGACAATGAAGACCTTGATGGATGGTGGAGATTGGACATACAAATGTCCTAGGGGAAAAAAAAATGATCGACCTTGCCTATGTGAAAGCACAGGGGCAACATAGTTTGACACAAGGCCAAAGACAAATGATGGTAGATGATAAGACATACAAAAAGACAGAACCTCGAGGGAAGATCAAATGATCAACCTTGCCTACATGAAAGCACATGGGCAACGTAGTTTGACAAAAGGCCATGGTAAAAGTGGAAAGAGGACAATGAAGACCTCGATGGATGGTGTAGATGGGACATACCAATTCCTTTGGGGCGGATCAAATGATCAAACTTGCCTACATGAAAGCGTAGGGGCAACATAGTTTGACACAAGGCTAAAGATAGACAATGGAAGATAACAAGACAGATAAAAGATAGAGCCCCGAGGGTGGATCAAATGATTGACCTTGCTTATGTGAAAGTGTAGGGGCGACGTAGTTCAACACAAGACCAACGAAAGACAACGAATGAGGGATGATGAGATGACCATGATAAATGGATAAAAGGATGGAGCCGATATGATAAGCCATGATAGGTCGTACTGATAAGATTGGTGATATGTTGGATGTGGGTTATGTGAAGCTCAGGGATGGGATAGTTATTTAGATCATTAGAAGAGGAATTGGGAGGATGAGATGATGGATAGATGAGTGACGAATAGTGATGAGATAGTAGGAAGATGTGAGGAATAAATAGGAATGATGATAGTGAGGTGAATGGTACTGGATTGCATGGGGGTAGCCTATAAATAGCAAGGAAAACTTTAAGAAACCCCCCCCCCCCCTCGGCGAAGGTGTAAAATCTTGGTGAATCCTATATACTTACCAATAAAAAATATTAATTTTATTGGCGATTTTTTTCGTTTTTCGGGAAAAAAATCCTAATTGGCGAATCTTTTATAATCCCTAGAAGTCTGTGGAAAATCTTGGCTAATTGAATTTTTTTTTAATCGAATAAAATATTTTTCATCAGCGATTAAAACCGTTTTTCAAAACAAATTTTTTTTTCCACTGGCGATTAAAACCTTTTTTCAAAGCAAAAAATATATTTTGATTGGTGAATTAAAAAGAATCTCAAAATAATAAAAAATCCAGTGGCAAAATAAACAGATATGCCAACAAAAAATCAGAGGGGTTGTTCGATGAATGTTTGATGGACGACTGTAGTTGCATTCTGGAAGTAAATCTCTAAAGCACTAGACTTGCGATTTGAAACCTTCGAAATAACACTAGAACTGTTAGATTTCTAGAAATCAATGGTTGAGATTTTATTACTGTACAAATGGTTATAAAGATCTATTTCTCAGCGATTGGACGACCTCGGCGGGATGCACAACTTTTGAAGTGTTAGTTCATTTAATGAATTGTAAGGTGCCATTAAGGGATGTTGCATTTTGAAATTAAATCTCTGAAGCATTAGACTTGCGAATTGAAACCTCTGGAATAACACTATAACCGTTAGATGCAGACATGTGGCGAGATAAAGGTCCATCGCTCATCACTCATATTGTCTTTTCAATGCCTCGACGTTGTTCATTTCATTTAATTGAAATTCTCAATCTTTTTGAAGAAAGTGTGGTTGGTGTATTGCTGGCAGTGGCGACGATTAATGCCATATGTGATATGAACATTCGAAGCAATTTATTGGATAGCTCATATCTTTAATGAAACAAGATTTATAATGATTTCATATCATTTGAACTTTGAGTGGCACTGGTGAGTCAATGATTTTGATAGCTTGTTTGCTTGAGGTACATTTGCCATGTAGCTAGACGTCAATCAAATTAAACATTTTAATTTTATAGGCTAGTAGCCCATAAATAGGGATAGTGAATCGTGATTCAATGAATAGTGGATATTGCCATAAGGTTTTTTATTTTCTAGGGACCAGGGTTAATAAGGATTAACGAAGAAGATGATGCGGTATTGGGGATACTGTAAATTCTCCTACCTACAGTTATGTAGTTACAGAGTAATTAGTAAAAGATGAATTTCCTTCAAGTTTGGAATGGGTGGAATTGGAAAGAAGTTGATTTGGTTAACCTGACTTCTCAGATAGGTTTTGAACCAGGATGAGGAGCTTTGATGGAGGTAAGTTCTATACCAGTGCATGGAAGCTGCGTGCAAAATATGGGAGCAAATTTGCTTCTCCTCTTGTATTCTAACAACTCCCATTTCCCCAGCATGGTTGGCAAGGCAAGCCCCATGCATTTATTTTCAAAGAGACATATGTATTACTTATTTTGTATGACTCCGATTCTCGAAGGGGATAAGTACATTTTGTATCTTCATGGCTCCCATTTCCCCAGGATTGATTAGAACCCCCTTTCCCCAGCATGGTTAGAAAATCCACCAGTAGAAGCTTGGAATCATGAATTTATTTTCAGAGCCACATTTGTATTATGTTGTCACCAACAGAAGCTTGGAATCATGCATTTATTTTTAGAGTTACATTTGTAGTAAGTTTTTCAGAAGCTTGGAAATTGGAATCAATTTGTAATCCATTGTAACGAGCAAAAACCTGGAATAAATTATTAAATTTTGTCTATGTAAAGTACTAAAGTGACGCACTGACATATGTTATTTATACAAAATAAGAGCTACAGTGCTACTCATTTGTAAAAATATATGTAATAATGTGACATTGAAATTCAGTTGCAATAAAATAAATGGTTGTGTTGTGTTATTCTTTGTTATTCATTTACGCTTAAGAGTAAAGAGTTGTTTTCTGAGTTCGAAACTTTAGTGTCTATTAATAATTTAATATATTCAAATCAATTTTTTTCTTTTGATAAATTAAGTAATATACTTTATGCAATATGCACTTTGATAATTCATGGTTATATCGGGCCATCAGGGGAATGCAATCATTCGTTCCACCAATGTTTATGTGTTACAACAATGTGCTTACTTTTGTTGACTCTATCGGTATATCGGGGAGCACGCCTTATGAGTTATGAGTCTTCGCCTTCGGGCCATCGATAGGGCTATGATGGGGGTTCCACCGATAAAGCATTGTTAGGCCAATGCCTATGGTATTGATTTTTGTTAGGAATGGGGGAAGGACTATGAGTACGGGATTTCAAATCTATTTATGGATGCAATGTAATTATGTAGGCTATAATATGGATCTTGTCACACAAATTTCTATGATTTGCATTATGTAATATGTAGGCTATAATAATTCCTTTGCAACATTAAGTTACCGGCCCCTTCGCCTTGATGCCAATCCTAGCACGCAAAATTTTAAAACACGTGTGCCATGTTTATTTTTTTAAGTTAATATCGTAACTTACTCAAGTTTCAACCATTGGATGAACATTTGATGTATGGTTGTAGTTGAATTTCGTAATAAAATGCACAGAGTGATGGGCTTGCCAACTTAAACCTTTGAAATCATCCTATAATTATTAGATTTAGAAAGATCAATGGTTAAGATTAAGAATTTGTAACTTGTAGACCTAAGACATGTCATTCACTTTAATTTTCCAATTTTGAGAAACAAAGCATTTAAAGCACTTTGTACTGCTAAGTGTCAATTGTCAAGTGATTAATGCTTTTTTTTAAAGTTAGTTTCATAAATTACTCAAGTGTCAACCGTTGGATGAAAATTTGATGTATGGTTTTAGTTGCATTCCATAATGGAATGCACAGAGCGATGGGCTTGCCAACTTAAACCTCTGGAATCACCCTATAATCGTTAGATTTAGAAAGATCAACGGTTAAGATTAAGAATTTGTAACTTGTAGACCTAAGATGTGTCATTCACTTTAATGTTCCAATTTCGAGAAACAAAGAATTTAAAGCACTTTGTATTGCTAAGTGTCAACTGTCAAGTGATTAATGTTTATTTTTTAAAGTTAATATCATAAATTACTCAAGTTTCAACCGTTGGATGAACATTTGATGTATGGTTGTAGTTGCATTCCGTAATGAAATGCACAGAGAGATGGGCTTCCCAACTTAAACCTCTAGAATCACACTATAACCATTAGATTTATAAAGATGAACGGTTAAGAATTTGCACCTTGTAGTCTTGTAGACCTAACTCCTAAGACGTGTCATTCACTTTAATGTTCCAATTACGAGAAAAAAAGCATTTAAAACACTTTGCACTTTGAAATTGTACAGTGATTTTTAAAGTCTTCCCTCTTCAAATTGCTCATTGTAGTGCACCACCATGTTTTGGATTCCATAGTTCCAATTCTAGCAACGCCATTCCAGTTTTCAAGAGTCGGGACTCAGAATCTGGGTAAGTGAAAGAATTCTTGTGGCTATGTTTCATCGTTTGACATTTCTTAAAATTTTATTTTGTCAAAGTTTGAAGTTTGGGTTTAGAGACTCAAGAATTAATTAAAATTAAAGAGGACTAATAGGTATTACTTATTAGGGAATTCAAATTTCACAACTTCTCATTTGTATAAGCATGTTGAAATAAACCAAGCCAATTTTTTTTTCATTTTTCAGTTGCAAGTTACAAACAATACGCACCCGTTAAGGTTAGCCCAAAACCAAAACGATGCTGAAGCAACTCTAACCAGAATGTACACCAGGATCCCAATGTGGGCAAGGTGTGAGCATTGGTCAGAGGATCTGAAAAGCAAAATAGAGCGGAAGGAACTCTAACCAAGAATGGTGCCAGTGATGGCGAGCATATGGTTAGAGGATCTTAATGGAAATGCTGGTACAAGAACTCTAACCAAGAAATGTGTCGGTGAATGACAAGCATGTGGTCAGAGGGTCCCTATCATCTAGTAAACTAAAAGCAAACTCAACACCAAGTATGTGCTACTCAATCCAATACGGAGATGAGGCGACCATATGGCGGAGATAAATGAAATACAAATGCGATTACAAAATGTAAAGATGAGCATTACAAATCATGATAAAGCAAGATTAAGAACGGTTGTCAGTACTACTGTCAGCTTACAATATAAAAGATAATGCCTTGCTATGATCGTGAATCGAGAGTTAGAGAGAGCTGTAATATTAAATATAACTTCCTTCACTGAATAATAAAGATTAGACCCGAAACTGTAATTAATAGGACCAACTTCACAAACTGATTTATGACAGTCCTATTTTTCTTATGCATGAACAACAGCCTTGAAACTCACAATTTTACTCATAACTCACTCCAAACCCATTCAAATTTCACAAGACGAAATGAAATATGACCCTAATAAGATGGCGACCAAGATAGGACACTGAAAGCTAAACAAAAGACTCTATGTATTTAATGCACCAATCCCAAGGCAAATCTGGAAAGTACGGCCTCAGCAAGAAGGGCGATTTCACATTAAAAATTCAAAGCTTCTCCAAAAAATCTGCAACTTGGAGAAATGAGTCGCCCTTTACAAACACATAGATTTAGACAATACCCATAATGACTTTTTTTGTATTTTTGGACTTATGAATAAAAACATCAAACTGCTGTAGATAAAAATGAAATTCCAGAATCTCTCTAATATGCATAAATTGATCTACAATACCAAACACTGACTACAATGCACCAACTTCACTACAAATCACTCAAACTACACTATATCACCACTAGTCGCTATCTTGCAAGTGAGAAGCAATGCCAAGCTAGGAGGCTTTCATTCCCCAAAGCAATCCCACAACCAATCCGGCAGCATAACATTCCTGTAGACAAAAGATAATGAATTGAGGATCAAAGTCTTCCTTTTATAATTTTCGGTCGACTCTTCTCGAAACCCTAACCTTCTCTTAAGAGTCAAACCCTAATCCTTCAACCAATGGTGTCCTTTCCTTCTAGCTGCAATTTTGACTTTTAATTATTAAATTATTCCTTCATTGAAGATGGCGTCCACTTTTGCTTGGGAAATAAATCTTTTAATAAGAAATATAATCAATTCCTTTAATGAGGCGCCCACCCATAAAGAACCTCTTTTAAAAACAACTTAAGGTAAAGTTGTTAGGCCAAGGGTCAATGCTAAAATATAACATTAAACATAACTTCTTCAAAATAATTCAGCTTATCACCTCAAATTGCATCCCGAGGCCAGAATCTGAATACGCGAATTGAATCAGCTGAAGAGGAAAGTCAACTGCCTGAGACCAACCTATTTACTGCCCAGAATAGAATTTACTAAAAATAGTAAATTCCTGAAGATGCTTAGAATGCCCAGAAGAACATACCACTGTGAAGCTCTCTGAAAACCCAGAAAGAATCCGCCATTGAAACAACCAACTCAGAGCAAGAACTTCCATCAAAATAGGAAATCCTAATTTTACCTTCCGACTAGCCTACGGGTCTCCGGAATAGGCCAACGGTCATCGAAAAGATCAGGCTTGAGACGGGGACATTACACATGTCTACCACCAGTACCACTAGAGCAATGTCCGATAAAAAAATACATTATGTAGAATTGCTTAAAACCCCAAGTTTCACCGATGGGTACCATGATATTTATGATCCTAAAATCTATGGTAGGCATACCTCATAACTTAGATTTTCATCTCAGAATAAGGCTGCAAATCAAATGCAAGTTAATAATATCAGTGCACCATGGGTAACTGGATTAGGGTGCATGATGTTACATGAATTTTTCCCTTGCCTAGAATTTATCATGGTCTATGCTGAAAATTATGATGATAAGAAAAGAGCAATTGTTAATAAAGATAGCCAAGAAGAATTTTTATCCATTAAAGCATAAGAAGTTGGAAAAGTGTTGGGGTTTACAATCGAAGAATTTGGAAATCACCACATTGACCTAGAAAAGCTCGCTAGTGATTATGAAGCAGTGGAAGAAAGGCATAAAAATGATTTCTTAAATAAAATAGTTCAGGATAGAAACAAATTGAAAGGTGATCATAAGTCTCCTTACAATTTGGATATTTTAAAACCATGGGTTCAGGATACTATTTCCATGCTAGCATTTTGCCTCGGTTTGTATAGCAATTTGGAAGTGGGTGCAAGCCTCCTTGAAATGGTATATAATATCCATTATGCTGATGAACATGTCAAATATAATTATATTCAGCACATTGTAGAATCCATGCATAAACAATTTTTAATGATTAAAGCAGGTTCCACCAAGACATTTAGGTTCACAACCTACTTGTGCTATCTTTTTCTATTCAAATTTAGAGGAAATTTTCAAACCAACAGGCTTCAGATTCAGCCCTATAGTAATGCAGAGGAAAATAAAATGGCTCTAGTATATGAATGGACCACTGAGATAAGGATGCATGATTCTCGAAGGAACTAAAGTCATTTTGTAGACTACTTTTTGGCTCCATTACATCAAACAATTATAAATACTCCAATGCCTAGATTGCCTGTCATGTAGAAACTGCATGCAACTAGGAAAAGAAATACAATTGGTTGATTGGTACTTAATGATAGAATATAATGTTTTAAGATTTTATGGATTAGGAGTACAACCATACAAACTTCCAATACATGTGACAGAAAGGGTTTTTGCATTGGAATATGTAAGGTAGGTGCAGAGTGATAATGAACTACACTTAGTGTGGCATATAATCTTTTGAATTTTTTTGGCTTTGATGCTATCTGTCATTGGCAGTATGATCCATGTGACATCATTAAATCAATGGTTGTGGCCAATAGGAATGCTGCAAGTAGAATTCAACATCAAAGTAAACCCTTTCTTGAAAACTTGAGAAACAAGGATTCTTGGGATGAGGTCAAAATAGAAATGGAGAAAAGTGTTGCTGAGAATGGTATTTCTTTTGAACAATTGTCAACAGAAATTATGGAATTGCACCGAAAGACAATCAGGAGATACAACAATTTTTATGAAAAAGTGATAAAACATCTAGTAGAGTAAAAATTCTAGGTTCTCTAGAGAAGGAAGCTACAGATAAAAATTGGTCACGATTAAAAAATATTTCCTTTTGGTCTATAAGGAAGGACCTAGGTGATCCGAGAGCTCTTGCAAAGTATGGAGCTAACGAAGAAGATGAAGAGTTTAGAAAATTGTGGAATATAGAGCATCCTGATGAACATGGAAGCAAAGGAAGTGACGATGAATCTAATGATGAGAGTGAAGAAGAAGAACAAAGCCATGCCAATTACAAACCTGGTTTAAGTGAGGTAGCAAAAGAAGCATATGCTTCAACATATACTTCAGGAGCAACCATACTTGAAAAAATTAGTTATGAAGGTGGTCCTTTGGGGTCCCAAAGACAAGGTCCTTGGACAATAACAGATGTTGAGCATAGAAAACCAGTTGATAAATATGGCCTTGGGCTTGGAGGTGAAAAAGTAGACCAAGGGCATACAAGTCAAACTCAATTTTTTAGAGCTTCTAATCCTCATCCTCATGGGCAGATACAATCACAACTAGGACATGCCCTTGGTGGACAGCTTAGTGCAACTGGGAGTGCCATTGGTGGCAATGGTATGGGTAGTATTACTAGGAGTGGTCAACATGTGCTACAATGACAAATTACACATAAGAGGAAAACAATACAAGATGCCACAGAAACACCAGGTGTTCAAGGCAATCAAAAGAGGTAAACGATTTTGACAGATCCAAGTCACACTATCAGTGGATCCACCACAAAGGAGTTATTTCTAGGCACTCCCCCAATTCCAGTTAGTGTGGGTGCGACATCATTAGCAACTACAAGTACTCCTATTCCTTCACCATTCAAGCATTCCATTGTTCCTGCCTCCCCAAGTTATGATTTCATTGAAGAGTTTAAAAAGAAATCAGACTTGGATAAAAAAGAAAAAGAAGCAACTGATGGAGAGTGCATCTGTTGTAACTTCAGAGCTTGCAACAACCATGGTATTATCCAAATTTTACACAAATAAAGAAATCATGGAGTACACAATTGTTGTTCCCACAGTTCAAAACAAACCAACAAATCAAATGGATCGATCTGAATACCAGGTAACCAATTTTCAATTGGATTTTTCTGGCCTGAAAAATATTGACAAAATTAATGTATCCAAGAAGAACAATGAATTGGTCTACACATCATTGCTAAAGCAAGACAGAGAGAAGAAAAGGTTGCAGACCCAAATAGAAAAGTTGCAGGAAGACCTAGCAAGTGAGAAAGCAAAGAGGAAAGCAACAGATAACAAGAGTAATGAATTAGAAAAAAGAATAATAAAATCTGCCTCTACATCAACAAGCAAAGAGGATAAATCAAATGAGAGAGAAGTGAATGACTTGAGAGCAACAAGAAATATGATGAGGAAAAATCCACTTCATAAAAATTAAGACTAAGCATTGCGAATGGAAATGCATAGTGGGAACAAAAATTGGAGAAACAGAGAAAAACAAATGAAAGACTACAAACAGAGCTGACGAAAGCAAAAGAAGAAATTAAGTCTTCTCAAAATAAGTTATCTGCATTTTGTAGAGATACAGTGAGGCATATGAAACAAAAGATCAGGGATGAAATAATGCAGAGGTTTGATCATTTGTGTGACATGTTTCAATTGATTGATGCTATCAGAAAATATTATAAGAAGCTCAACAAATATTTAGTGGACAACAAAAATGTGTTAGAATTAGAGAAATCTGCAAAACAAGTTCTACAAACAGTCTACAAAGCTAGTGACAATGATTTGAAATCAAAAGGGATTACTAATCAGATTGAAACCTCAATGAAGTTGTCATCTATCATTGAAAAGTGTTCGAGAATGTGTGGAACAAAGGAATATTTGCATTTGGTTGCAGACAAGATGAAGGTGGTGGATGAAAAGGTAAGGAACTTCACAGAGCTTGGTTTTCTAGAGGCTTTTGACACAAATGAGTGATTCATTGGAGAGGATGGTTTTAGAAAGAAGATGGAAGGTACAAGGAAGATTGATTTGGAATAGTTTCCTCAAAACCCAGATGTGAACTATTTGGATTCCATTAGAACACTGATAACCTTGAATGCAAAATTGATCGAAGAATTCAAGACAGGTTCCACTTCCAATTACAATCATGAAATGTTAACAAAAGTTCAAGTCAAACAACATCAGTTAGAAAAAATGGCAATTCCACCACCTAAAGAGTGGAAATTGCTAGAAAAGGTGATACAGTGACTTGATTTTTTATTTTCAATCTTTGATAATATGAGTTTCCAAGTTCCAACTCAAGTCTGTGTAGACTTATCTTTGGGCATTGTTAAGATTTTGCATTGCCAATGCCAATATGTACTCCTTCATGTGAAATTAAATTAAAAATCTCAATTTCAGACTTTAGTAATGTGATGATGTTCAATTATCTGTATTATTTATTTTATCATTTGAACTAGTGATGAACTTGATGGAACTTCAAATTTTTCTCTTTGAATTCCTCTTTGTCTTGCCCTTGTCCTGGTCTGTCATATTGTTTGGGAAAGAACCTAAGGTTGGGGTTTTTATTTTGGTTTTCATGAAAATCCTAATGTCCTATGTAATACTTTGGGTGAGATCTACTCAGCCATTACCTTTTTTGGGCGGGTTTTAAAATGAATTATGTCCCATTTCTTCATCTAGGTTGGGCCCCTTTTAATAAACTGAGTTGAATATCTTTTCCTAATTTTATTATTTCCTAAGTTTAGGATTGGCATGTGTCCTATGTTTAAGAACAACATTAAGCCATCATTTTTCATCGGCCTAGGTGGTGTCCCCTTGTCCATATTAATAAATGTTTTATTTTGCAAGGAACGATTTTAAATGACTGTCGATCAATCATCAGTTGATCTCAGTCGTTCCCCGCAATCCTGCAATGACCCCACCACAAAGTTTCAACTGATTGCGATATCATGGGTGAGCACCACGTGTCTCAGCTGGCGATGCTGAAAGAATAATCAAATTGCTTTAATATTTATGTCGGGTTTTAATACATTATATGGCAGGTTACTAAAGTGGCCGCGAGATGCATGTGCTCAAAATCAACAGAGGTGTTATAATCTTGATGAAAAATTTGCTTGATGGCTATGTTCAATGCTGGTGACTGTTATCAATGAACACGATTGCCGATGGTGGAGACAACAGTTGCCCACCATCACGTGATCGGAATATGCGAGGTGTTTATTGATTGCGATATCACGGGTGAGCGCCACGTGTATTCCTTTGGCGATGCATAGTGTGGTGGGCCCTTGGTGCTAAGATGGAGATTACATCAGCCTTTTTGAAGGCAGTCGTTTGATGCTCTAACAAAAGTGAAGGATCGATGGTTGGACTTTGAATTTGCATCAAATGCGATTGGAGCCATTGCCGTAGTATGTAAGTGAGGTTTAATGGCGGATGAGACATTCATTGGCTCAATTCGATCGACACTAAGTAGTTTTCCTTTGTTCTATTTTACCACAAAGTATTCAAGCATCTTTGTGAAGCAGTTTCAGAGCCAGGGATGAAGTTTCGAGTAATCACAAAAAGAATTTAGTTTTCTACAAAGCATAAATCTCGTGAGTTGTTCTCCATGTGGCTTGGTTAATTTGACTGTGGTTTTGTGAAGAATTGTGGTGTGCTTGTCAGAAAGCTTGTTGATTGTTGTCATAGAGTTATTGGTTTGTTGAATTGTGGGAAATTGCAAGGTTTTGCTGTAATGTCATTTTCTAAGTAGCCCTAGTTTGTTCAAAGTTTGAATTTTTAAGGAAGCCCTAGTTTATTTGAGATGGCACCGCCAAAGCAAAATTTCAGCCACATTGATTATTTATAGAGGAATTTGTATGATGATTTCCTGGATCAACTCCTGTTGTCAACAAATAATAGGAAGAGGGGTTTAGTTTTGATGAAGGGAAGAACCCTAGGTGAAGGACTGGTATGCAAGAATTACAACATTGCAGATGCTAGGGTTCCTATGACTAGTTTGGAAATGTTTAGACTATGGTATGGACAACAAAATTTACGTCACCCTTTCTCTAATGGCTAGAGATATAACATGGGGAAGCTAGTAGTTCCAAACGTGTTCCTCAATGTGGACCTACTCAGGGTGGTGGCAACACGTTATGACCGTGTTACGAGAGTAATAAGGGATAATGATGGAGGGCTCTTGTTAAGTGTAAGCAGGGAAGAAATTCAACAAGTGTTTGACTTGAGTGAACCTAGTTCATTTTTGGTTTAGATTGATCTTGAGGAGATGAAGTAGGAGTATGCAAGATCAAAGCCACTTTTCAGGTTGAAGTTGCTTCCTCCTCATCTAGCAAAGGTAGGCAATTTGACAATTTATATCAGCCCAAGTGACCAGGAGCCTTTCAAGCTAAGTTGCTTTGCAAATCACTTTTTGGCCACATTCTATTCACTATGCCAAATTTTGGGTTTTAGCCCTAACACTGTAATGCCAATTTCTTATATGTTCATGGGGGCCAAAATACAACACCCCAATTTCTCTGTGATCTATGATTTTGCATCTTTTTTGGTAGAAAAGATACATGAAGGACTACTGAAGTTGTAGGTAGGGGATACTGACACTCCTTTCTTTTGGTATTCCCTGCTAATGTACATGTTCTTGTACAAGAATTCTGACTTCTTCTTAGAGAAGATGGAGTTGAGGCAAGATGTAAATGGAGAAAGGTTACCGGTGCAGGTTTGGACTGCAAATCTATCATACAACAAAGGAAGTGTCAGTTTTGTGCAATTTGGCAATTGCTTTGCTTCCAGACTTAGGGCTCAGTTGATAGTAAATGTGCTTAGAGTCCTTGACTTTGTTAGACCAAAGGGGAGGAAGCCTGATTTAAAAAAAAATCACAACTGGGGTGACATCATCTTGTACCCAGTCAACACTGTTCTAAGGTTGTATGGTTTCTAGTGAGCCCCACATATCCTCCCATTCAATGTGACATCAAGAATGGGGTTTGTTGAGGTCATGTGGCAGATAGGTTGTATTCATGAGGACAACCTGACAGGCAAGGGAAAAGGGACTCTTTTCCTTGATTATATGGTTGTGTCTAATTTTGTTTTCTCCAAGGGAGGATGGGTCCACTTTGGAAGATTTTTTGATGATTTTCATTCGAGGTGTGGTTCCAGGTGACCCTGAGGGTTTCTTTTCCCTTTTTAGGCAACAGATTAAGGGTGGCAGGTTTGCACATGAGTTCAATTTTCCTGAGGACCTAATTAGGAATGAATTTGATTTAAATAGACAGGAATTGAATAAAGAAAAATGGATTGCATATGAGAAGTTATTGGCTATAGTGCATAAGATGGATCCCAAATATGATCCATTAATGGAATTCACCCCATTCCACAAGAAAATTGACTTCTTGATGGAAAAATTCAAATAGGTCATGGGTACTTTGATGACCAAGAAGGTCAACTTGGAATTAGATTTTGGAATACAAAGACTAGAGGTGAGGCTTGCAGAAACACGACCAACTTATCAACCCACAATGAATTGGCCTCTTTATAACAGAGAGAGGAATGACAATAGTGATGAGGAGGAAGAAGATAAGAAAGGAAAATAAATAATGAAGACATCAGCACAACCAGGTCTGAAGATTAGAGCACTTGGAGGAATAAAGATCATTGATTTGGATTCACCACCAGAAGATGATCCTGCATTACCACCATCAGAGCCAAGCCCTAAGAGGAAAAGAGTTGAGGAAGCACAAGAGACTCTGATGGATGAAATAATTGTCACAGATCAAGACATGTAGGTTGGTATTCCTTCCCCTCCTAGATCAAATTAGTTAGTATTGTCTGATATGGATGTGAAGGGCCAATGTGTGCAAGATGCCAGAATGCATGCATGCAAGGCATTCTTGGATGATGATGCATTTGTGAAAACTCCAGTTTTCTTGCAACTAGTGTGGAGGATGAAATTAGAAGAATACCAAGACAAATCGAAGAAGAGAAGAGAATTAAGGCCTGATAGGTCTAATCAGGAGAATGATCATGAGGTAAAGGCTGAATTGATGGAGGAATTCAAAAGCATCACTCTTGAGGAGGGAAGGAAATTAGTGACTCAAGATAGTGTTCTAATTTTTCCTGAGTGGGACATAGCAGATGCAGTAGCATTCAATTCTATTTTAAAGTACAAGCATCCCATGTAGAACACTAAGGAAGAGGTCAAGGCAACACTGCAGGATTCTTCCTTTAGTGAGGAATATGAGACCCTGAAAATTTGGGCATTGGCACCCCAGGGCAGAAAGACAAATGTTACTGATATTAGCCTAAACCTAAGGGGAGGGTTAATAATCAAGAGAGCTTCTGAAAATTCAACTACAGAAGCTAAAAGTTTGACTGTAAATGTGGCCAAATTGGCCGAGAAGATAGCTGAGAGAGAAGAAGCTGAAAATAAGAGCTTGATAGAGAAGTATAATATTATAATTTGAGAGTACAGTAGGATGCAGTAAAAGAATGTTGAGCTTCAAACTAAGGTAGATAGGTTGAAGTATAGACAAGTGGGGGAGTCTTCAAGTGCTCCTGGTATCATTACACTTCCTTCTACATCAGGATCAGTACCTCCTACTTCTCCAATTGTTTCTACTTCGGGATCCCCTATCCAAACTCCTGCTCTCAGTCCTACATTAGACCCAGTTGAAGAAGAGATTGAATACTCTATGGATCCCACTAAGAAGCAGATGCTAAATAAGATTACAGAGTTGCATGAAACTTTAAAAGCAAGTGAGGAGGGAGCACTTGCCAAGCATAATGAAGTTGTTGATACAATTTTGAGGCACCTAAATGAGAGGGTTGATGGTAGATTACCATCAGTATATTCTTTGTATTCTTTATTCTTGGATGCAATAAAAAATATTAATAGGGATCAGGAAATAGTTTTTCCCTTAGCTGAGAAGTGGATCCCTAGGGCCAATGACCTAGATATTATGTATAAGGCCTCTAGATTTGATGCAGATAACAAGCCCCAATCATTAAGGCCTACTCAAATTTTTGTAAAGTCGCTGCAAGGTTTTCAAGCCTTACCAAATGATTTGAGTAGGAAGATTAAGGAATTGGTAAAGAGTTTTGATGATTAGAGTGATACATCTTTACCAAACATAATAGATGCATAAGGAAATGTTAGATCACTGCAGCAGTGGTAGGATAGAACGGATGAAGTTATCAACACATAAATAAAATTGATTTGTGATGAATCAGACTATGATCTGCTGGTAAGATGTATGGATAAGATCATTAATACCAGTACATTTTTGGAGTCTTTTGAAAGAGAGGCAAATCAAGAAGCAGTAAAATACACATCTTACAGTGCTAAGGTGAATGAGGTGGTGAATTTTGATTGGCCGAAAGATGAAGAATATCAGAGATGGGTGGACAAATATTTAACCAAGGAAGAATAGGAAAAAGTTGACTACTGGCGGTTAACAACTCAACATTTATAGTTATAATATATTTTGGTTGTGTCTTGATGACAATTTTGGCACAAGTTTCTTGAGGTTTGGCCAGTGCATCAGCCATTTTCTAGCAGATGGGAAAAACAAGAAGATTCTCAAGGACTCAGTTGTTGTAAAAAAAATTGAAATATCATAGGGCGGTCCAAGTGACTGGTGACATGTGTATTTATGGCCTGATTCTTGTTTGCTCCTTCATTCTCTATAAGAAGGATTTTAAGGCCAGAAATATGGGTTAGCAAGTTAGATAATTTTTAGGTCGAGTCTATTGGTGTAATTAAATGTGTTGTACCTTGTCCTAGGTCATAATTGCACCTTAGTTAAGTTTACTTAGGGACCACATAGGAGTTTTTGGAGAATTTCCACCTTTGGTGGACTTATCTTCTTATTACTTTATCACTTCCACCTTTCATGGACATATCATGTGATTAGGTTTCCACCTTTTGTGGGTGATCCACTATTTGTGGTGGTTATCACATTATCACCTTTCCACTTTAGGTGGAGTGATAGCTTTTCATTGTTGTCTCATGTCATAAGATTACAACACTTTTCATAATCTTATGCACTCCTATGTTCTCACCTTGGCTATATAACCAAGGGGTCTCTCATTTGTACATTCAATTATCTCATATCATTGACATTGAATACAATTTATTCTTGTCACATTATTTTCTCTCTTCTTTGTGCTTTCCATTTGGTCAATAGATCTTGGCATCCATAGCCAATTCTAACATGGTATCAAAGCATGTTTGATTCTAACATGGTATCAGAGCATGTTTGATTCTAACATGGTATCAAAGCATGTTTTATTCTAATAGAGTCTAAGTAAAGCTGTAGAGCGAATTGTAAAGGGCCTTTTGTTTTAGTGAAAATGTTGTTTTAGATTTTGTGTAATTCTGTAGTAGGTTTTAAACTCATGAGATTTTGATGTTTTAGGACAGTACTAGCATTTGAATGGAAATTACTCATTTCGAACTCATGCCTCTCGATTGTATAAACATATCATTATTTTGAATAAAATTATCAAGGCTTATTTTGTTTATTTCTAAGTTATGGATGTTGAATTGTTAGCTCCTATTATGTTTTGACTAAAAATCATGATCAGTATCCACCAGCTTACACCTCACCCACATCCCACATACTGCAAAAATACACTACATTTGATTTTATGATTAGCACAAATTGCACAGATTTGTGTGACAAGATCCATTTTGTGGCCCACATTACTACTTGATCAATGATCATGTCCATAAATAAATCTAAAACCCCATGGTCACAACCCCTATTCCTGAAGAATTCAAATTCAATGTACTGACAAATTAAATGTACTTCCACACACTCAATTTGAATAACATAAACAACCACTTTGGAGATAATTGGATAAGTTAATAACTTATAAGCATATCAATCCACAATAGTTGAACACTGGAAATCAAATCAGTAAACATGTGTAACCTTCTCCATTGTATTGATCTTCAAAGTTCAAATGATATGCATTATAAAAATAGTTTATGATATGAGATGGATGGGCGAATTGGTGCAATCTATTATCTATCTTCTTATTATTTTCTACTCTAAATTCTAATTAAAAATGATGTGATGATCCATTGATCTCCTATTGGGGTATTGATCTCTCTTATAAGTTATATATGAGAGGCAACAAGCTACAAACCCCTTACAAAAAGTCATGACGTTTGACAACTAAACATAACTCAAATTATAAATAAACCAATGTCGTAGGTAAATGCACCGATCTATTAATCTCCAAGTAGAAGCCCGTGACCACTAAACACCTAATATATGTTCAAGGCTTCTACTCCATGATAGGGCGCTCATCATGCTATCGGATGACATTCTTCCTCTGAATCTGATGGTTGTCCCATTGGATCTGATTCTGACACATCTACAGTTTGGCTAATAAACAGATGGATTGCAGAGAGGTGATGGATGTACTCATGTTTAGCATAGGTGTCCACATTAGAGATCCCCTCTTTCATATCATATTCAATAGACATTATTTTTTCAAGTTGCTTATGAGTGTTTTGTAAAACCATATCCTCGTCATTTATTTCTTGCAACACAACAATTAGAAGCCCAACAAGCTCTTCCTTCCAATCATCATATTCTCGTGGATTTCCAATGCCAAAATGAAGTGTCAGGAGTGGGACTGAAACAAAGCAGTCGAAATATTCCCTAATCCTATTATGATATCCATTAAGTGATTCTACTAGCTTATTATATGTCAGCAATATTTGTCCTTTCATGACATTCTTATCTATGAGCTCCTTTTTTTTCTCCATCATTCTAGGTTGCAATCGTTCATTCTCCACCAATGCAATGTGTGTCTGTTTGAATACTTTCCAATGTTCATTAGCACATTTCATTATTTTGTTGAATCTTTCTTTTATCATTTCAGATACAGTGTTATATTTGATGGTTTTCACTTCTTTCTCCAATTCTTTGCATTTCCCTTGGGATTTTAGATGGCAATTCTTCCAGTAGGCTGCATCAGCCAATGCATCAAGCACTCTCTTATCTTTTTCAAGCCATGGGGAGTACAACTCTGATGTGGAGGAGGAAGATGCTCTTTCTCTCTGATATGCTAGCTCCTTCTTCAGTTTGTCATTTTTTCCTTAATCAGTTTTTCGATCTGTGCTTTGGTAAATTTTTCCACATTTATGTTCAATTTTGTTGTCTCCATAGGGTTGGTATCCACTACTCGTTGAACCAAGAGATGACCAAACACTTGGTTTGGATTACTAATTATAGCAGGTCTTTTATCATGGGGATATAGTGACCAAATAAGCAAGGTGGCTTCGTCTAGGTTGTACCCAACCCTGAATACATTTTGTCACTTGCTTCTTCTGTTAAGTTCATTGTCTTATCCCCTCTTTTTTTGAAGCTATCAAATAAAATTGAAGAGCTAATATCCCACCCTGGTTGAAGCAACACTCCAGCTTCTTGAAGAAATTCCCTACCTCTTTCAAGAGTAATGGACTCCATTTCCTTTTCTACCTCCCTTTTCAATTCCTCCAGAGCGGTTGCCTCATGTTTAGGAGTGATATCCTGTATCTATTGTCTCATTTTTCTACCTTTATATTCATAAAAAAATGATTTAGATTCAAAAGATTTAAAAAAATCACAATCAGAAATAAATTGTTGTCCACCCTTGGCCCTCACATCATCAAATAGTTCATTTGATGCTTCAAATATTACAATATTTTGCTCTTGAGGGGGCTCGTACTGTGCAATCATAGATTGATTTTTTTGACCTGCTCACCCTCTTCATCACCCTGCTCTTCTTCACTTATATCAGTATCTACAAAAAACATACCTCAGGAGTAGGATATGAAGGTATGTAATCCAAGGGCTCTATGTCTTCAGCTTGTACTCTTGAATAGGTTGCATGAGGGGCATCAAAAACAACTGGGGGAACATCCTTTACTAGTTCATTGACATGAGCGATGAGTTGCTCAATTCTTGTTAAAGGATCCTGTATCTCACAAAATGCCTTTGAATAAGATGGGATATTTTTTCTCTTCCATTCCTCTGCAAGCATAATCTTGTTATAGGTGGCCATTCTTTCCTTGGTGGAAGCCTCATCATGGTTTCTTATGACATCTTCTACTGAGAGCAAATGTTGATACCCCGATAGCCCCTACGATAATCTTGCCTTGTGAATAAACCCTTCTACATCAAATTGTTTCCTTACATCACCTAGAGGTAGGTTGTACTGTGCTAATTTACCATCAATTTCTCCATATCCTTCATTGGAAACCACTGTAAAGTCTCCAAAACATAAGGTGTTGGGCATAATTGATTGTTTGCTATGTCCTTTGAGGTACTTGGAATCAGATTTTGCCAATTGCAACACAATTTCTAAATAAGCAATTCGGTCAGGAACTACTCGTGGCATCAAGTGTGGAGCCCCTTCCAACCCATAAACCCTAATCACTGTACAATCAGGGAAAGCATACCAGTCTCCCCAATTATGATTCACTTTATTTCTCCAGTCATTTCCTTTGGTCTTAGAAATCTTTGTACTTTTGGGGATAGGTAATAATTGCACGGATATCTCAACAACTTCATCAATGGTTTTGCAAAAAAAATATTCAAAATAAAGGTAATGAGACCTACCAAATCGACTGTCTCGCAATGAAGTCCACATTTGTATAGGTTTAAAATCTCCATTTTCATATGTATCTTTTATCCTTAATTCTTCACTCCAGACACCTCTGACTTGTCCCTCGTACAATAGCAAACGCATAAGCAAAGAATAGTGTTCAAAAGTAATATTATCACTATTATTTTTGATCTTTTCAAGCCCTTGATGTAGGGCATTGGCCAAGTAGCTAGCATAATCAAATGGCCTGGCATCCTTGCTCTGTATGTCTACAACTAAGACCATTGGGGCAATTGAAATGAGAGGTGGAGCCTCTACTCCCAAAACCTGACCAGCTGAATAATAGGTGCATTGGAAATACTCTTCGAACAAATCTTCATGGAAAGGAGGGTTTTCACTGCTAGAGAACCTCCTAAGTTGGCCTCCTTCATCCTCGGGCCTATGCAAAATTTCCATCTCTTATAGCTGGTATCCATGTGGTGATACTCTATCAAGAGATCTTTGACCGTGAATGATAAATTCAGTGAACGCTCTAACTGCAATACATTAGAAATGAGATCCCTAGAAATAACAAGCATGTCACCCCCACCATGTGACTAAATAGTTCTTTTCTTGGGGTCATATCTGATAGCAAGAGATTTAATTAGCTCTGCGTTCACAAACACATTGGGCACCACAAGTCTTCCCAGGTTCAACCTCCATGGATTGCAGACTGGTTGAAACCTAGATTGTTTTATGTAATGGTACATGAAGAGGTCATACCCTCGTTGTGGTGTCCAAATATCCCCTAAGCCCTTATGTTTGTCCCATAGTCGATCCATAGAAGGATTCATTTGAGCACTCCTCTTAGGTCTCGGCCCCAAACTAGGGCATTGATCTATCAAGTATTCATTTAGGAGTCTCTTAGGCTTTTTGGTTTTTGGTTTTTTAGCTTTGGGTTTGTCTGTACTCTCTTCCATTATTTAAATCTTAAGCTTTTGATGAAAATAGCTTCTCAGCTGGGTCTAAATTACTTACATGAGTCTCGCCAAGTCGCCTCCACAGTCCACCGGTCTTTGCTGCGTCAGAATTCCAAGTTTTGCCTTTTTGCTTCTGCCCTAAGCGAAATCTTCTAGGATTTTGTAACAACTATGCGATCAACTTGTGATATAATTCACTTCAATTCTGGTTCATAAATGCACTGTAGCATGATGCCCTGAGATGTGACATCAGTCTTTCACTGATAGCCACCCTCTCCACCGATGGACACCTATCCTTCATTCTATTGGTGGGACGCTAGATAATGTTTCCCCGATGCACCATAGTTCCCTCGATATACTTTATGCATTTGATAATTCATTCCCATGGTTATAATTCATGGTTACTTTTGTTGACAACTTGACTCTATCGATATATCGGGAGAGCACCTTAGGAGTTAGCCCGATAGAGTATTGTTACACTGATACTAGGCTATGCAATGTGAGCTATTTTCATCGGGCCATCGACAGGACTGTGATGGGGGTTTCGCCGATGAAGCATTGTTAGGTCAATGGTATTGAATTTTGTTAGGAACGGGAGAAGGACTACGTCACTACAAAATTTCAATTTTTTTTAATATTTATGGATGCAATGTGAATGTAGGCTATAATATGGATCTTGTCACACAAATTTCTACAATTAGCATTGTTCATAAAATCAAAGTGTGGTATATTTTTGTGATTATTGATAAATTTTGATAATTCATTCCCATGGTCATAATTCATGGTTACTTTTGTTGACAAATTGACTCTATCGATATATCGAGAGAGCAACTTAGGAGTCAACCCGATAGAGTATTGTTACATCGGTACTAGGCTATGAGCTATTTTCATCGGGCCATCGGCGAGATTGTGATGGGGGTTCCGTCGATGAAGCATTGTTAGGCCGATGGTATTGAATTTTATATATTTATAAAATATCATCAACTATAGTTTGACTTTGGCATATGATTCATGAAGTGCAATATAATATAAAATATCATGGAGACTTGGAGCGCAATATAAAATTAAATATCCTGAACTTGAAGTGCAATGATTCACAATTTATTTGACTACAATATAAAAAATCATCAACTACAATTTGGAATATGATTCATGCAGTGCTTGAGTGCAATATAAAATAAGATATCATGAAGTGCAATGATTCACAATTTCAATGTTCATTGAATACAATATAAAATATTATCAACTACAGTTTGGACTTTGGAACAATGGAAACTATTTCATGAAGTGCATTAAAAATAACTAAAACCTGTTAATTCTCTTCCATTTCCCAAATGGAGTCAGGGTCCTCAAACCGATGCTCATCTTGAGATAAAGTAAAAGAGTCATCTTGATTCTGAGTATGCTCTGCACTTTCTTCAGCTTGTGTCTCAAATTCAACATTCATTGTGTGATTTGTATCAATTTCAATATCATTGTCATCTGTCCCGGGCCCACTACCACTGCCACTAGTACTACCACCAGGACCACTACCAACAACTCTTGGAATTGGAGAGCCTGTGTTGCACAACCCAGTCCCTCTTCTTTCACATGTGGACCTCCAGATTGTGAGTGCCCTTTCAAAACGATTTTTTTTTACATTATACACAGTTCCTTTCATCCTCAAGCAATTTTCCAAATTCTTGTCTAGTTTGTTTCTTAACAATGATTTCTAAAACCCCAATGTACTAAAAACTATCTCATCCTCCACTGACCCCAATATCATTGTTTGACATAAATCAACAAGTTTGAAATATTCTAACATCAAACCACGCAATATTTCACTCTAACCTAAGCTTGTCCAAACCTTTTTTATTGATCTCGGTTTAAAGGCCTTCTCTTTGCCCATGGACTTATACTGGTCCCTCATACTTGTTGCAAAACTCCACATTGCTTTCTAAGCTTATTTTCATTTAAAATTCCTTCTATTGTTTGCTCATTGTAAGTTACCTTTTTCGAAAACTATTTGATCAAGATTTTTACTTGATCATGAAAATATTTTGGGTTATCTCGGTTTACCCAAAATTGAGGATACACAATATCCATGGCTTCAAGTATTTCATGTCGAGGGAATCTTTCACGAATCTCTGAGGAAAGAGATTTTGCAATTTCCTTCAAATTATGACTAACAAATTTAACAATGTCTTTAAAATCTTCCTCGTTAGCAGGTACTTCTTTTCTAGAGTGTCTGGTTGTCTTACAATGGTACATTGGTATCTCATATCCACGTACACAAATACATAAGTTCCCTCTTGCATTAAACTGTAAATAATTATCAAGATTATTCAAATCAGTAATTCTCCGCCACATCAAATAATTTACGCCTTCTTGTGTTAGATCTAGATATAGATGATCGAGGGCCAAACATGTAAGTTTACGTAGATTGGCATATTCATAAATATACATAGTTTTGTCTCAGGATTTCTTCACAAGATTGTTCATCTCATCTAGCATGGGGAGAAGACTAGCTAAAGTCAAGAGTGTCTCTATATCGCTTAACCTATGTAAGAGGTCAGGAGATTTGTCTACTGTGTTGTGATGCTTGTACATCACTCCAATCAAGGATTGATATTCTGAAAGAACTCATTGCATTGGTCCATGCATGGAGATCCATCTGGTATCGACATCCTTGAGAAGCTTGTTTCCAAGTGTTATTTCCTCAGTAAAATGGTTAAATTCAAGGAAACGTTTGGGACTTCGACAGAAGTATGTGTGGATCTCGCGAACTAGATTTTCAACTTTTGATACTGTAGGAAGCTTGCTTACAATTTTGAATGCTAAATTCATTTTGTGGGACATGCAGTGAATTCCAAGCATGTATGGCGCACAAGTAGTTTGTAACTTTGTGCAAAGACCACTCCTTTGACCTTGCATCACTGCAGCTCCATCAGCTCCCACACACACCAATGTTTTTGGCAATTGTCAACTCATCCATACCTGCAATTTCATTCAAAGATTTCTTGACTAG
The DNA here is from genome assembly GCA_007115665.2 of Sequoiadendron giganteum. NCBI lineage: Eukaryota > Viridiplantae > Streptophyta > Pinopsida > Cupressales > Cupressaceae > Sequoiadendron > Sequoiadendron giganteum. The sequence goes on along the minus strand of CM021109.1, from coordinate 620,583,176 downwards.
TTCAAATAGATTTTGCGATGTTGAACTGTCCTTCATTTTATGAACACAAAGAAGATGAGCTTGGTGAACATGTTGTTCTACAGTATACAAATTCATACAAACCCAAGAAGTATTTTCTACCACAGTAACTTCATCGAAAGATAATGCAATGAAATTTGACTCTTTTACTTTCTCCTTTAAATCTTGATTTTCCAATGCAGCAAGAAAGTTCGCCCATTTCCATCCAACGTTTACTGACCAATGTGAGAAGGGAAAGTGGGGAAAACTCAAATAAGATAATAAATCAAAATATTTTGGGTAGTCTGACATAGGACGCCCCCTAGAAAAATATGAAAAACAACACTCATATGAACAATTTTTGACAGATTTGTTGCTTCCATGGTTTTTCCAAAATGAGCCTCAAGTGTACCTTCACATTTTTAAATCTTCGACATTCTATGGTTATTCTCTCCATAATCTGTGACATACATAACATGAATACATTCTTCCTTTGATTTCCATCGTACGATTGATTGTTCCTTTCCATCTATGATTTATTTTTCGTAAACTTTGTTGATATGCTTTTCTATAGTGTCAAGCTTTAGCTGCATCATCTTGTCTCTTCCACATTTCCAACTACAAATCTTACATTTGACCTTTGTTGCCCTTCCAATATCATTTTCATTTGATTCCCCCACTGGTTTAAGGAATAGGTACTTCGACAACCAAACAATTTGAAAATTCCTTATCATTTCCCACTTGCACCCCAATTTTGATTTGCCTTTTATTTTCTTGCTACCAACATCATCCTCATCCAAGTCAATTATCTCATTTTGGCTAACCAGGGTATCCCTTGGAACATCTTCTATGGTATTTCCATCCTCATTTGATACATTTTTATTTAACACAATGACAATCTCACCTTGACCTTCCTGGGGCGGAAGAGTTGATGATGTAGCTCCATCTTCAATAATATTTGGTGGAAGAGTTGATGGTGTAGCTCCACATTGATCTGATGGATTAGAAGCTTTGCCAATTCCAAAGTAAGACTATATGGTACCTCCACATTTTGGGAATTTTGATGGCCTCCCAATCTCTTCATTACCCTCCTGCTCAGGAGTCTTACCCTTTTTGCTCGACATATTGATATCTCACTTCGAATAAAAGCTGTAAAAAATGTCTTCTTGTTTAAAAAGGACAGACCGATAGAGAATATAGATCCCATTCCCTACTCAAAATTATGTTTAATACTGAAGAAAGAATGGAAAACAGATAAAGAAATCTTATTATTATAACTAATAACTAATAACAGTATGAAGAAATGATCACTCACATTTGAGTCTACGTTTTCGGGTTTCGTTGACTTCTGGATCGAGAAGTAGAACCTCAGAACCAAAAAAAATGTTTAAAACCAAACAAAATGTGTAAGAACAAATAACAGTTTCAATTGTATTTATATCAATCCATATTTGGCGAATTCCGTGGGATTTTTAAATGGTATGTTAAAAATTTGGGAAATCCCATGTGCTTATACAACGATACCTTGTAATTTTCAAGGTGAAATGTGTCCTCAAATGTAATTATTTTTAAGTATTATTGGCGAAATAGGTCCTCATAAGCAATTATTTATAAATTTTAATTGGCGAAATGGGTCCTCATATAATGTTTTTTTAATAGTATTGGCGAATATATTGGTGTTTTATGACATGCTCCCCAAGATTCCAGGCGAAAATATTAATCGGTCCATTGGAAACGCGTAGTCTGTTATGGAAAATTTATTACCTAAACATGCTTCGTAAAAAAAAACCGCTGGAAAATGGACATGCATTGGACCGATAGTTCGTGAAATCCGAGTGATTTGAACACCCTGTTCGATACGATAAATTTGCCAATTTCAATTTGCCTAATTCCTAGAATTCGCCAATTGGCAAAGATTCACCACTAAAGTTTTCCCTACTTAAATTCTATACATAGACTATAGTCTTGGATACTTCAGCCAAAAGAGAAATTTGTAGGTCTTGGTCATGAAGCATGGATTTGATTGCTTCTACGATAGTTCTATTCTTTCTTTTTGCAACATCGTTTTGTTGAGGATTATAAGGAACGCTAAGATCCCTCTTAATCCTTGCTTCAATGAAAAAATTACGGAAAATAACATAAGTGTATTTTCCTCCGTTATCGGATCTCAACACCTTGATCCTCTTCTCGGACAAATTCTCCACCCAAGCTTTGAATTCTCTGAATCTTTCTAACACTTCCTCAGATTCTTTAGATCTCAAGAAATAGATCCAAGTCTTTCTAGAGTAGATGCAACAGACATTGGACCACATAAATCAGAATGAATAAGATCTAAGACACATTTGGATCTACTTTCACTATTATGGAATGGACCTTTAGTATTCTTACCCAAAGCACAACCTTTGTAGGTTCCTTCATGCTTATGGTTGAACTTAGGAAGGCCCGTGACCATCTTCTCCATAACAGGTAGCACTCGAAAGTGAAGGTGATCCAATCTTCGATGCCATAGATCACCCAAACTCCTGGAGTCATGTACTAGAGCCTAAATGGGGTGCGTGCATATCCTGTAGAGGCACCCATGTCTAACTTCAACCATCCAGGCAGTCTTGAAGTTAGATTTCCTAGTCCATACGAGAACTTTGCCTTCAGAAAAGGCAACTTGATAACCCTTGTCTTCCAAGGGTGATATGGAAACAAGGTTTTGCTTGATGCCTGGAATGAATAACACATCATCCAACTATAATGAATCATTGAAATCCAAATGTAGAGATGAAGTCCCAACTCCTTTAATCGAGTAACTAGCATCATCTCCAATAATAACTTGTTCATTAGAATATTTCATCACCAAATTAGATAGATGTTCCCTAAATCCGGTGATGTGGCGAGAGGCACCATTGTCTATCAACCAAGTGTTGGTGTCGGTAGATACATTACTTGACAAGGCAGAATAGAGCAGGTACTCATTTGTATCCTTCTGCATGGAGACTTCATCAACATTAGAAAAGGTGGCCTGTTGCCTAGGCCTGGAAGGACATTCCTTTGCAAAATGACCATACTTGTCACATCATAAACATTGGACCTTGGAGAGGTCCCTTTTCTTCTTAAATGCAGGGCCACCATCAACTCCTCTATCTTTGTTTCTTTTGAAATACCATTTCTTCCCACCTTTCTTCTTTGAGGATTGAGAGGCAAGAACATGAAGATCTTCATTGACAAAACTTTTCTTAATACCTCTTGCAACCAATCTAGACTCTTCTTGAATACAATTTTCCCTCAATCGATCAAACTTAGGAAGCTTCGATCTTGCACTAATTCCCTGAATATAAGACTCCTAGGATGAGGGGATACCATTAAGATCCAACATGGTTAGATCCTTTCTATCGACCACATGCCCAATAGACGAGAACTAATCTCTCAATTCGGTTATTCTCATGAAGTAGGCAATGATAGTTTCTCCCTTTGTCATCTTCAAGTGATGAAGTTGTTGCTTCAGTGCAAGAGCCCGACTGGTGTTGTTGATCTCATACATCTCCTCTAGGGTTTTAAACATCTCTCTTGCAGTCCTTAACTTGGAGATGATAGGAACAATATGATCCTTTACCAAATCAACCAACATCTTCTTTGCCCTAGTATCTTTCTTCTTCCACAGGGCCTTTTCTTCCTCTTCTGTAGGCTCGAGGGCAGAGCTCTCTAGAAAATCTGCCAATCTTCTTTCCTTCTAGGTGAGCATGATCCTGAATCTCCATGAAGTGAAGTTTGATGCTCCCTCAAGCCTATCCTCAATCTTAAGGCCATTCACCATCTTGACAAGTGAATGAAGATGATAAAATTTGACAAGGGTATGGCTGATAAATGCAAATCTAATCGGGATCCTCTTCAAACTCGCTCTGAGACCATGTAGATTTTAAGTGATCAGATTAGAAAGCAAAAATAATTTCAAATTATTACACAAAGACACAGCCAATACCCTGGGAAAACCCTCCAACTCGAGGGAGAAAAACCCAGCCAATATATCTCCTATATGTTGATTCAATATGAGCAGAAATCTGCTTACAATTCAAGCACAATATAATGCCTAATCAATACAATGAATAGCACCTCTCCTAGATGAAAACAACAAGATTATATTTGAATCGATCTGTTGCTACAATAGATGAAGATCTGTTGCTTAGATTAGAACTCCTTCTGCTTGAATCAAATTTCTTAACTTGATGATGAATATGAATGAGGAGAATCATATAATTAAGCAACCCAATAGAATCACACCCCTTCACAAGAGAGGTCAACCTCTTTAGGAAAGACGTCTTTTGGAGAAAGGCACAATTTCCTAGAAGAGGTTGGCTTTCACAAAATAATTAATAATTATTATTTAGGCCTTTGTTAATTTATCATTTCATTATAAATGGAGGCACCTCTTCATTTAGCAATCATTATATAAATTTAGATAGCTTATAGCTATATCTAAATTTATCTCAAAAATCGTGCCTGAAGTATTTTTCTTGTAGCTGCGATCTTCAACAATTAACACCTGCATGAGGATGCATTTTTCTATTATAAACTTCTTGGAAAGTGTACTAAGATCAACATGGGACATACTTATTCTTCACTTGGATTGAGGTGATAGGGTCAAAAATTTCATTGAAGGATAAATTAGGAGGTAATCCCACCCAACCTATTTTTGCATGATCCACAAGAATAAGAACCTCACTCATGGGCTTGATGCCAAATCAAAATTCGCTCCTATTTAGAATATAAAATGTAAGGAATTTATTGTTACATACTTGATATTGTTTGATTACATACATCACACTGACCTCATCTTTTACTTATGCAGGTATTAGTGTTCTTATGGGACAAATGACTACAAGGAAATAAATGTCACAATCTTTGATAAGTTCTTAGCATCTAAAAGTGGAAAGATTAGTAGAATTGAATACAAGCATAGGAGATGCAATTGCTTGTTTCACTTCAACACTCACATTCTATTTTGTAGGCTAGACTATGCTCTAATATGATAATGTACCACTAGATTGAACATTTGGACATGGATTAAAAACATTGGGATGATTAGGAGAATGACGAGTTCAAATGTTTTTGTTGCTAGGTAAGTTGATTTAGTACCTAAAAATATAAGGAAATGGTCCATGAGGAGTTGATGTTAAGTAAAATTTATGTAACCAACATTGAGCATAAGATTAAGGAGGTCATATATAGTTTTGATAATAATGACACCCTTTTGTTTATAAATGCGTATTGACAAACACTAATAGGTGTTTCCATATCAAGAATACAATGCCACTATTTCTAGTGGAGATGAAGAAATTCATTTTATTTTGGTACGATAACTTCCAAAGTAATTTTGATTGGATTCTCTAGAAAAGACACAATAGTATGATATTTATAATTCTGTCTTTGGAATAAATAGAATGATAGAGCAAAATTCTTACATTAATGTGTAGACACTTTAAAACATCTTGAATGATATCATGCACTTGAATCTAATGTACTAACATCATTTCATCTTGAAAACCATCCTCTTTTTGCTTAATTTATTAAATTAACCTAGCTATTTAATTAATTGCATCATTTTCATCTATTAATTTAATTGACCTAATTAGGTTAATTTGTCCCCTCTTGTACTAACCTCTTGTCCTGTTAAATTGGATAAGTCAAATTATCTAATTTAATCCCTAAGTCCTCTTATTTAATTAAATAGCTCTAAGCTATTTAATTAAATATCATATCACACCCCCTTTTTTCATTAAATCATTTATTTAAAGAATATCATTTAATTCTCCTAATTTCATAATTAAAAATTTGTTTTCATTATCAAATTACTAATTAATCTAATCCTCCCACTTACAAGGGAATATTCCCCCTTTGCACATTAAAATTTGGTTTTAATTAAATAAATATCTAATTTTCCTCACCCTTGAGAATATTCTCTTTTTTCACTCATTTGCAAAAGGGAATATTCCTTTTTTGAAACAAACTTTCAACAAGACTTATTATGCAAGTTTTCAAAGTGTTTGTTTGGATGAATGTAAGCCCATGATTAAATATCATCTTGCATCCTCAACCCTTCATGGGAATCCATGATCCATGCCTCCATCTTCCTTCTATTCTGACCGTTGATTAATCCTTTTGATCTTGACCATCAGTTTCATTTTTCTTATTCTATAAATAGAGCTTGCCTCTATTGAATAGGGATCCACCTTTTTAGAGAAAAATCATGTTGTTGAAATCACTCTCATCTTGTACTCACATTTTATGTTTTAAGAGAATTTTAGGTCATTTTACTTGCATATTAGCTTAGAACATCTATTAATGGCTTCCATGGTAACTTAGTTGCATCCATTTAGCATATTTTGAAATTAGGCTTTTAATCTTTCAACTCTTGCATGCATTTAGAATAAATTTGCATACACTCATATCAATCATCTTAGCTTTGATCATGTTAAAATAGATCTCATCATGTTTTACAACACATCTCACAATGGTTTCATCATTTTTCTTCAATAAAACTTATTGAAACAGGCTCATTATACAAGGGATTGAGAAAGGGTCGCCATTCCACATCAATGCGACACCACTCTCCCAGTAGGATACATTTCAATGGATTAGAATAGATGTTTTGTGAAGCTCTCATATTTTAATGTGTTAGTTTTAATGACTTCTTAGCTTAGTTTACATCGAATGATCTTATTGGGATTGATGCATAGTGGCTTAAATATGCTTCAAATCCTTATGGATCCAGTGTAGTTGGCTTATATTACATCATCGGTCATAAATTGCAATTTTATTTTGTACATATAGATTAGATTTATTTTGACCACTTATGTCATGTGTCACATTGCAATTTCAATTATACACATTGCTTACATTTGTTTTCAAGCACAAAGGGTCTCCCATTTGCACAAGTTATTATGTCTAAGTTATGTGCATGCGATATTATACATTAGATGTGAATACTACCTGAGAGATTCCACATGAGGAACGTGGAGTGGAGAATATTCATGGTGGATGTTGTGGATGATAAGATCAAGTTGATAAGATGATTGTAATTTTATTTGAGAATTATATTCTTAATTACTTTCGTTTTAGTTAATGTTAGCTAGTCGCTAATGCAATTGAATACGCACCTATTTTGTTGATTCACTATGCATATAAGTATTCCATTATGATGTATATTTATGTAGTTGAAATGTGAGGCACGTATGGTTGAAGAACCTAGCGTGAAGGCCAAAGATTATTGAGTCATGTAAGAGGTGTTTGATAGGCTTGGATCTATCATCCAATGTTGTTGTAATGAGGAAACCAAAAACAAGGAGGCTCAATTGTTGTTTGATGATTGCAAATGTCTATAGAACATTTTGAGGATCAATAGATTGGTAGAGTAATGTGGTTGAGATGTTACCAATACTCGAGTATGAAAAATGAGAAACAAATGGAACAATAGAGTCCCATCACTTTACCTGAAGAATAATTTCTTACAAAAAAATTGTACTGTTGAGTGAAAGCACAAAGTTTTATCACCCTTTTATAAAGAAAATGACAAATTTCATATTTTTAACCTGAAGCATCTAAAAACTAACATGTTTGAAATTTTAAAATAATATAAATAAGTGAAATATAGATATTGCAATGTAGTTTATGGTGTATTTAAAAAAAAATTGGTAGTTTTCTTGATTCTTTTTAAATTTTATATAGTTGCTAAAAGCTCATAAATTTAAGGTTTATAGGACATAAAAAATTTGTAATAAACATTATTTTTCACTTCTATCTTTTACTTTATTGCGAACTTAATACTTTAGTGCAATGATTTTTTTTGAATTTCAATAAATAATTTTTTATAATAAGTTTAAAGTCACATGTCATAAAAATTGAACACTTATGTGGCATGCTAATATTTTTGTGCTTGTTCATCACAAATGATGCAAAATCATATCAACTTGATTGCCACTCTCTCCTCTAGTGCAATGATTTTCTCAAAAAAATAAAAAATAAAATGCTTATTTTCAATAGTATCAACCTTAATTTTCATCATAATGACCCACTTGCCATCATTTTTTTATAAAAGGGAAAATATAAAATGTGATAAAAACTTACATTTTCACAATCCACACAATGGGATTCATAGGTTTTAATTTTTTCGTTTTATCTAGTTTCTAACATGTCACTGACTTTTTTTTTTTTTTGAGGCTAAAAAGTTTTGCAAGTTTGGGCAATAAAATTCGAAGTGAAGAAGCATACCGCCATTTGATTTTATAATTGTAACAAGTGTTTTGACACTTATGGGGCAATTATAACCCATTTATAATTCTTCATTTCATGTTTTAGGACCAAACTAGATTTATTTTTGGGTTTAAAATGAACGTTCAAATTGGTTAAAACTGAACCCTCACATCATTATGCTTGTTGGTTTAAAATTGAACAAAACAATCAAACACTTCATTTGGTGCTTGAAACGAATTTATTTTGCTATGATGGATTAAAATGAAGAACTATTTTCCATGTTTTCTCTATTTTTGTACACTTGAAATGTGTATCCTCTCCCTTTGTGCTTCGTGCGATATTGGGTGAAGAGAAACATTCAAGCATACACCCTTTGCTTTTGTGCAAATCAAGCGTGTTTACTCTCCCCTCACGCCTTTTGGCAATCTTGGGTGATGATGGACATCTTGACTTTTTTTGCACTTTATTGCAATTTGATGTGTTACCTTTAGAGGGCATGTCTCCCAACTTGTGAGAGGGAACGATCCAAGCGGAACTTTCATTTCGGTCCGCTATATAGATATTTGGTGTGGCGAAAGTCATTATTAGTTGATGCAGTTAAACTATACCGATGAAAGTCTCCTCTAGTATTTGTGTGATACCTTAAAATCCTTAAATATTTCTAAGGGTTGGGAGGCCTCTTAATTGAGTGAATTTGTTGCATGTATAACACTAGTTCATCTTGAAATGACTGAATTAAGAGCCACATTTTGTAGAGGCCAAATCCTTTTTACTTGTTGGTGCAAGAACTGTCGTTCTGAAGCCGCCCTACATTTTACTATTCACTATAGAAACAAAATGTCTCTAAGATATTTGGATCTTTGAGGTATAGTATTTGGTGTGCCTGTGCCATGTAAGGGGGAGCCAGTGTCACCAAATCTCTAGTTGTTCACTTTGTCTTCGTGTTTAGAGAAATCCAAGTAGGGACTGAACAGGTAGTATCTTTCGAGCCTAGGTGGTATTGAGTTAGTTTAATACTTTGCTTGGTTCCATTTTTTTTTAAACAAACATCAACATTCATCAAATTTCAAAACCTTTGGTCTAAGCATGGATACCCTTTGAAAAGCCTTGATATTAATGCTTGTCCTAAGGATTTTATCCTTAGAGACTTCTACGTATTTTGGATTATATCTCGATCCATACCTCCGACAACAAGAACTAAGTATTTTGGTGTTTTTAGGCATCTCTAAGCAGCAAGAACTCAAAAATTTAGTTAAAATTTTAATTTTCAATTTTTCGTTGGTTCGTTGTTTCAAAGGCTCTGCAGGGAGTTTTCAAAAATTTATTCCCAAAAATATGTAAGAGCTGAAAAAAAATCCTTTTGCAAGGATATTATTTGAGGTACCATGTAAAATATTCAAAAAGAATCAGAATAAAATCTTTCACGGTTTGAGAGACTTTAATGCCAAAAGTTTGTAAAAATATGTGTTGACAATTTATGAAAAATTTAGAATCTTGAGTTTTATGAAGGATGGAGAGAAATGACTTAGTGGGAGGCATTGTAATGATATTACACTCGTCTTGGAAAAATTTCATGCAAAAATGAGCTTCTAGGTGAAAGTTATGCAAAAAGTCAAATTTTCAGCTACTTGGCGTAAAATGGTGAAGTTGCAAAGAGTAAAATTTTCTAATGTTTCTCCATGAGGTATTATTCAAGGTAATTTAATGGTTTTATTTTATTCATTGATGCATTTAAACATATCAAATATGTGAGGATAGAGAACCTTCATTATTTCATTGATGGTGCCATGTTTGGGAGAGGTTTTAAATATTGTTATTAATGCTTTGCTAAGTAGCATAGGAAATGGGAGGATCCATAGTAAATAGAATTTCATTTTTCCAATAGGGAAGAGGGAGTTGAGGTGAAGTAATTGCAGATTTTTAAAAAAATGATTTAATATGCAACAACAATAAAGACACACAAAATGGGATGCCAAAGAAGAAAAATAACGCTTCTTGCTTGAGGCTACACCAAAAATAGAGATATCTGCAACAAATTAATCTTGTGAGAGGGAAGGCATTAAGAACAATAAATGCTCATGCTTCAGGGGCTGGTGGGGATTTTAGAGTGAAATTTTCCCATGAGAGGGGCATCGAGCAGCCTGGGATTTGCAGCCATGAATGGATGCTGAAAAAGAGTTGGAATGTGAGGAATGATGTGGGGTTTGGTAGAGGAAAGTTGCTTTATTATGTTGCAGATATGAATGGCTAAAAATTGCACACCATCTTTAAATATGTAGAGTTTGGCTAAACATTATATATTTCCTCTTAGAATTGGTTATGATACAAGTCCAAAAATAAATCACATTACATGGAAGAAATTTAATTTCACTATTCCTTTCATTGAATCTTTTAATAGCCTATTTTTAATGATGGTAGACTTAAAGGAAAAACAAATTGGCCCTCTATAGTATGAAGTGTCTTTCTAGAGTTCCATTAAACTCTCATCAAATAGGAATAATATGTTAAGGGGAAAAGTATATAATCGAGATCTAATAAATCTCTAAAAATTATAACTATCTAACCCATCCATTGTGTTAAATCATTTGATTACTATAAATTTATTTGACGATCGTCTATCTTTTAAAAGCATAAATAATAAGTAGTACAATATTTTGTTCAACATTTTTAGATAATATCTAGAATTTAAATTTAAATATTAATACTATTATAAGGGTCTCATATTTGAAAACTATTTAAATACAAGTTGAATGGGTTATTCCTTGAATAGTAATGTTTTTTATGTAGCATAAGGTAGCATGCATTACTAGTGTAGATACAAATCACATTTATTGTTTCATTTTAAGAAAATGATTTTACTTCAAAAATAGTGTTGGATAAATTTTGATGGAGTGTATTGGTAATAAATATATAAACATAATATGTATAAGATCATAAAACAAGATATTGAAAAAATATTAAAAATGGTATTAGACACAAAATCTCAGTGTCCTTTATCATTTTTGCACTCATTTTCTCTTACACGTTGCTCAACCATGGCCACATTATGATCAAATTTAAATAGAAGAGTAAAGTATTTTATCATATAGAGTTAATCATAAAAGAAGAAACATGTAAAGTGGTGATTTGAAAAATAAAAGGTTATTAACATATTATTGATTACTTCATATAAAACTTCTCCTAACAAAAATATTAGTTTAAAATGAAAGAAATGATAGTGTTCACTCTGCATATTTCTTTATCTTCCATGAACACTATTCCCTTCATACAAAATTTATAGTCATTTATTTTGGTACTCCCCATATGCCACAAAAAGAAATGTACAATTCATATCCAATTATTTTGATGAATAGATTTTACAAATAAATGACCTTTTAAGGCTCTAGTGATTATGAATTCAATTTATTTTATATCAAACCATCAGGGCCATGTTCACAATAGGTTGATAGACAAATAAATTATTAGATGTGTTGCCACAACCTTATAGACAATATTTAAATTATTTTACAAACCTTAATAATCCTTTGTAAAGGAGAAAGAAGACAATTGCAAGAATAAAAACTCATACTCCTTTTATTTGGATTTTCTTTCTCTTTTTTTACATATATAAATAAATAATTATGTTTTCCATATAAATGGCTAAAAATTGCACACCATCTTTAAATATCTAGAGTTTGGCTAAACACTATTTATTTCCTCTTAGAACTGGTTATGATACAAGTCCACATGCTCCAATTTTGGTATCTCCCTGAATTGAGATGTATTTTCTCCATCAGTATGTTGTGATCAAGAGGAAGATATCTCAACTGTGGGAGATCATCAAGACTATCTAGAAAATGCCTTGAAAGAATGTTACACTTGGTTAGACATTTTGCCTAACCCAAAATTTATGGAACAACTTCATATAAACTTTTTTCCCAAATACAAATAGAGAGATAGCTTGGGATTTCTCCAATGAGTTGACTTTTCCTTAAATTCATTTTTTTAACTAAATGATAGTTTGCCGAACCTAAAATGGAATCACTCCTGCCAAGCTATTGTATCTAAGATAAAGTTTTTTGAGCTGAGTAAGCATACCCAATTCAATAGGAATACTACCATGGAGTTTGTTTTCTTCCAAATACAATTCAATTAAAGATGATAGATTTCCTAGGGAGGGTGGCATTGTGCCTATCAGTTTGTTTCGTGAAAGGTAATTTTTTTTGAGTTGAGTAAGCATGCCCAATTCAATAGGAATACTACCATGGAGTTTGTTGTCTCCCAATTCCAAATCAGTTAAAGAGGATAGGTTTCCTAGGGAGGGTGGGATTGTGCCGATCAGGTTGTTTCCCCAAAGAGAAAGATTTTTGAGTTGAACAAGCATACCCAATTCAATTGGAATACTACCATGGAGTTTGTTTTCATCCAAAATCAATTCACTTAAAGTGGATAGGTTTCCTAGGGAGGGTGGGATTGTGCTTGTGAGGATGTTTCCCCAAAGATAAAGAGTTTTGAGTTGAGTAAGCATACCCAATTCAATAGGAATATTACCATGAAGTTTATTCTTTGACAAATCCAATCTAGTTAAAGATGATAGGTTTCCTAGGGAGGGAGGGATTGTGCCAGTTAGGTTGTTTCTCCAAAGATAAAGTATTTTGAGTTGAGTAAGCATACCCAATTCAATAGGAATATTACCATGGAGTTTATTCTTTGACAAATCCAATTTGGTTAAAGAGGATAGGTTTCCTAGGGAGGGAGGGATTGTGCCTATGAGGTTGTTTCCCCAAAGATAAAGTATTTCGAGTTGAGTAAGCATACCCAATTCAATAGGAATACTACCATGGAGTTTGTTGTCTCCCAATTCCAAATCAGTTAAAGAGGATAGGTTTCCTAGGGAGGGTGGGATTGTGCCGATGAGGTTGTTTCCCAAAAGAGAAAGATTTTTGAGTTGAACAAGCATACCCAATTCAATTGGAATACTACCATGGAGTTTGTTTTCATCCAAAATCAATTCAGTTAAAGAGGATAGGTTTCCTAGGGAGAGTGGGATTGTGCCTGTGAGGTTGTTTCCCCAAAGAGAAAGATTTTTGAGTTAAACAAGCATACCCAATTTAATTGGGATTCTACCATGGAGTTTGTTTTCATCCAAAATCAATTCAATTAAAGAGGATAGGTTTCCTAGGGAGGGTGGGATTGTACCTGTGAGGTTGTTTCCCCAAAGAGAAAGTATTTTGAGTTGAGTAAGCATACCCAATTCAATAGGAATACTACCATGGAGTTTGTTTTCATACAAAATCAATTCAGTTAAAGAGGATAGGTTTCCTAAAGAGGGTGGGATTGTGCCTGTGAGGTTGTTATGATAAAGATAGAGTATTCTGAGTTGAGTAAGCATACCCAATTCAATAGGAATACTACCATGGAGATTGTTGTCTGCCAATTGCAGGTCAATTAAAAAGGATAGGTTTCCTAAGGAGGGTGGGATTCTGCCTGTCAATTGATTTACTCCTAAATAAAGGATTTCTAATTGTGAAAGAAGGCCAAGCTGAGAAGGGATAGTGTTGCTCAAAAGGTTATAGGACAGTATGAGAATTTGCAAAGAGCGGCAAGATGCTAGAGTGGCGGGAATGGAGCCTTCTAAGTGATTTACGGACAATCTAAGTGTTCTAAGGCGAGACAGCCTCCCTAGTTGAGAAGGAATTTGGCCTTGGAAGCTGTTATTCCTGAGAGCAAGTACTGTAAGAAAAGAGAGATTGCCAAGGAAAGGAGAGATTGGTCCGAGTAAAGACATACCAGTAAGATTCAAAGAAAGCACGTGCTGATGGCGAGAATAGCAGACAATCCCAGTCCAGTTGCAAAAGGAATGACGAGGAGACCAATCAAGCAAGGAATTGTGAGGGTCACGGGAGAGAGAATGCTTAAAAGCCAGGAGAGCTTCTTGTTCTTGTTCAGAAGAAGAAGAGGAGGAATGGGAAGAATAACAAGGCAGTGCAGAGAGAAACAAGAGTAAGAGGAGGGCAGAAACTAGCAAACCCATCTTCATCTCTATTCAACTCACAAACAACTAAATGCTGTGTATGTTCTCCGAAATGTGTGATTATTATAAAGCTGCGAAGGCATGTACAGTAGTCAAACGTCTCTTGTTGTTGCCCACCACTTGCGGGACAAAGTCTACGCTGGTAAATGGCGAAGAAGAAAAAGAGGGGGAATAAAAGGCTTACGATAGACACAAACAGCATCCGTCTGAATTTTAAATCATGTCAGTTTTAATTTCTACGTATTCTTGTCTAGGCTGATAAAGTTTCTCACACGCACCAGAAAAATAAAATACAAGTTGCGGAAAGTTAGCATGCTAATTGCTGTTTTTCAAGCACAATGTTAGACAATAATTAAAGCTATCCAACTCTGTGTTCTCCGCAGGCTCTCCGAAAGCCATGTGCAGTGGTCAGGAATCTTTCGTTTTTGCGGGACAAAGTCTACGCTGGTAAATGGTTAAGAAGAAAAAGAGGGGAATATGGGAGGGAAGTCAGTGTACAATGCAACTGTCTTCCACGTCAATTTTAAATCATGTCAGTTTTAATTTCTATGTATTCTTGACTAGGTTGATAAAGTCTTGTTTTTTTTGCTGACAAAGTCTTGTTAGGTAATTGCTGATAAGTAGGAGGTTTCTTCCACAGCGTGTCAAATTATGATATTGCTATCAGGATTCAACCGTGTAGTTTTCGAGTCAAACTCATTGACCCATGTTTCATGAGTTGTGGTTCACAAGAACCCATCTCTCATGATAATGAATAGTCCACTTAGCACTCATTGCATCTAGGTGATGCTCACAGAGGTAATAACTGTTCTCACGTGCACAAAAAAGAGTGGGGAAATTAGTTTACTCAGAGATGTTTAATTCATTGATATCATAGTTAATGTACAATATTGATATCATACATACAATACTCTTTTATTATAATTAGGTGAGAAAAATCATAGTTAATTTTTCTTGTAATTTCGATTCTATTGGCTAGACCTTTTGGTCCCTAGCATTGACCGCTGACACTCTCTTAGTTTGGATTCTAATGATTCATGACATCTAAATTTGATTCCATATAAATATCTACCATAATTCCTTACTCTAAAATAAGCTTATATATAACTATAAAGATACACGTGTGACAATTCTTCTCTATAAAATGGTGTGCAAAACAAGTCACCATCGATGTAGTGTAGTATCAACTCTTTTCTTGCTATATAAGATGTTTCCCACGTAATATATGTTGTTCTAAATAACACGTTGAACATGTCATTTATATCCTCGTTGATTCTAACAAATTTATTACATACCTCATTTTGAAGATATTTTTTAGCTAACTAATCTAAGTTACATAAAACCAAATGAATTTTTATCCAACAATTGAAAATTAAAGGAATGATGGTAGAATTATATTTCAATACACCATAATTCTAAGGAGCACATTTTACAAATTTTGTGTAGGCCTTGAGTGTTTGAAAACATAAGTTTCATTGAAGTTGGGTATAAAGAGTTGTCCAATTCTATTTGCAAATTTATTTGGTTAAGGTGCATTCTTCAAGATATGGGAGAAAAGAGACAAGGACCAACATTTACCAATGTGACAATCAAAGCTCAATTTCATTGGAAAATAACCCCAATTTATCACACGAGATAAAAACAAGTTGAAACTTTACAACATCATTTTTTAAGATAATATATTTGATCAAGAGATGTTGAATTGATGTATTATAACATGAATGAGAACATAGCTAATGGAAATGGGCATGGTGATAAGTTTAATCCAAACATCCATAGAATGCAAGAATAATTTAGTGAAATCAATTTTAGTTTTCCAATGGTGTGATTAAAGGTCTAGAAGAGACAATTATATGTAACTGGATGCAAAAATATGTAAACTACATGAGTGGAGTAGGAGTGAGGTTTTTTTTTTTTTTCTTTCAACTTATTTTTTCTCATTACCCTACTTTCTTCTCTAACACTCCAAAATGAGATAGAAAGCATCTTGAACTAAGGTAGTCTACTAGTTCTTGATTATATCTAAATTTTACATAAAAAATATTGGTCCCATTATATCTTAGCTCTAGGATTAGGAGACTTAGTTGTAGGTTCCATTGTCAAATATTATGTGATAAGTTACATTGTTTAATATGTCATTGTAACTTGTGGTTACACTTTTTCATAGAAATTTTATTAGGCTACAATTTTTTTCTCTAAAACTCTATCTATCATTTCTATGATCACAAAATCAATCTACACATACATATTTGATATTTGTTAACACATTTGATGTGTGTAATTCTAGTCACTTAGAACCTATTACACCCACTTTTTGGAATCTAACATCTATAAAACACGTAGTGTTTAAATTAAAACCTTTCATGAATTTTTTGGGCCAAGATCTTTTTTTTTCAAACCCCTTACATTTGATTTAACAATTTTGAAACAAGGATTGAAGAAATGACATAAAACCATGCAATATTCTTAGTCATATGTAACTATTGATGTCATGATGATTTAATAATTTACATATAATTAAATTTGTGTCACATAGCTAATGTGTAATGTCAAGATCCAACCTTCAAATGCTTTCATATTTAGAAAAATATGCATCATTAATTTTACTCCTAATTCTAACTCTATTGGCTAGAACTTTTGGTTCTTGACATTGGCTGATGAAACTCCCTCTATTTGGAGCCTAATTATCATGTATAAAATTTATTCCAAGGAAAAAATTTATAACCTTCAACACTTCCTTACTCTAAAATGAGATGATTATAACTCTAAATATATATGACCAATTTTTCCATGTGAGGGCATGCAATGTAAGTCACTATAGATGTAATGTAAAATCAACTCTCTCTTTGTTATACTAGATGTTTCCTATGTACTACATGTTTTTCTAAATTAAACATCTTGATCATGTCATATATGTCTTTGTTAAGTATTTTAAACTACAATCAACACTAGAAACCTAATACAACCCATTGAATGTGTCCAATAGTATTCAAATTTTTTATACTTATCCGATGATTGTCAAAAAATCATATTTTGATCATGTCATATATACCTTTGTTAAATATTTTAAACTATGACCAAGAATAGAAACCTAATACAACCTATTGAATATGTCTAATACCATTGAACATTTTATGCTTTTTGGGTGCTTGTCTATATATTATTTTATTATATTAAAATGAGTGACAAAAAATTTAAACCAAATAATAAACAAGAAATAAAAATAAATGGAAACAAGTTATCTCTATGTCAAACAATGCTTATGATTTTTGTAAATAATTTATAATCAATTATTTTATACTACCTAGCATGTTCTTAGGTGACAATAACTTTGATGAGGATAAATCTAGAATAACTAAAATCAATCCAGAACACATGTAAATCAGGTGACACAAAAAAAGGTAGATTTTAATTCAAGGAGCAAACATATAGAAATAAGTGTAAATAAAGATCTATAAATGTGCGGAAATATGTACAAATAGGATAGAGATAGGTGAAATGTGTGTGTTAGAATCAAACATGCTCTGATACCATGTTAGAATTGGCTATGGATGTCAAGATCTATGTACCAAATGGAAAGCACAAAGAAGAGAGAAAATAATGTGACAAAAATAAACCATATTCAATGTCAAATGATATGAGATTGCTTGATTTTACAATGAGAGACCCCTTGGTTATATAGCCAAGGTGAGAACATAGGCTCGTGAATAAGATTATGACAAGTGTCGTAATCTTATGACATGAGACAACAATGAAAAGCTATCACTCCACCTAAAGTGGAAAGGTGATAATGTGATAACCACCACAAATAGTGGATCACCCACAAAAGGTGGAGAGGTAATCACATGATATGTCCATGAAAGGTGGAAGTGATAAATTAATAAGATGATAAGTCCAACGAAGGTGGAAATTCTCCAACAACTCCTATGTGGTCCCTAAGTAAACTTAACTAAGGTGTAATTATGACCTAGGACAAGGTACAACATATTTAATTACACCAACACCCCCCCTTAAGTGCAACTTAGGGAGAATGTACACAAAAGCAATCAATGCAAGATGGGTCCCGACAACTAAGCCATGTTAGGTACCCATGTACAAATGCAATGCAATCTCTCGCAAATGGAGAAAACCCAGTGGGACAAAACTCCTCCCCAAAAGAGAGATGAAATACAATAAAGCAATGCTCTCAATGATGCATGAGAAGGCAAAAACCCTATGTGAGGAAAAAGACCCCCCCATAAGAGAGAAGTAGAAGAGAGACAAGGCAGCCCCCCCTCAATGTTGAGTCTCCTGTAATGATGGTAGAAGCTCGACATTGAATGTTGAAGATGATCCAATCTCGCCGAACAACGTTCCTCCCCTTAGGAAGAAAAAAAACCAAGGATGTATGCAGGATGTATGATGTCTCTAAATTATGCTCAAGTGTCTCCATGTCGATGCGGAAAGCTGACACACTCCAAACAGGCGTTCTAGGCCACACTGTTGAAGAGGAAAATCCAACATCTAGTAGAGAAGAATGTAGAATATGATCCAAAGACAAAGATATCCCCTCTGTAGACAAAAAATCCTTCTCTAAATGCTGTCCAAAAGTATCCACACTCAAGTCAAGCTGTGAAGAATGATCATGTAGAGAATGAACAAGAGGGTCAGAGTGTTCCCTCACAACAACTGAAGAAGGAGCATCTTCATGAAAGAGAAGATGAATGTCATTAATGATGTCCCCCAAATCTGCAAGATGAGACTCCACAAACAAGTCTGAAATACCTGTCAAGAAGCCATCCAAAGTAGACATATCTAGAAGACAATGTATATCCTGTTGCACTGAATCACAAGGAACCAAAACTGTGGAATCACAAGTATCATCAACTACAATAGTAGATGGAGGAGATGAAATGCATGGCTCAAGTACTAGATTTGATGTGAGAACTCCCAAGTTCAAGTAGCCAAATGTCTCCTTTGAATCATGGTTCACACTAGAAGTGTGATCAACAACCGAAGGAACAATGTCATCATCAGAAGCAAAATCTGCAAAGGTATACAACCGAGATGAATGATCAACCACCCCAATAGCAATGATCTCTCTACTCTCCAAGTCTCGAATGATGACTAAATCAGGTGTGAACTCCACAGTTCTCCCATCTCCACCATGTGTAATTTGATAAATGGAAAGAAGATTGTTCATCAAATGAGGAACACACAAGACATCCTGAAAAGTGTTATCCCCAAAACTAATAGATCCCTTCCCTGTTACACTCATGTATGTATTGTTTCCCATCAAGATAAGAGACATAGAACAAGGCTGAAATGAAGAGAATATAGATTTTGAAGATGCCATATGATGAGATGCTCCTGAATCTAGAAGCCATCTCCCTGATCCTAGAATTGAATAAGCACAAAGAGCTTGACCTTTATTTCCTGATGTAGATTCCAAAATAGCTTTTCCCTTAGACTGTTTTGAAGAAGAAGGAGAAGAAGGTGATTCAGACATTCTAGAAGGCAAATCAATGTGATTCTTTTTTAGAAGATTTTTCAACTCATCAATATCCTTCTTATAGCAATAGTGTTCTTCATGTCCATCCTTCTTGCAATATGCACAAAAATGCCTCTCCTTCTTAGATGATTCCCCTTTAGAAGAGGATTTTTTCTTTGCTTGATTTGAAAGTGGATTATTCTTTGTTTTCTTATTTTTCTTATCTGATTCTGATTCTTTCACTTGATTAACCAACAATGCCTGAGATTTAGTAGTCTTGATGACACCCATTGAGATAAGCTTTTGTTGCTCATGTATCAACATCTCAGAAAATGATGCAAATGAAGGTGTAGTATATGCAGACCCCATAGTCCATCTATGAGTATGAAAGCTAGAAACAAAAGAAGCATAATCAGGACCAAGTTTGTTCATTGTATTGTAGACCAACTGAATTTCCTTCTTCTTATCAATTCCACATGCTTTACATTGCTCTCTTAGATCATTAACCTTAGTGATGTAGTCTTGGATGTTGTCAAAGTTCTTAGGATCAAGGCTCGTCAGTTCATTATCAATTTGATAGCCTCTTACTTCATCTGTAGTACCATACAATGTTTTCAATTTTTTCCAAGCTTCATGAGAATTGTTACATGATTCAATTTGAAACAAAAAATCTTGAGAAACAAGTCTTCGGAGACATCCAAGAGCTTTGGTATGTTCAATCATCCATTTTATCTTTTTATCTGCATCTGTAGGTTCAGGTACCTTATGTCATTAGAATACTCCATGCATTTTGATTCCATGTTGAATAATTATATGATGTGAGCAAAGAAACCTTAAAATGATCCATGAAAATGAGATAGCACAAGCAAACAGATCAAAAGAATGCACCAAGAGACCCCCCCCCAAATCACTCAATCAAGAAACCCCCAAGCAATTTCTGATTTGGCACTTTATACTTAGTGCATTTACAATTGCCAATGCCAAATATAACAAAGCGAAAATTGATTTTGGTACATGCAGATGCCAAAATAGGCCACAGATTAAAGTACAATTTTTGGTACAAAATGAGATCAATTTGATCATACCATTGAGAATTAAATGAAAAATTATGCACTTTAAAAAAAAACGGCACTCAAAAATGTTACCATAGGAGCAAGTTATGAGCTCACAAAGTTCCCAAAATGAGGACGAAGTAACAACACCTATGAAAATCTGCAATTTCTGGAAAAAAAAAAAGATGCCAAAACCAAAAACTGATTACACCACTATAAAGAGCACAAAAAATTAGCCAAAATAAAAAAAAAATTGCTCAAAAAAAGGAGCCAAAATGATTGACTTATGAGCCTCTGAAGTCGGACTACAAAATCAAAAAGCCCAACGGTGAGGGGGGCAAAATTTTCAAATGGGCGCTGATGTCATGCTGACGCAATGCTGATGTCATCAAAATAGTATGTTAAATTTGATGGTCGGCTGGCCGTCACAGTCGTCGTTGATCCTCCTTGCCAAAAAATGTTTCCCGAAATCGGTATATACTTTTAATTGTCGGAATATTTTGATTACTGTTGATTGTCAGAATATTCTCGAAGTCTCGGAATATGCTTGGAATTTTTGGATTATGCCTTGCTGGAATCTTGTGCATGCTGAAGTTGACCATTTCTGGTTGATGAAGCCAACTGAAGAGGGAGAGTCCACGGGGGCCACGACTAACAAGCCACATGGCGCCTATAGTGCCCAAAGATTTGTGTTTTTTTTTTTTCGAAATTTTTCAATCGAAAAAAAATATTTTTCAAAAAAATTGTACCAACGTCATAATGACGGCCTGGGGGGCCGTACGGCTCTCCGGGTAATTTTATTTTGTCTCACCGGATGACTTGCTCCAAAATGGACAAATGGACAGTCGATCTTAGGGTTTTTGGCCCTTCTGGATGTGATGGCAGGTAATTTTTTTTTGTCTCACCGGATGACTTGCTCCAAAATGGAAAAATGGACAGTTGATCTTAGAGTTTTTGGCCCTTCTGGATGTGATGGCAGGGTCGGATTTGGCCCAAAATGCTCCAAAAATGCAGCTACCTTTTGGATCTGGCAACCACAATGCAACTTCAAACCCTCATAGATTTGGCCTCCTATGTCTGATTTGGACGAAACAAAAGGCAAAATCGACTTTCTCGAACCTTCCGAATGCAATGGTGAGCTCATATTTGCACCAACAAGCTCCGATATGAACCTGCAATAAAGAGCCAAAAATGGAACCTCCCCAAATCTGGTATCTCTCATCAGAAAAAGACTCTCTAATGGCACCCAACCCGCTCTGATACCATGTTAGAATTGGCTATGGATGCCAAGATCTATGGACCAAATGGAAAGCACAAAGAAGAGAGAAAATAATGTGACAAGAATAATCTATATTCAATGTCAAATGATATGAGATTGCTTGATTTTACAATGAGAGACCCCTTGGTTATATAGCCAAGGTGAGAACATAGGAGTGCATAAGATTATGACAAGTGTCGTAATCTTATGACATGAGACAACAATAAAAAGCTACCACTCCACCTAAAGTGGAAAGGTGATAATGTGATAACCACCACAAATAGTGGATCACCCACAAAAGGTGGAGAGGTAATCACATGATATGTCCATGAAAGGTGGAAGTGATAAAGTAATAAGATGATAAGTCCACCGAAGGTGGAAATTCTCCAACAACTCCTATGTGGTCCCTAAGTAAACTTAACTAAGGTGTAATTATGACCCAGGACAAGGTACAACATGTTTAATTACACCAACAGTGTGGAAATATATGGAAGGGAGTATATGATGGGGAAAATTATTAGGTAACTTTATAAACTTAACAAAAGAGTGTCATATGTTGCTAGATATTTTTATTGAAAATTATCTCAAAATAGGAACAAAATTAAATGAGAATTGGCATTCATATGCAAATTTCACCATGTTATGGTTAACCCTACACAGTTGAATCCTGATAGCAATATCATAAATTTCACCATGTTCATATGGGTCAATGAGTTTGACTTGAAAACTACACAGTTGAATCCTCATAGCAATATCATAAATTTCACCATGTTATAGTTAACCCTATCAAAATTTCAATCATATTTAAATCGAATAAAAATTATAGATCTTACTTTCCTTTTAGGTATATATGGATAATTTAATTAGAGGATACATTTATTCTCAAAAAAATTATTACTTACCTCACTTTAAAGATAATCTTGAGAAAAACTAGTATCCAAGTCATGTGGAAGGAAATAAAGAAATCATAAGTTTTCATACAACAATAGGAGAAAAAATAGATGGAATAATTCTATTACTATACACATAATTTTAAGAAACGAGTTTTAAAAAGTATTTTTAGGCTTAAAATGTCTAAACACCTAAATTTAGTTGAATCTAATTATAAATCATTTTGCAATGTTATCTGTGAAGTTTCCTAGTTAAGGCACATTATTTAAGACATGGGAGAAAAGAAAGATGGACCAAATCCTATCCAATGTGACTATCAAAGCTTAATCAAATTGGAAAATAACCTCAAGCTATCATACTTGATTAAAACACATTGAAACTCAACGTTATTTTATAAGAGAAAAGATTTGATCAAGAGAGACCAACTAGATGTATTATAACATGAATAATAACATGGATAATGTACTTACTAAGCCAATGGGAAAGATCAAGGTTAAAACATGTAGGGATATGCTAGGTATCATAGAGAATTCATTTCTTGGTGTTAAAAAATAGGGTGAACTACTACAAGTGAAAAATATATATTATTAATTAAAGTATTATGTGATTAACCATTTACTTATGTGAGGAGAAGCATGCATTTGATAATAAAATAAAAAATGTCATAAAACCAAACACAAAACTAGATGTATATAAGAAAAAACTCCACCACTAAAGAGATTAATTGATCTATACTAATGACAATAACAATACTACATCAATACATCAACTTTGAATCTTTAGTTTTATAAGGGTTTGATATAATAATAGTGCTCAAATTATAAAATACTATAATAAAACAATTAATAAAAATGATTTGTAAAGAACCAAAGAGGGAAAACCATAAAATATTTTCCAAAAACTAACACCCATGAAAACACATGGTATGAATAAAAATCAACACCCCACAAAAAAATATTTGATGCTCCATGAACATGAAGTATGAAAAAACATTTCATTAATCACATACCATGGGAATAATTCCATAAAAAATTGTTCTCCAAAATGAAGAATACAACTCATGATTGACCCATCCAATATTAAGAAATAATCTACTCTCCCCTAGCATATAGGAATGAGAAAGTGTCTTAATATATTCAAAATACTTCATAATCACAATTGTTGTAATTAACCTCCCTATTTTTCCATTGCAACCAATATTCAAATCCAATCAAGAGAAAATGATATATGTAATTCACCTGATCACCTCCTAGGTGTTGGAAAAATGTTGACATTGATGTCAAAGGTGCAATAATCAGTAGTGTCAATCATGCAAATGCAAAGGAAACTATAGTCATGGTGGATCTGATTACAGTGTTATATTTCCTTGTTGACTTGCTACGACAGGTTATAGGTTACCTTAAGTGACAACTTATTTCATTAACTCCATGTCGGTGACCAACCACGTTGCCTAGGTTGGCGATGTTCTGGAGGTGCATTGGGATGACTTGGATAGTTCAAAGAAGTCACTTAACTGTTTATTGAAGCAACGATATAGCGATGATCGCTACATCACTAAAGTGGATGTGCATTCACTAACTTTACAACGATATGGCGATAATGTGAAAACTGATTGTATAAACAACAAATTCTTGATTGATGACGTGGAGATGGAAGGAGAGTAGAACGATGACACTTGGCTGACGATAATTCATTGATTTTGAATCCTTGTTGCAAAATCAATATTCGGTCAATAGATTTATTTGGAAATGGTGATTCAAGGAACAACCCTAGTCAATGAGCAGATGAAAATGACACAACTAGGGCATGAACACTTGACGTAGGCAGACAGGCGATGGCATGATTTCTTATAAAAATGAAGGCAAGTGTGAATGCGTTTGATCTAATAGAAAAATAAATGATAGATTCTTACATTGACGAACAAGGGATGAGATCGATCCAAGAAAGAGTATAACCGAATAAAATATTCTGCACAAATTATCAGGTAGAAATCCAGCAAGGATTATGCTAGCTATTGGATGATGATGTTGATTCTAAGGAAAAGAAGAATACACAGTTTGAATTTGAATTCAATGAACAAAAAAATGGTGAACCAACATAGAAAACCCTAAAAATAGCCCACTAAAAATGAAGTGTTTTAGATTTGAATTTCAATTAGGGTTACAGTATAGTCTATGTTGCTTCTCAATGAAGACAAAAACTATTATAAATTAGTAATTCAAAGATATGAGTTGGTTGGTTGAAGTGAAGGAGAATACAATCAGAAAGTAAAGTGTGTTACTGTAACAAATAGTTAAAACCTGTAATGTATTGTTGAAGCCATTTACAATGGTGTGTGAGGGTGAGTAGAGAGAGAAAAAGTTATGTACCAACTTGATGAGTTATAGGTGTTGCAAAACCAGTTTTATGCATAGTTGAGGATTGTAAATCTGTAGAGGTTGTAGCCTCTTTGTATTGGGTTGTAGCTTAGAGTAGGGTGTTGTAGTATCCTTGAAGTTGTAGCTTCTAAAATAGGGATTTGGAGCTTCCTTTGGATTGAAGCCCTTAAAATTGTAATTAAACTTCATTTCTTGTAAGGTTGGATTAGGACAGTAGATCCTAGCATCATTTCTCACAGTGGTTTTTCCCATTCAGGGTTTTCCATGTACATCTAGTGTTATGTGTTGTTGTTTCATGTGCATATGATTTCTCTATTGGTTCATGTTTTGATCTGCACATTCAAATGTTGTTTGAATCTACAAATAGGTTTATAAAACTAAAAGTTTAATATCTATTAATTCACCCCCCTATTAATAGATCATTGTGTTCTAACAATTGGTATCAAAGCCCTAGGTTCCCTAGGAGAAGCTTAATCATCTCGGGTAGATCTTGGATAAGTGAACACAATAGCAAGTTGGGAAGGTTCATGCAAGCCACCTAGGTTCGATGGAAAATCAAAAAATTATGCTAAGTGTAGCTCACTGATGAAAGGATACTTAGGTTCTCTTGGACATGATGTTTGGATGTTGGTTAAGAACAAATACACTATCCTTGCTACTCCTCCTACTGATATCGTAGGAAAGAAGGATTATGAGAATAATGAGAAATCCTAGTTCGCCATTATGAACATTTTGGTTGATTTTGTGCATAATAAGATTATGCATTGTGAAACAACTTATGATGTCTGGGAAAAATTGAATAAGTTCTATGAAGTAGACACCAAGGTGAAGTTGGCAAAGCTGCAAGTGCTGAGAGCAAGGTTTGGAGGTTTAAAGATGACTGAAGAGGAGAAAATTGTAGACTATCTTCTGAGGGTTGATGATATAGTGAATGCTATTAGAGGTTATGGTGTGGAAGTAAATGAAGATGTTGTGTTGAAAGTTCTAAAGTCTATGACAACTAAATATGATTCCAAGATTTTTGCTATTGAAGAAGGAAAAGAAGTTGATAAACTCACTCTTGACAAGTTACATGGTATATTTATAGCATATGAGATGAGAATTCCAGATGTTGAGCCTTCTAGGAGTGAAGTTGCATTTAAGATTGCTAAGAAAGAAAAGGATGAAGTGGATAAGAAAAAGAAGGTTGTTGTCATTGCATCAAATCATGAAGAACTGATGAGGAAGAAGCAAACTTCATAAGGAGATTAAGGAGAGGATCTGGAAAATATAAAGGTAAGATGCCCTTTAAGTGCTTTAATTGTGGTAAAATAGGTCATTTTTCTTCTAAGTGACCATATGATAAAGAGGAAACTCCAAGCAAGAAGGAGATAGTAAAAAGAAAAATCATTTTATCCTAAAAGGAAGAATTTTGGAAAGAAAAAGAAGATCCTGTACATTCATGAAGAAATTGATGTGTTTGATGCTAGTGATAGTTCAAATGATGATCAAGGACATGCTCTTGTAATGAGATAAGGTTGAAAATAATTCCTCTTCATGGAAAAAGATATTAAGGATCATAAGGAAGCACAAGTTAAGGACTCACATGAGGAAGAAGAGGAAGTGGTTGTTGACCTTAAGGGAGAATTGATTAGCACTTGATGAGTTAAGAGATAAGTATGATGATCTTAAGAAGGAAACCAAGAAATTGAAGAAGAATTCTTTAAAGGAAACTAAAAATTAACTCATGAACTTGAGGAATCCAATCAGTTGGTAGTAAATCTGAAACTTCAAGTTGAGGAAGCTAAAAGAGGTGAAAATGCAATGAAGTCCAAACAAGAATCTGAGGAAGAAGCAAACTTCATAAGGAGATTAATATTTTCACATTCAAACATATGATCATTTCCAGGTTCACAATTTTCATTAGAAATGACTTGCTTGTTATTACACAAACCGACTGATTTATCAAAACACAAATTTTTTGTACTACTTGAAACATCATAAACTAATGGTTTTGATTTCAAACATTCATTTTGTGCCTTCAAACATTCATTTTGTACCTTCAACCTAGATATCTCATCATTTTGCAATCTATTTTTCTTTTCTAACTCTTAATTGTTTTTTCAAATCAACAATCTTCTTTTCAGTTTCTTCAAACAATGTCAATCTATCTTCTAATTCATCATTTTTTGTTGTGATATCCTCCAATTCATCTCTAAGATTAATAATTTCACACAAATGTTCATATGAATGAGTGTATCAAGTAGACTCCATTAAATATCTCCTATATGCATTTTGGGTGGTCTGCCATTGAGCTTATCACCCTTCTTTGTGATTAGACTTTTATAGAACCTCCAATATCCCTTTTAGCCGATATTCATGGCTTTGTATTCAAGTCATGTAAATGTATATTCCTATTTTCTCTTTGCTAATTTATCTACTTGATCATTTTTGTATATTGCAACTGTTTTACATTACAAAGAGTCAGTCCTTTGTAATGTGTTGATGTTCTCTCCGAGTAGTTTAATGATTAATAAGATTAAGAATGAACCATTCATTGTTAAAAAGATTCTTAGGATATTTCTTTTCTCATTAAGAGGTTTGCAATAAAATAAACCCAAACAAGAAAAACAAGACTTGATTTATTAGAGCAAATTGTCCTCAAATCATAAAACTAATATCAGTATTATGCTTGGCCAGTATTCACATTTTCTCTAGAAATTGCACCCTATGTATGAAGCGGTATTACATGATTGTTATCACTTTTAAATTTTGGAAGCTTAACTTGGAATAAATTTAATTTATAATTATTTTGGCAATTTTTTCAAACAAACAACTATTGGCTCAGGGCATCAATATTAGTTTGAGTCCTACTACATGTTACAGGTATGAAATACCTAAATGACTTATTTTAGATCAACTTTTTGATGTTGTTTTGGTTCTAAATGTTACCTCTTCCATTATTTTTCCCTAGAAATTTCGGTCAATCCTATTTGACTAGCAAATTTTAAGCTTTTTTCCCAGTTTTGCTCTATTTTTTTCTTCACTTTTGTTACAATTTAGTTTTTTTTCTCCCTTATGGAAGCTCTAGAAATGATCATTTATTTTCTATAGGTGAATTGTATAATAGTTTTGTTGATCATCAAAGCTTGCGCCTCTCCAACAGTTTTATGGAGAATTCAGCGAGTGGGGAACCAATTTGCACCTCACTGAATACCTTGGGGATTTTTATAGAAAGCCGACTCTTCTTTGTGTAGGGAGAAAAGGTAGAAGGTGGTGCAAGAGCACCATTGAACAAGTTTTGTCAATTCAAGATGTTAATGTGTAGGCTTTAGAATTTTGAGGTGATAAGCATAAAATAAGGTATTGAGACCATTTTATATTGTAAATATTCAAGTTTGAGTCTTTAGAGGTGTTTGGGTGGTTGAGTCTTCAACATGTGCAAAATGTTGAAAAGCTGCAAAATGTGCAAAATTGCAATTTTGAAAATGTTGTAAAAAAGACAAGTTTAGAAGACCAACGGTCATAGAACTTAAAAAGGAAGTTTTTGGAAGATAAAGTAGTTAGTTTGGAGGGAAATAGTATATATGTGATGTAAAATCATCGATGGAGTTTGATTTTTGGTGATTGGGAATAATAAACACTTGAAAAGCATTGATTTTTCTAGAATTTTTGTGTTTTCCTTCCTTGTACAGACTTGTACGATCCTGTACAGGGGTTTTTTGCTTTCAAACCTATGGTATTTATTGAAGGAATGTGTTAACTTGTATTTTTGCTTGGTTTGAGGGAATTATATTGTATTTGAATCCTTTTATCTCTATTACCTATGACTAGCCCTTTTACCCTATTTTAAGGGTTTGTAGTTATCAAAATGAATTGAAACCCATTCCACTCTCTATGATCACTATAAATAGGTGGAATGTGATTGATATAGTAGGTTTTAGATATTTTCGATCTATTTGAGTGCAGGGGAGGCTAATTAGTGGATTGGGCATGAAGCCTAATGGTGAGAAGTGAGTTTCCTTAATGAATTAATGAGGTTTTGATATGGAAAAGTGAAAATTATGTTGGGGCAGTGTGATTTCTTAATGAATTGAGTTTTTATAGGTCAATTAGGTCCTGTTTGAAGTGATTGTAGAGTTGTGAGAGGATTGGAAGTAAGACTTTTAATAAAACCCTAGATTTTTGCCTAAAAAGGAGGATTATTGGATTAGGCACCTTGGGAAGTGTTTCTTTTTGAAAAATTTGAGAAATATTAGGTTTGGATACATGTAAATTTATAACCAAGTGAATTTGGACTAAAAGGGAAAGTTTAATATTGAGTCCCTTTGCAAAATAGGCCTAATTTGAGGGCTAGAAGGTGTAGAAACCTCATTTTGATGAGGTTGACACTAAGAAGCCTATGGTGGTCTATTGATATGTTGTTGAAAACCTTAATGGGTCCTTGAAAAGGTTTAATGCCTATTTTGAAAGAATTCCATTGTGAATTTTTTCTTGATTTAGTCTATGTGCAAGGCTACAAGGGATAAAGTGGAATTGGTGAGGAAGAGTGAGTTTGAGTATTTGATGAACTAAAAAATGTTGTAGTTGGATTTTGTTGTGTTTGAAAGCATTACAGGACCTCCCCTATTTGCATCAAAAGGAAATGTAAATATAAAACATGAAAGTGGCGATGCGCCAAAGCTTTTACAATATTTCAAACCTTAATTCCCCTTCTATGATTGATATAATAGACATAGAATGCCACAACCCTTCATTGTTGGGAAGAGAACAAGAAACAAAGGCTAAGTAAAAGCACAGTGTAGTCTTTTAAATCTCCCCATAAGAAGTCCTCATCAAGGTCCGATCAAACATAAAAGGTTCTAGAAGTTAACAAAAATACCCAGAAATCATAGAAACCCTTCCTCTTTTTACAACATAATATGAAAAATAATATCTCTTAAAGAAAATGGAGAAGTTCTACAAACATAGTCCAATTTCTGAAAGCTATCATTCAACATAGAAGCTTACAACATGAAAATTAGCCACCCAAACTATCAAAGTAAGCTTAACACAGTGATTTTAATCATGAACAAAACATAAAGAAGGAAACTTGACAAAAGCCATATCATGCACAGTTTCAAAGATTTTTTCTAAATAGATCATACTTTAATATCAAATGAACTAAAAAATGAAGGTCGGATGCCAATCTGATGATAGTTTGGGCTTTAAAAAATATAACATGCTAGAGGCGAGCAACCTTCTATAAAATTAATTCCTAAAAATGTTTCTAAAAAATAAGGAAAACAGGAAAATTAAGAATTTATCCTTCTGTTGTCGACCCCCCTATTTATAGCTGGAAGAAGAGAGCATTGCCACCAATTATCTAGGAGCAAATATTGCTAGATGCCCACACTTGATAGCTCACGATCTAATCATAGATCTTGATTAGATTGCGGCAATCCTTGCTCATTAATTCTCAACTGCCTCATTAATGTCCCTTAGATATTTAGCAAAGACTGTAGTTGAAAAACAATTGGATCCTAGAAAACAACCTGGAAAAATCTGATTGACCAACCACGTAAATTGATGGCGTTGACTCGAAGGTTCCACCCCGAAATTAAGAAAGACTCAACATGCTCCGACAAACTCCATCCAAAGAGACCTCTCTGGAGAAATGAAAACCAACCCAAAGTGAAGAGATGAGGTGTCGAGCGGGCGGGGAGTCTTTGATTTGTGAAAATTTTCTTAAAGAAATTTCTTGCTGATCTGACATGTGTTTTAGATTGCTCCTTGTTGGTGTTTTTTCTGTAGAACCTTGAAATTCTCTAAAGGGTAGCCAACCCCTATGCTCAAGAATTTGCAAAGTTAGTTGCCAACAAACGAGCAAAGGATTTTGAGGTCTTTACTCCTACACTTTAGGCTTTGTGGGACCTAGGAGGGTATTCCTAATCGTGTTCATTTGATATTGAATTATTCAAGAACACTTCTATGCACAGATTAATCCCCATAGAATGCCAATAGACTCAATTCATTAAAGATTTGGCTGATCTTTAAACAAATTAACATCTACTGCTAGGAATCAAGTATTAGTTTAGATCCATTCATTGTGATTGAAAGTTTTTTAATAATTTTGTTCTCATTTCAAATCTATAACCAGGCGTGCCACTAGCTCATTTACTTGCAATATTTCTAACAAATAGACCAGTCCTTCCTCAATTGGGATAATGGAGTCAAATATGCAACAACTAGTAATATATTAGCCATTTAATTTAGACATTGATGGACTATTATCATACTACTTTTTAGTATTCAACTCACTGCATCTAGAACACTACTTCTTACCAAATCCTTTACTCTTCACTCACAAACCTGTAAATCCATTTAAATGTTTAACGAATTCCTTAAATTGAAGCAAAAATAAATCCACACATCCAATTAAAACAACTAGAGACAAACAAAAAGATCATTGATCATTTTCATTTATAATCTGTAAGAAACTTGCACAGGAGAGTACATACTCAAGAATTAAGATCTTCTTTCATTATCTGTGGCATCTACAAAAATTATTTAAGACTCTTACATACATGACCCATAACCAAGAAAATTTACTATTCTATTCATTAGTATTTTCTACAGTATATCTTTCCTGAGCTTAGCTTCTACCTATACTATGACAAGACTCAAAAATCAAACCCTTTTGCAATGAGCCATGAAATCCCTTTTATAGATCAAGGGAACAACAAGCATTTGGCTCAATCACAATTACATTTCATATGCATTTCATTTCAAAACAAATTTCAACTGCATTTTAGATATTTCCCGGATGGTTGCCAACAATCATTTGCAAAACAGGGGAAACAAACTTCATACCATTTTCTTAAGAAGAATCGGTCGATGCCACCAAAATCACTATTAGCTGTTATCGAGCCATTACCTTTTCACACCCATGTCAAGCCAAAAATTATTCATGATATCCTCAAAAAACCATCTGGGTTGACATAACAGACACAAACTAACCAAAGCACCATTAAAACTAGAAACCGGACCCCAAATACAAACAAAATCAACCAGAACCAGAGCCAAAGTACACATGCCCACTTCGTGTCCTTACAAAGGTTGGAGAAACCACTGCTTCCTCTTTATCAACATCCTTGTTAGCAAGAGAATGTACATGCCCACTTGGTGTTTTCACTGAAATTGGGGCAACCGCTACCACCTCAACATTCAAATTTGGCAATTCAGTCATAGCCATAAGATTATGGCGATAACCAGAATCTATCTCAGTTTCACTGTTTGAGGGGAAATCTGAAATATCGATAAGAGAATTATTCTATCCCAGAGAACCTCGACCATACCTAATCTTTCTCATTGTTTCCCTTACCAACCTTGCGGGCTCCTTCTCCTTAACCTTTGTCATCTCTCTAGTCACAACTCAGTTCCTTAACTTGTAGTTGCTCCTCACAAAAACTCGCATAGACCTCTTGCCATGGGCCTTTTTCTTACCTTATTATTTCAGAATTGAAGAAACTCTAGGTATGCTCTATTCACCCTCTGGAACATCATTGTGTGATTCTTGCAAGTTGATCCTTGGATACTTCCACACTGGGGAAGTAGAAACAAATGACTTGCTCATTTTCACTAAGGACAAGCCTTTACAAATGCATAACACTACTCTCATAGACTTAGAGAATTTTATCTCTTGATTGCAATAGTGAAAAAAATGCAATCAACTTCTTATTTATCGAGCAATTTGATGAGGTTGATCATCACTCCTGAAAGGAAGATGATACTTTCTCTTTGGGGAAACAACCTCACAGGCACAATCCCACGCTCCCTAGGAAACCTATCCTCTTTAACTGAATTGATTTTGGATGAAAACAAACTCCATGGTAGTATTCCAATTGAATTGGGTATGCTTGTTCAACTCAAAAATCTTTCTCTTTGGGGAAACAACCTCACAGGCACAATCCCACGCTCCCTAGGAAACCTATCCTCTTTAACTGAATTGATTTTGGATGAAAACAAACTCCATGGTAGTATTCCAATTGAATTGGGTATGCTTGTTCAACTCAAAAATCTTTCTCTTTGGGGAAACAACCTCACAAGCACAATCCCACCCTCCCTAGGAAACCTATCCCGAGACGGACCAATGCTTCACCTCTGTGAGCATCACCTAGATGCAATGAGTGCTAAGTGGACCATCCATTATCATGAGAGATGGGTTCTTGTGAATCACTACTCATGAAACATGGGTCAATGAGTTTGACTCGAAAACTACACGGTTGAATCCTGATAGCAATATCATAATTTGACACACTGTGGAAGAAACCTCCTACTTATCAGCGACTACCTAGCAAGACTTTGTCAGCTTAAAATACAAGACTTTATCAGCTTAAAATACAAGACTACATAGAAATTAAAACTGACATGATTTAAAATTGACGTGGAAGACAGTTGCATTGTACACTGACTTCCCCCCCATTTTCCCCTCTTTTTCTTCTTAACCATTTACCAGCGTAGACTTTGTCCCGTAAAAACGAAAGATTCCTGACCACTGCACATGGCTTTCGGAGAGCCTGCGGAGAACACAGAGTTGGATAGCTTTAATTATTGTCTAACATTGTGCTTGAAAAACAACAATTAGCATGCTAACTTTCCGCAACTTGTATTTTATTTTTAAATTACAATTTTCCCACTTTTTCTGGTGCGTGTGAGAAACTTTATCAGCCTAGACAAGAATACGTAGAAATTTAAACTGACATGATTTAAAATTCACACAGATGCTGTTTCTGTCTATCGTAAGCCTTTTATTCCCCCTCTTTTTCTTCTTCGCCATTTACCAGCGTAGACTCTGTCCCGCAAGTTGTGGGCAACAACAAGAGACGTTTGACTACTGTACATGCCTTAGCAGCTTTATAATAATCACACATTTCGGAGAACATACACAGCATTTAGTTGTTTGTGAGTTGAATAGAGATGAAGATGGGTTTGCTAGTTTCTGCCCTCCTCCTACTCTTGTTTCTCTCTGCACTGCCTTGTTATTCTTCCCATTCCTCCTCTTCTTCTTCTGAACAAGAACAAGAAGCTCTCCTGGCTTTTAAGCATTCTCTCTCCAATGACCCTCACAATTCCTTGCTTGATTGGTCTCCTCGTCATTCCTTTTGCAACTGGACTGGGATTCTCTGCTATTCTCGCCATCAGCACGTGCTTTCTTTGAATCTTACTGTTATGTCTCTACTCGGACCAATCTCTCCTTTCCTTAGCAATCTCTCTTTTCTTAGAGTACTTGCTCAGGGATAACAGCTTCCACGGCCAAATTCCTCCCCAACTAGGGAGGCTGTCTCGCCTTAGAACACTTAGATTGTCCGTAAATCAATTAAAAGGCTCCATTCCCACCACTCTAGCATCTTGCCGCTCTTTGCAAGTTCTCATACTGTCCTATAACCTTGTGAGCAACACTATCCCTTCTCAGCTTGGCCTTCTTTCACGATTAGAAATCCTTTATTTAGGAGCAAATCAATTGACAGGCAGAATCCCACCCTCCCTAGGAAACCTATCTTGTTTAACTGAATTGATTTTGAATGAAAACAAATTCCATGGTAGTATTTCTATTGAATTGGGTATGGTTACTCAACTCGAAATACTTTTATCTTTGGGGAAACAACCTCACAGGCACAATCCCACCCTCCCTAGGAAACCTATCCTCCTTAACTGAATTGATTTTGTATGAAAACAAACTCCATGGTAGTATTCCTATTGAATTGGGTATGCTTACTCAACTCGAAATACTTTATCTTTGGGGAAACAACCTAACTGGCACAATCCCTCCCTCCCTAGGAAACCTATCCTCTTTAACTATATTGGATTTGTCAAAGAATAAACTTCATGGTAATATTCCTATTGAATTGGGTATGCTTACTCAACTCAAAACTCTTTATCTTTGGGGAAACATCCTCACAAGCACAATCCCACCCTCCCTAGGAAACCTATCCGCTTTAAGTGAATTGATTTTGGATGAAAACAAACTCCATGGTAGTATTCCAATTGAACTGGGTATGCTTGTTCAACTCAAACATCTTTCTCTTTGGGGAAACAACCTCATCGGCACAATCCCACTCTCCCTAGGAAACCTATCCACTTTAAGTAAATTGATTTTGGATGAAAACAAACTCCATGGTAGTATTCCAATTGAATTGGGTATGCTTGTTCAACTCAAAAAACTTTCTCTCTGGGGAAACAACCTCATCGGCACAATCCCACCCTCCCTAGGGAACCTATCCTCTTTAACTGATTTGGAATTGGGAGACAACAAACTCCATGGTAGTATTCCTATTGAATTAGGCATGCTTACTCAGCTCAAAAAACTTTATCTTGGATACAATAGCTTGACAGGAGTGATTCCATTTTAGGTTCGACAAACTATCATTTAGTTAAAAAAATGAATTTAAGGGAAAGCCAACTCATTGGAGAAATCCCAAGCTATCTCTCTATTTGTATTTGGGAAAAAAGTTTATATGAAGTTGTTCCATAAATTTTGGGTTAGGCAGAATGTCAAACCAAGTGTAACATTCTTTCAAGGCATTTTCTAGATGGTCTTGATGATCTTCCACAACTAAGACATCTTCCTCTTGATCACAACATACTAGTGGAGAAAATACATCTCAATTCAAGGAGATACCAAAATTGGAGCATGTGGACTTGTATCATAACCAATTCTAAGAGGAAATATATAATGTTTAGCCAAACTCTAGATATTTAAAGACGGTGTGCAATTTTTAGCCATTTATATGGAAAACATAATTATTTATTTATATATGTAAAAAAAGAGAAAGAAAATCCAAATAAAAGGAGTGAGTTTTTATTCTTGAAATTGCCTTCTTTCTTCTTTACAAAGGATCTTTCTTCTTTACAAAGGATTATTAAGGTTTGTAAAATAATTTAAATATTGTCTATAAGGTTGTGGCAACACATCTAATAATTTATTTGTCTATCAACCTTTTGCGAACTTGGCCTTGATGGTTTGATATAAAATAAATTGAATTCATAATCACTAGAGCCTTAAAAAGTCATTTATTTGTGAAATCTATTCATCGAAATAATTGGATATGAATTGTACCTTTCTTTTT
Source organism: Sequoiadendron giganteum (assembly GCA_007115665.2). Lineage (NCBI taxonomy): Eukaryota > Viridiplantae > Streptophyta > Pinopsida > Cupressales > Cupressaceae > Sequoiadendron > Sequoiadendron giganteum. Next base: position 620,546,795 of record CM021109.1, on the reverse strand, counting down.
GTGGCATATGGGGAGTACCAAAATAAATGACTATAAATTTTGTATGAAGGGAATAGTGTTCATGGAAGATAAAGAATTATGCAAAGTGAACACTATCATTTCTTTCATTTTAAACTAATTTTTTTGTTAGGAGAAGTTTTATATGAAGTAATCAATAATATGTTAATAACCCTTTGTTTTTCAAATCACCACTTTACATGTTTCTTCTTTTATGGTTAACTCTATATGAGAAAAGACTTTACTCTTCTATTTAAATTTGATCATAATGTGGCCATGGTTTAGCAACATGCAAGAGAAATTGAGTGCAACAATGATAAAGGACACTGACATTTTGTGTCTAATACCATTTTTAATATTATTTCAATATCATGTTTTATGATCTTATACCTATTATGTTTATATATTTATTGCCAATACACTCCATCAAAGTTTATCCAACACTATTTTTGAAGTATAATCATTTTCTTAAAATGAAACAATAAATGTGATATGTATCTACACTAGTAATGCATGCTACCTTATGCTACATGAAAACATTACTATTCAAGGAATAACCCATTCAACTTGTATTTTAATTAGTTTTCAAATATGAGACCCTTAAAATGGTATTAATATTTAAATTTAAATTCTAGATATTATCTAAAAATGTTGAAAAAAATATTGTACTACTTATTATTTATGCTTTTAAAAGATAGACGATCATCAAATAAATTTATAGTAATCAAATGATTTAACACAATGGATGGGTTAGATAGTTATAATTTTTAGAGATTTATTAGATCTCGATTATATACTTTTCCCCTTAACATATTATTCCTATTATGATGAGAGTTTAATGGAACTCTAGAAAGACACTTCATATTATAGAGGGCCAATTTGTTTTTCCTTTAAGTCTACCATCATTAAAAATAGGCTATTAAAAGATTCAAGGAAAGGAATAGTGAAATTACATTTCTTCCATGTAATGAGATTTATTTTTGAAGTTGTAATCAAAATTTGACTCCCTATTACCCTCCTCTCTAGAGAATCTAGGTGAGTAACAAACCTTTGTGATACAAAATAATCAACAATAGAAGAAAATTAGAGAATAATTAGAACTAAGTGATAGAAAAATACCAATCCATCTACCACACAAGGGTTTAATAAAATTTTAATAGAGAAAATTCATTGTTAGTTTATGTCATCAATATGAAAAGCTCAAATTTTCATTCTTGAGATGTGATTTTTCTCCTCTACAAATCTCTTATATCAAAAACATGCCAAAAATAATTACTATAATTTTTTTTATCTCTTTAATAAGAAATTTTTACATATTATAAGTAAACAAGAAATTTTTAATACATGCTAAAAATTGCAACTTAATTTTTTTTTACCTAGGTGTGTTTTTAAAGATCTTTTCTCTCAACCTTGCACACAACAAATTATATTACAATATTTGAAGGTTTTTTCTTTTTATTCTTTAGTATTTTCTTCTTCAAATAAATTTCTAATGGAATTTATTGTTTTACAATGTTTGATTCCTTCTCAACTATTCAATTATTGATATTTAGTTATTTTTGGTTTTTCAAATTTTGTGGAAAAACAGACTTGAAATGTATGCTCCTAATGGTAGTTGGGTTCATGTTAATGTGAAACCTTTAGCATTGAATCCATAAGAGAAACCTATTATTACAACAACAAAAAAATTCAATTGATCTTTAGAAAAAAAATTGCTCATGTAGTTGAATAATCAAATTACAATTATAATTTATAAATTCTATTATGTAATAAAAGGTATGAATGACTATCTTGGAAAATTTAGACATATACTCTTTCCTTACTTCAAGATTTTTTTCCTAACAATGTTAAGTAATTTCTATGGTGAAAGGCTTATTTCCACAAAGATGAATAGTTTGAAAAGTCTTTTTTTAATTAGATGCACATCTAGAACTCTTTACTCCATACCAATCAAGAAACATCATGATACCGATTAGGATTATTACAATAGATGTGTTTATTATTTTCAATTATGAAGTTTATAAGGAGTTATTAACTGTCCTAATTTTTGTATTTTATTGTAAGTACAATTTATATTTGATCAACTCCGTATACAAGTCTAAAGTGATAGAGAAGATACTATTTTCTTACTTGTTGAGGTTTCTTAATTGAAAGGAAGTTGAGTAAACAAAATATGCTTCCTACACCAATCTAAGCAGGAGAGAGTTGCAAAAATTTCTTAAACACCTTAAAATTGTTACAACATTAGATGCACATACACATCAAAAACATATAAAATAATGAAACCATAACATAAAATTACATGGGGAAAACCCTTTCAGAAGAAAAAAACCCACACTCCAAAGCACAACACAATTATATTATTTAGAAAAAATAAATAATTTACAATATAATTATAGAGCTATGCTCTTATAGAAGTCTTCATGTGTCTTCTCAATTCTAGAATAATTTTGACAACACAACAATCTACAACTCCAAAATACAAGTGCTCAATATATAGTATCCTACAATTCATTAACTAGAAATTTCTAAAATTGAATGCCAAAGACTAAAGACACAACATGGAAAGAACCAAAATCATTACACATGCATAACAGTAAGTTTACACATGTCACCACATCAATATTGTAGTTAGATACCAATTGTCACTAAACCTACACCTGCCAAAATATGATTGTACCTCCAAAGCTCACATTCCATGCAAAATCAACATGAAATATAAATTTCCTTCATGCACAACTCCACCTATAAATAGTAACTTCCAATTTCACTCCTCCTTGAAAATAGAAACTGCAAGTTGTAACTCACAAAGCAACATGGGATAATTATCAAATATAATTTTAATATTAAATAATTAAACATGCTACGAATAATCAAAGGTTGAGACACCTTATTTTTCCTAAAAGTCATAAACAAGGTGATCAAAGAATCAAATAATATAATCATTAGGACTGGTAATAAGATTAACTGGTGAGATTGTCAATCCTTCAAAGATTTTTTTTGCACAAATAAACATATGCACTAAAACATCATATTTTAAGGATAAAGAGTTGAAAAGTCAATATTCAAAAATGAAAATTGAGTTGTAATTTTACATTTACAAAGAATGACTTTAAATCTCACATGGTCTTCTAAATTCAAGATGTAGAGTCATAAATTGTCACCCTTGACAATTTCACACTAGATTTTGCTCCCTCCTACGTGATTGGACCTAATCATGCCCCTAATTTCCTAAATTATGCATTACATGGCCCATTTAATCATTTATCAAGAAATCAAATGTACAAAACCAAAATAGGTATTTAATATTTTACCCCTAATAGTCTATATCTCGAACTAGGCGCCCTTGTCCCCTTAATTTGGCCCCAAATTTTAATATGTCGAGTTGGCAATTTATTATTTGAATTTCAAATCCTAAATATTGACTATCAGGATTTAGTTTGTGAGAAATTAGATTAATCGCATATAAATACCTAGTCATTTCATTATTTGAAAGAAGAACAAAAAAAGAGGAAGAAAAATAATTATCAAGCAATTATTATCAAGTCAAGAGTAGAATTTGTATAATTATTACATTTCAATATTCAAGCATCACGTCAAGTTCTATGTGAGTTTGTTCATTTTTATGCATGCATTTTTTTGTGAGTACTAGTGTTTGTAAGTCTTCAAATCAAGTCAAACCAAATTACAATCAAGCCTTTAGGTGATGTGTATGAATTAGGCCCTTCAAGGATATCAGATTTGAGAGGCGAGTTGCAACCAATTGTTGATTCATTACTCTATTATTGTTTAGTCTATATCTCTCAAAAGGATAAGCTCTCTTTCATCATTTTTTCCATTGTGGAGGTAGGAATATCAACATGAGGTTTGATCAAGGAAAGCCCCTATATGACACAACCCTTCCTCTCTCTTTGAATTTGTAGGTTATAGATCTAGAGAAGATTGGAGGAAGATTGAAGACTATTTATTCATTGGTGCATTCAAGCCCTACAACTTTACAAGATACAAAAACTTAATTATCTCAGCAATAGACGAAGATCTGACAACAAGATCTAAAAGGAATAAGCCTTAGACTGGGGACTTGGAGACTATGAAAGTGAATTTCAGTTTTAGATCTCTAGACAAGGGAACCTTGGGCGGCCTTGTCCAACAAAAATAAGCTCAAATTCAAATCGTAGGTGTACACATGTTTTCTTTTTCTATTTCCGGTCATTAAATTTGTCTATCAATTTTCTAATTGTTTGTGCTCATATCAAAATAGTGTATTTTCATAATTAGCTAGTGACATCATTGCACTTCATCATAATTTTATTTCCAAATACACATCCACACACACAACACAAAAGGGGAATCCCTAAGCAAGGATTGGTTGGCTCACCATGTAGGTTATTAGTTAATCTCTTGTCCTTGTTCATCCTCAATTCCCCCAATGTCATGCTTGGAAAGGTGACTATCCTAACTAAGCCCTAGGGTATCACTTTTCCAACATCAATTTTTTGTTGAACCTGGTTGATTTACATTATAGACCTTCTAAAATATGAAGCATATCATCTTAGATCTAAAATTAACATTGTATCATTTTGCATTGTTCATTTAGGCATCCATTATTGCATCAAAAAACCATTAAAAATTAAAAAAAATTATTATAGACACTTAAAATCGTCCTAATCAATATTGCACATCCAAATTTGATTGCAAACATCGCTTTCATCTTGAATCACCTCCTTTCAATCGTTTAATTAAATAATATCAAGTATTTAATTAAATTCATTACTTTCATATATTAATCAGATAATCAATTTTATTAGATTAATTCATCCCCTTTCATGCTAATTTTCATCCTATTTAATTAGATAATGGAAATTATTTAATTGAATTTCTTAAGTCCTCTCATTTGATTAAATAATCTTAATTATTTAAATGAATGTCGTTATCCCCCTTTAATTAAATAAGTTAATTATTTAATTAAAATTCTAAATTTCATCCATCGTGCACAATTAAAACAATATTTTATTTTTTTAATTAGCTATTTTCTCTCACCCTCCCACTTGCAAAGGAATATTCCCCTAAAATATTCTTCCACTCCAATTCCCTCCTAAATAGGCATGCTTTGCACATTCCTCTTGAGTTGGTTAAGATTTGTGCTTCTTCAAAGCAATTTGGTCCATTGATTAAAATCATTGATCCTTGTGAACTTGCAATCTCATCCATTGATTGGATTCTTAATCCATGTCAACTCCTCTTATTGGTTTTCATCTATTGATTGATCAAATCAATCTTGACCATTGATTCAACTATTTCTCCTATAAATAGTTCTCATTTCTATGAGAAAAAGATCCACTTTCATTTAGAGTAACTGCACTATAGTAAATTTTAGAGCATTCCTCACAAGCATTTTATCATTTAGCATCCAATTTAGCTAAACTTTGCATCCATTTTAGCTTATCTTGCATCCATTTTCATCAATGGCATCCATTTGAAAGCTTGTTTCAACCAAGGGATTGGGAAAGGGTTGACATTCCACATCAATGCAACACCAATCCCCTAATGGGATGAGGTTTGAGGCATTATAATAGGTTTCCATTATACATTTTAGTCTGTTACATGTTTAATGGCTTCTTAGTTTATTGTTCTCAAGAATTTCATTGGGGGCTTGACTTAGCTAGTTAGATCTTGGTTAATCCCTGTAGTTTAATCATGTTTAGCTTAGGTTATGATCATTCTCACATTCTGGCAATATAAGGAGGGCCTTACTAACCAGATTTGATGTTTTTTCCTTGAGTTTTTTGTGTTTTGCAACTTGCAGGACTCAGCAACGCAATTGTCTAGGGCAAGGTGATGCAATTGCAAATAGCAACACAAATGTTTCAATTAGTGCACTATTGTCATTTGGCCAAAGTGACGCAATTGAAAAATGGTGACACTATTATTTGCATTGTGTTGCATTTATTATTTATCTATAGTAATGAATTTGTTTCACTAATGCAATTGACATTCTATTTTTAATGTTTTAGGTGAACCAAAGTGATGCAGTTGTACAGCAACGCATTTGACCTGAACTAGAGAAACACATTTTCCAAACAATGATGCAGCTTTCTGAACCAAAATGATGCAGTTGTCAAACAATGACGCAATTGTCCAGACCAGAGTGACACAATTATATTAATAGTGATGTAATTGTCAGGTAAAAAATAGAGATTTAAATCTTCATGTTTACTTTAAATTTTCAAGTTTATCTAGTCTTTGATCACTTACTGATTTCTAGTTTGTTTGTGTAAGGCTAACTATTTTGTAGATTTGAAGTGAAGGAGCAAATTATTCATTAAACTTTCCATAACATCATTTAATCTTTCAATTTGGGCTTTAAAACTTACAATGTTATGAGTTTTGCAAAGTTGGCTTAAAACTAAACTCGTAACTTTCAATTTAGGATTTAAAACTTACAATGCTATGGGTTTTTTCAAAGTTGGTTTTAATACTTACAATGCTATGAATACTTAAATTTGGGCTTTAAAACTTACAATGCTATGAATATTTCAATTTGGGCTTTAAAACTTACAATGATATGAGTTTTTCAAATTTGACTTAAAATTTAACACAAACATCCTCACACTTCAATTTGGCTTAAAATTGAACAACACAAACTCACATTTAGTTTTTCATGCTATTAAAATGAACATAACATCTACTTTTGGTGCACTAAAATGAATCAATGTTTTGTTTTCTTTCCATGCTTGTGTAAATTTTTAGTGTGTATCCTCTCCCCTTGCACTTCATGCGATCTTGGGTGAAGAGAAATAGCATTCCTTTTCTTTATTAGATATGGGTTTTCCTATGAGACACATCTTGCAATGGAGAAATCATAAGCGACCCTAAAAGAATGTTTACTAGCGGGCTATATAAAGTATGTGAAATTGAAAGAAGTAGCGTAAATTTAGGGCATGAATGCCATGATGTGCCTAAATCCTAGTACAAACATAATAGGTTATATAGGAAGGGCTAGAGACTTAAGTGTCTCACACTTGATACATACCTCTGGTGTTCATGGTTTTCACTAAAAACTTTTGTATCTAGAGGCCAACCAAGTTTCTCAAAATATCCTTTGAAGCAATGCATCGGAATAGCACTGTTTTGAGAAGTTACTTACCACGTCCAATTTATAGTTGAGGCATAAATCTTAAGATTTCATTCTCTTGTACAAAGCTAGGTGTATCAATATGTTATATTTTCTTGATATGGCCTATTTGACCCCTCTATAATTTCATATTTAAAATCATTCCTCCAAGGGTGAGGTAATCCTACTAAGAAGTGACATACCTTTATTCCTCTAGATTGTTAATTTACTGATTTTGTTGAGCCAAACTAGTAAGTCTTGTGGAAGAATACTTACAAAATATCTCCCATACCCATTGAGTTATTCGAACATGTTGCTTGGAATTCAAATAAAATCAAATAAACATCAACTTGGTAAAAAATTTCAAACCCTTTGTTTATATGTGAGTGCACTTCAAGTACAATATATTGCTACATACCTCTAAATATATCTTTTTTTTTCCCAAACAATATATTAGTGGTTTCCCAATATATTTGACCATATCCATACTCACATATATCAAAATTAATCTAGGTAACTATGTCTTAGCTCTTTGATTTTCACATTGTCAAGCTTTTGTGGAAAACATTTTTCCTTGTCATAAAAATTCTTAGTTTAAACTTAATCAAGACATTTGATGTGGTAAAATCAATCTCATTAATCAAATTTTAAATCAATTGAACCCACAAAGTAGGTATCCAAACATCTTGACTTCAAAACATCAACAAAGAAAACAAACAAGGAAATGCATTACCAAACATTATACCAAGGTTCTATCATCAAACAAACATTGGTTTCTTAGGGTTAACGCTCCAAGAGAAAAGCATGTCTTTCAACACCTTGATCTTGAAAACAAAGTCCCTCTTAAGTTCAAAACATTAGGATCAATCATCACATTCACATCAAAACATTTGACATCTCACCTCACAAACAAATTTAAATTTTGGACACAATAACCTCCTAGACTTAGGTTCTCATCAACCAATCAACTAGTTTAGCTATATGTGTGTAAATAAATAATTTTTCATACATTTAGATAAATTAGCCAACATCCTTTTGAACAATTTTATCCTAAAATTCACAAGTCTACTTTTAGGATTCACAAGTTCATTAGCATCCTTATCAAAACAACAAACATTAAACCTTTATTCTAGTGTTGTCCAAAATTTAGAAGTTCATCATCCATATCACTCACTCCCTTCATCATCCATTCAATCATTGGTCCTAAACACCTTAGAGGTTCACTTCTAGCAAAATTTAAATTAACTCAAGAGTTTCAACAATATAAATCCCATCACACTACTCCCAAAGTTGATCCAAAATTTATCGTAACAACAAGATCACAATACAAGAAAGACATGGAGCAAAACAAAAATTCATCTACCATGAGTGATCCCAACCCACAAGAATTTGATCCTAGAAGTTACTCAACCCCATCATAAAATCCACCTCAAAATTTTCTCGAAATGGGGTATGAAGTAGAAGATTCCACCAATAAACCAAAAAAACTCACCACATAGGAATTACTTGAAGCACAACAAGATCCCAAAAATCACCATCTCATCACCACTTTGATGAAATTAAACCCAACGCAATACATGATAGCCTTGGCAAAGGAAGGATCTGAACTCCCTTCCTCATTCGATTTGGACACAATTAGGGAGCGACCTTTGGTAAATGTGGCATCTATCCCTTAAACATCCATCATGCAACCCTTGTTCCAAGGTGTTGTTCAATCTATCACTCAGCCATCTTCATCACATGCGCCAAGTCAACCCTTAACTTCTAGTCTTGCAACTTGACTAGGAACCAACCTTGGTCTCACTCCAAATCTAGGAAACAATGCAACTTTGGGTACCCAAGACACAACCATCCCCCAAAACACAAATTGGACACCCACATTTCATGCCCAACCATATTCTTTCACCACCGCAAATATCAAAGTGCTCCTAATGTTACACAAAGTCAAGTGAGCCAAGCACCCCAAGTGTATCAACAAGGACAAGTGAACACAATCATGCAAGGTTCACCCTTAACACAACAAGGTCAAACATCAAACCATCCAATTGACACATCAAATCAATTGGTTCCAAATCAAACCAACCAAGGAAACACATCCAATCCATTGGTTCCAAATCCAATCAATCAAAGAAATACACTACTCGCAAATCAAACACATCAAGGAAACCCATCAAATTAATTGGTCCCTCAACATCAAATCAACCAAGGAAACCCTTTCAATCAATTGATCCAAAATCAAAGTATGCCACTAACATCGCAAGACTAAGTGGCACCATTCAACCTTTGGTCCCCCAAATAATACAAAATCAAATGGGATCTCAAGCCTACATTCATCCACTCCAATCTCAATTTTGCAAGGAATGATAGCACAAAATCAAGGATAAAATGCACCAAATCCAAATCTAATGTCCAACCCTCAATATTTGATCACCCATCAACTAGCCCAAAATCAACTCAATCCACAAATCACATGCATGGTTTCCCAAAATCCACCACTCATTCCACAAAATCAAAACATCTCAAGACAATACATTCAAACAAGTCAATCGCAAGGAAAAAATGCATTGGCTTATCAACAACCTATCATAAATCAACAACAACAACAAGCTCAATTGCTAGCACAACAACAATAGGCTCAATTACAAGCCCAAAAACACAAAAATCTCAACTACAAGCGCAACAACAAGCCCAATTACAAGCGCAACAATAAGAACAATTAAAAGCACAAAAACAAGCTCAATTACAAGCACAACAATATGCTCAACAACAACAAGTGCTTGCATAACAACAACAACAACAAAAATGGTTATGCTATAACCCCCAACAATCATATGCAAGCACACAACAAAACGTCTTGAACCAAACGTCACAAGGAGCATACAACACACCTCCACCACTATCACCATTACACATGCAATATCAAAATCCACCATACACTCCATATAACACCCCCCATATCAAAATCCCCCTTTTATTCATCCACCATTCCACAATATAGCATGTATGCTCTACCAAACAATCCTCAAGATGATTTGTCCTCACAAATCAAGATGCTTACACAACAAATTCAAGACATCCAAGTAGGGAAAACAATGAAATCACATGCATAGCGGGACTTATGTCCATACCCTTTTGATAGAAACATAATGAAGTACAAAACTCCCACATGCAACTCATAACTCAAATTTTACATATAATTTCTCAAATCCACAAACTTATTTTCACAATAAAATGCAACACAAAGCTTATACAAAAGCTTAACATCAAATCACACTTATTTCATTTCAATTTCATCAAAAGAAAATGACTACAAGCATCTGCAATAAAATTACATCTTTGGCCTTTCATGGCCTCTCACTCAACAATCTCATCTAATTCTTCTCTACAACTCTCTTCTACTCTTCAACACTCCACTCCTCTCTAGTTTTTGCTTTTGACTGATTCATATCTGCAACATAATAAAGCAACTTTCCTCTACCAAACCCCACATCATTCCTCACATTCCAACTCTTTTTCAGCATCCATTCATGGCTGCAAATCCCAGGCTGCTCGATGCCCCTCTCATGGGAAAATTTCACTCTAAAATCCCCACCAGCCCCTAAAGCATGAGAATTTGTTGTTCTTAATGTGTTCCCTCTCACAATACCACTACTTATTAAATTAATTTGTTGCAGATATCTCTATTTTTGGTGCAGCCTCAAGCAAGAAGCGTTATTTTCCTTCTTTGGCATCCCATTTTGTGTGTCTTTATTGTTGTTGCATATTAAATCATTTTATTTTTTAAAATATGCAATTAGTTCACCTCAACTCCCTCTTCCCTATTGGAAAAATTAAAGTCTATTTAATATGGATCCTCCCATTTCCTATGCCACTTAGCAAAGCATTAATAACAATATTTAAAACCTCTCCCAAACATGGTACCATCAATGAAATAATGAAGGTTGTATATCCTCACATATTTGATATTTTTAAATGCATCAATGAATAAAATAAAACCATTAAATTACCCTGAATAATACCTCATGGAGAAACATTAGAAAATTTTACTCTTTGCAACTTCACCATTTTACGCCAAGTAGCTGAAAATTTGACTTTTTGCATAACTTTCACCCAGAAGCTCATTTTTGCATGAAATTTTTCCAAGATGAGTGTAATATCATTACAATGCCTCCCACTAAGTCATTTCTCTCCATCATTCATAAAACTCAAGATTTTAAATTTTTCATTAATTGTCAACACATATTTTTTTCAAAATTTTGGCATTAAAGTCTCTCAAACCATGAAAGATTTTACTTTGATTCTTTTTGAACATTTTGCATGGTACCTCAAATAATATCTTTCCAAAAGTATTTTGCTTCATCTCTTACGTATTTTTGGGAATAAATTTTTGAAAACTGCTTGAGAGCCTCTGAAACAACGAATCGGCGAAAATTTGAAAATTAAAATTTTGACTAAATTTTTGAGTTCTTGTTGCTTAGAGATGCGTGAAAACACCAAAATACTTATTTCTTGTTGTTGGAGGTATGGATCGAGATATAAGCCAAAATACTTAGAAGTCTCTAAGGATAAAATCCTTAGGACAAACATTAATATCAAGGCTTTTCAAAGGGTATCCATGCTTAGACCAAAGGGTTTGAAATTTGATGAATTTTGATGTTTGTTTAAAAAAAATTGGAACCAAGAAAAGTATTAAACTGACTCAATACCACCTAGGCTCGAAAGATACTACATGTTGAGTCCCTACTTGGATTTCTCCAAACACTAAGACAAAGTGAACAGCTAGAGATTTGGTGACACTGGCTCCCCCTTACCTAGCACGGGCACACCAAATCTCATACCTCAAAGATCCAAAGATCTAAGAGACATTTTGTTTCTATAATGAATAGTAAAATGTAGGGCGGCTTCAAAATGATAGTTCCTGCACCAACAAGTAAAAAGGATTTGGCCTCTACAAAATGTGGTTCTTAATTCGGTCGTTTTAGGATGAACTAGTGTTATACATGCAGCAAATTCGCTCAATTAAGAGGCCTCCCAACCCTTAGAAATATTTAAGGATTTTAAGGTATCGCACAAATACTAGAGGAGACTTTCGTCAGTATAGTTTAACTGCACCAGCTAATAATGACTTTCGCCACACCAAATATTTATATAGCGGAACAAAATGAAAGTTTTGCTTGGATCGTTCCCTCTCACAAGTTGGGAGGCAAGCCCTCTAAAGGTAACACATTGAAATGCAATAAAGTGCGAAAAAAATCAAGATGTTCATCATCACCCAAGATGGCCAAAAGGCGTGAGGGGAGAGTAAACACACTTGATTTGCACAAAAGCAAAGGGTGTATGCTTGAATGTTTCTCTTCACCCAATATCACATGAAGCACAAGGGGAGAGGATACACATTTCAAGCATACAAAAATAGAGAAAACATGGAAAATAGTTATTCATTTTAATCCATCATAGCAAAATAAATTTGTTTTAAGCACCAAATGAAGTGTTTGATTGTTTTGTTCAATTTTAAACCAACAAGCATAATTATGTGAGTGTTCAGTTTTAACCAATTTGAACATTCGTTTTAAACCCAAAAAGAAATCTAGTTTGGTCCTAAAACATGAAATGAAGCATCATAAATGGGTTATAATTGCCCCATAAGTGTCAAAACACTTGTTACAATTATCAAATCAAATGGCAATATGCTTCTTCACTTCGAATTTTATTGCCCAAACCTGCAAAACTTGTTAGCCTCAAAAAAAAAAAAAGTCGGTGACATGTTAGAAACCAGATAAAACCAAAAAATTAAAACCCTTTCATAGGTCCCATTGTGTGGATTGTGAAAATGTAAGTTTTTATCACATTTTATATTTTCCCTTTTATAAAAAATTGATGACAAGTGGGTTAATATGATGAAAATTAAGGTTGATACCATTGAAAATAAGCATTTTAAATTATATTTTTTTGAGAAAATCATTGCACTAGAGGAGAGAGTGGCAATCAAGTTGATATGATTTTGCATCATTTGTGATGAACAAGCACAAAAATATTAGCATGCCACATAAGTGTTCAATTTTTATGACATGTGACTTTAAACTTATTATAGAAAATTATTTGTTGAAATTCAGAAAAAAATCATTGCACTAAAGTATTAAGTTCGCAATAAAGTAAAAGATAGAAGTGAAAAATAATGTTTATTACAAATTTTTTGATGTCCTATAAACCTTAAATTTATGAGCTTTTAGCAACTATATAAAATTGAAAAAAAATCAAGAAAACTACCAAAAAAAATTTAAATACATCATAAACTACATTGAAATATCTATATTTCACTTATTTATATTATTTTAAAATTTCAAACATGTTAGTTTTTAGATGCTTCAGGTTAAAAATATGAAAGTTGTCATTTTCTTTATAAAAGGGTGATAAAACTTTGTGCTTTCACTCAACATTACAAATTGTTTGCAAGAAATTATTCTTCAAGTAAAGTGATGGGACTCTATTGTTCCATTTGTTTCTCATTTTGCATACTCAAGTATTGGTAACATCTCAACCACATTACTCTACCAATCTATTGATCCTCAAAATATTCTATAAAGACATTTGCAATCATCAAACAACATTCGAGCCTCCTTGTTTTTGGTTTCCTCATTAGAGCAACATTGGATGATACATCCAAGCCTATCAAACACCTCTTACATGACTCAATCATCTTTGGCCTTCACGCTAGATTCTTCAACCATACATGCCTCACATTTCAACTACATAAATATACATCATAATGGAACACTTATATGCATAGTGAATCAACAAAATAGGTGCATATTCAATTGCATTAGCGACTAGCTAACATTAACTAAAACAAAAGTAGTTAAGAATATAATTCTCAAATAAAATTACAATCATCTTATCAACTTGATCTTAGCATCCACAACATCCACCATGAATATTCTCCACTCCACGTTCCTCATGTGGAATCTCTCAGGTAGTATTCACATCTAATGTATGATATCTCATGCACATAACTTAGACATAATAATTTGTGCAAATAGGAGACCCTTTGTGCTTGAAACTAAATGTAAGCAATGTGTATAATTGAAATTGCAATGTGACACATGACATAAGTGGTCAAAATAACTCTAATCTATATTTAAAAAATAAAATTGCAATTTGCGATCGACGATGTAGTATAAGCCAACTACACTGGATCCATAATGATTTGAAGCATATTTAAGCCACTATGCATCAATCCCAATAAGATCATTCAAAGTAAACTAAGCTAAGAAGCCATTAAAACTAACATATTAAAATATGAAAGCTTCACAAAATATTGATTCTAATCCATTGAAATGTATCCTACTAGGGGAGTGGTGTCACATTGATGTGGAATTGTGACCATTTCTCAATCCCTTGTATAATGAGCCTGTTTCAATCAGTTTTATTGAAGAAAAATGATGAAACCATTGTGAGATGTGTTGTAAAACATGATGAAATCTATTTTAACATGATCAAAGCTAAGATGATTGATATGAGTGTATGCAAAGCTATTCTAAATGTATGCAAGATTTGAAAGTTTAAAACCCTAATTTCAAAATATGTTAAATGGATGCAACTAAGTTACCATGGAAGCCATTAATGGATGTTCTAAGCTAATATGCATGTAAAATGACCTAAAGTTCTTTTAAAACATAAAATGTGAGTACAAGATGAGAGTGATTTCAACAGCATGAGTTTTCTCTAGAAAGGTGGATCCCTATTCAATAGAGGCAAGCTCTATTTATAGAATAAGAAAAATGAAACTGATGGTCAAGATCAAAAGGATTAATCAATGATCAGAATGGAAGGAATATGGAGGCATGGATCATGGATTCCCATCAAGGGTTGAGGATGCAAGATGATATTTAATCATGGGCTTACATTCATCCAAACAAATACTTTGAAAACTTGCATAAGAAGTCTTGTTGAAAGTTTGTTTCAAAAAAGGAATATTCTCTTTTGCAAATGAGTGAAGAAAGATAATATTCTCATGGGTGAGGAAAATTAGATATTTAGTTAATTAAAACCAAATTTTAATGTGCAAAGGGGGAATATTCTCTTATAAGTGGGAGGATAAGATTAATTAGTAATTTGATAATTAAAAATAATTTTTAATTATGAAATTAGGAGAATTAAATGATATTCTTTAAATAAATGATTTAATGAAAAAAGGGGGTGTGATATGATATTTAATTAAATAGCTTAGAGCTATTTAATTAAATAAGAGGACTTAGGGATTAAATTAGATAATTTGACCTATCCAATTTAACAGCACGAGAGGTTAGTACAAGAGGGGGCGAATTAACCTAACTAGGTCAATTAGATTAATAGATGAAAATGATGCAATTGATTAAATAGCTAGACTAATTTAATCAATTAAGCGAAAAGAGGATGGTTTTCAAGATGAAATGATGTTAGTACATTAGATTCAAGTGCATGATATCGTTCAGGATGTTTTAAAGTGTCTACACAATTAATGTAAGAATTGTGCTCTATCATTCTATTTATTCCTAAGACAGAATTATGAATATCATACTATTGTGTCTTTTCTAGAGAATCCAATCAAAATTTCTTTGGAAGTTATCGTACCAAACTAAAATGAATTTCTTCATCTCCACTAGAAATAGTGGCATTGCATTCTTGATATGGAAACACCTATTAGTGTTTGTCAATACGCATTTATAAACAAAAGGGTGTCATTATTATCAAAACTATATATGACCTCCTTAATCTTATGCTCAATGTTGGTTACATCAATTTTACTTAACATCAACTCGTCATGGACCATTTCCATATATTTTTAGGTACTAAATCAACTTACCTAGCAACAACAAACATTTGAACTCGTCATTCTCCTAACCATCCCAATGTTTTTTATCCATGTCCAAATGTTCAACCTAGTGGTACATTATGATATTAGAGCATAGTCTAGCCTACAAAATAGAATGTGAGTGTTGAAGTGGAACAAGAAATTGCATCTCCTATGCTTGTATTCAATTCTACTAATCTTTCCACTTTTAGATGCTAAGAACTTATCAAAGATCGTGACATTTATTTCCTTGTAGTCATTTGTCCCATAAGAACACTAATACCTACATAAGTAAAAGATGAGGTCAGTGTGATGTATGTAATAAAACAATATCAAGTATGTAACAATAAATTCCTTATATTTTATATTCTAAATAGGAGCGAATTTTGATTTGGCATCAAGCCCATGAGTGAGGTTCTTATTCTTGTGGATCATGCAAAAATAGGTTGGGTGGGATTACCTCCTAATTTATCCTTCAATGAAATATTTTACCCTATCACCTCAATCCAAGTGAAGAATAAGTATGTCCCATGTTGATCTTAGTACACTTTCCAAGAAATTTGTAATAGAAAAATCCATCCTCATGCAAGTGTTAATTGTTGAAAATCGCAGCTACAGGACAAATACTTCAGGCATGATTTTTGAGATAAATTTAGATATAGCTATAAGCTATCTAAATTTATATAATCATTTCTAAATGAAGAGGCACCTCCATTTATAATAAAATGATAAATTAACAAAGGCCTAAATAATAATTATTAATTATTTTGTGAAAGTTGACCTCTTCTAGGAAATCGTGCCTTTCTCCAAAAGACATATTTCCTAAATAGGCCAACCTCTCTTGTGAAGGGGTGTGATTCTATTGGGTTGCCTATTTATATGATTCTCCTCATTCATATTCATCATCAAGTTAAGCAATTTGATTCAAGGAGGAGTTCTAATTTGAGCAGCAGATCGATTCAAATATAATCTTGTTGTTTGCATCTCGGAGAGGTGTTATTCATTGTATTGATTAGGCATTATATTGTGCCTGAATTGTAAGCAGATTTTTGCTCATATGGAATCAATATATAGGAGATATATTGGTTGGGTTTTTCTCCCTCGAATTGGAGGGTTTTCCCAGGGTATTGGTTGTGTCTTTGTGTAATATTTTGAAATTATTTCTGCTTTCTAATCTGATCACTTAAAATCTATATGGTATTAGAGCGGGTTTGAAGAGGATCCCGATCAGATTTGTATTTATCATCCATACCCTTGTCAACTTTTCTCATCTTCATTCACTTGTCAAGATGGTGAATGGCCTTAAGATTGAGGATAGGCTTGAGGGAGCATCAAACTTCACTTCGTGGAGATTCAGGATCATGCTCACCTTGGAGGAAAGCGAATTGGCAGAGTTTGTAGAGAGCTCCACCCTTGAGCCTATGGAAGAGGAAGAAAAGGCCATATGGAAGAAGAAAGATACTATGGCAAAGAAGATATTGGTTGATTCGGTAAAGGATCATATTGTTCCTATCATCTCCAAGTTAAGGACTACGAGAGAGATGTTCAAAACCCTAGAGGAGATGTATGAGATCAACAACACTAGTCGGGCTCTTGCACTGAAGCAACAACTTCATCACTTGAAGATGGTGAAGGGAGAAACTATCATTGCCTACTTCATGAGAATAACCGAATTGAGAGATCAGCTCTCATCTATTGGGCATGTGGTCAATAGCAAGGATCTAACCATGTTGGCTCTCAATGGTCTCCCCTCATCCTGGGAGTCTTATATTCAGGGAATTAGTGCAAGATTGAAGCTTCCTTAGTTTGATCGATCGAGGGCAGACTGTATTCAAGAAGAGTCTAGATTGGTTGCAAGAGGTATTGGGAAAAATTTTGTTAATGAAGATCTTCATGTTCTTGACTCTCAATCCTCAAAGAAGAAAGGTGGGAAGAAAGGGTATTTCAAAAGAAACAAAGATAGAGGAGCTGACGGTGGCCCCACATTTAAGAAGAAAAGGGACCTCTCCAAGGTCCGATGTTTTCGATGTGACAAGTATGGTCATTTTGCAAAGGAATGTCCTTCTAGGCCTAGGTAGCAGGCCACCTTTGCTAATGTTGATGAAGTCTCCATGCAAAAGGATACAAATGATTACCTACTCTATTTTTCCTTGTCAAGTAATGTATCTACCGACACCAACACTTGGTTGATAGACAGTGGTGCCTCTCACCACATCACTAGATTCAGGGAACATCTATCTAATTTGCTGATGATAGATTCTAATGAACATGTTATTATTGGAGATGATGCTAGTTACTCGGTTAAAGGAGTTGGGACTTCATCTCTACATTTGGATTCTGGCGATTCATTACAGTTGGATGATGTGCTATTTGATTTGGTCTAGGCATCAAGCGAAACCTTGTTTCCATATCAGCCTTGGAAGACAAGGGTTATCAAGTTGCCTTTTTTGAAGGCAAAGTTCTCATATGGACTAAGAACTCTAACTTCAAGACTGCCTGGATGGTTGGAGTTAGACATGGGTGCCTCTACAGGCTATGCACGCACCCCATTCAGGCTCTAGTACATGACTCCGCGAGTTTGGGTGATCTATGGCATCGAAGATTGGCTCACCTTCACTTTCGAGCATTACCTGTTATGGAGAAGATGGTCATGGGCCTTCCTAAGTTCAATCACAACCATGAAGGAACCTGCAAAGGCTGCACTTTGGGTAAGAATACAAAAGGTCCATTCCATAATAGTGAAAGTAGATCCAAATGTGTCTTAGATCTTATTCATTCTGATTTATGTGGTCCAATGTCTATTGCATCCTCGAGTGGTTTCTTGTATTATATTATTTTTATTGATGACTACTCTAGAAAGACTTGGATCTATTTCTTGAGATCTAAAGAATCTGAGGAAGTGTTAGAAAGATTCAGATAATTCAAAGCTCAGGTGGAGAATTTGTCCAGGAAGAGGATCAAGGTGTTGAGATCCGATAACGGGGGAGAATACACTTTTGTAATTTTCTATAATTTTTGCATTGAAGCAGGGATTAAGAGGGAGCTTAGCATTCCTCATAATCCTCAATAGAATGGTGTTGCGGAAAGAAAGAACAAAACTATCATGGAAGCGGTCAAAGCCATGCTTCATGACCAAGACCTGCAAATTTCTCTTTGGGCTAAAGCATCCAGTACTGCAGTCTATGTACAAAATAGAAGTCCTCACAAAATCTTGGAGAACATTACTCCTGAAGAAGCATTCTCTAGGGTGAAACTCGAAGTAAGTCATTTGAGGATCTTTGGGTGTCCAGTGTACATTCGTATACCTAAGGAAAAGAGGACAAAATTAGAACCTTCTGGCAAGAAGGGATTTTTGGTAGGCTATAGCGAGACTTCTAAAGCTTACAGAATCTACATTCTGGGTTAGAAGACTATTGAGATCAGTAGAGATGTCACATTTGAGGAGGATGTTGCATTCAAAAGATCCAAGGGATCTCATATGGAGATTGATGAAGAAGAGCCTCCTCAGGATATGGAAGTTGACCATATTCTTGAGAATCAGAGGGAGGTTCTAGAATCAAAGGAAGATGATGATCCAGCTGAACCCTTGGAGCCTACTGATGGGCCTACAGATATTGTGATTGGAATGAAGAGACCTCTTTGGGCTAGAAAGATAATGCAAGAGGCAGAAAGTTTTGCAACCCCAAGGGGAACTTTCAGAGAAAGTAAGAGACCTCATAAGTTCTTCGGTTATGTAGCTTTGATCAGTCATATCATTGAGTCAGAGCCTTCAAGTGTTGAAGAAGCTTCTAATCAACAAGTTTGGAAAGATGCTATGACTGAGGAGTATCAATCCATACTTAAGAATTATGTTTGGGATATTTTTTCTAGACCTGAAGGAAAATCTGTGGTGTCTTTTAAATGGCTTTTCAAGATCAAGCATGCAGTTGATGGGAGCATTGAGAAGTAAAAGGCAAGATTTGCGGCTAGAGGATTCTCACAAAAGGAGGGAGTAGACTATGAAGAAACCTTTTCTCTTGTGGCTTGTTATACTTCTGTCAAGACCATTATTGCTATTGTTGCATCTAGAGGATGGAAGATTCACCAAATGGATGTAAAGACAGCCTTTCTGAATGGTGTCATAGAAGAAGAGGTTTACATTGAGCAACCTGATGGACTTGAGGTGCATGGGAAGGAGTCTCATGTTTGCAAGCTAAAGAAGGCCTTATATGGTCTTAAGCAGGCTCCTCATGCTTGGTACGAAAGGATTGATCATTACCTATTGAGCTTGGGTTTCTCAAAGAATGATACAGATTCTAACCCTATTTCAAGGTAATAAATGGTGAAGATTTGATTCCGGTTCTGTATGTTGATGATTTGATTATCACTAGAGAAGAACACCTAATTCTAAAATGTAAGAAGGAGTTAGCTTTTGAGTTTGAGATGAAGAATCTTGGTCTCATGCATTACTTTCTTGGCTTAGAAGTTTGGCAAAAGTCAAATGAGATGACTATAAGTCAAGGCAAGTATACTATTGACATTCTAAAGAGGTTTGGTATGATTGATTGCAAACCTATGTGTACACCTATGGAGACAAACTTACATAAGTTGAAGGAGGCTACAGCTAGTTTAGAACTGGTGGATTCTACGATGTATAGGCAGCTGATTGGTTCATTGATGTATCTAGTTAACACTAGACTAGATATTTGTTATGCAATAAGTGCACTAAGTCAGTTTATGTGTGAACCAAGGTAGATACATCTTGTTGCAGCTAAACATATCCTGAGATACTTGTGTGGCATAGTTGGATATGGATTGAGATACTCTACAGGTGTGGATTTGGAGCGGCATGGTTTTATTGATTTTGATTGGGCAGGGTGTGTCACAGATTGGAAGAGTACCTCTGGTTGTTGCTTCAGTTTGGGATCTGCCATGATATCCTGGTGCAGTAGGAAGTAGTCTTCAGTGGCATTGATTACAGCAGAGGCAGAGTATATTGCAGCTTGTATGGCAGCTCGTGAAGCAGTGTGGCTTTGTAAGCTCTTTGCAGGATTGTTTGGACAATCAATGGAGCCTACTATCATTCATTGTGATAACCAGAGTTGTGTGAAGCTTTTTGTCAATCCTGTGTTTCATGATAGAACAAATCATGTTGAGATCACATACCATTATATCAGAGATATGGTATTGAGGAAAGCTATACAGTTGAGGTATATCAGCACTGATGAGCAGACGATAGACATTCTCACCAAGCCCCTCTCTAGGATAAAGTTTGTGTACTTTCAAGATAAGCTTGGTATGGTGGAGAATACAACCTTAACTGAGAAGGAGTCTCAGTATCAATGATCCTCTTTAATGATTTCTTCTCTGTGAGAGAAGTTCGATGTGGAATCCCTTGTTAATGAGTTCTTCTTTGTAAGAGAAGTTCGAGGTGAAATCGCTTGATTCCACCCTATGGGAGAGCCATGGTGGATGTCATGTGTGTGACTCCATGACAACATCACGTGAGGAAGTCCGTGATGATTTACTTGTACTTGTGTTTCACCCTTTGGAGGAGCCATGGTGAAATTCACGATGAGGTGACAACATCACATTGTGTGATGAACACTTGTGCATACCATCTATGGAGGTAGCCATGATGGTTGATATCACAATGAGGTGATATCTGATATCACAATAAGGTGATATGCTTTCACGATAAGGTGATAAGTTATTTTTCATGGATTTAGCCATGTTGATTAACATCACTATGAGGTGATACATCTTTGTACAGTGGAATTATTCCTCCCTAGCTAAGAGGGAGTGTTGAAGATTGCAGCTACAGGACAAATACTTTAGGCACGATTTTTGAGATAAATTTAGATATAGCTATAAGCTATCTAAATTTATATAATCATTGCTAAATGAAGAGGCACCTCCATTTATAATCAAATGATAAAATAAAAAAGGCCTAAATAATAATAATTAATTATTTTGTGAAAGCCGACCTCTTCTAGGAATCGCGCCTTTCTCCAAAAGACATCTTTCCTAAAGAGGCCGACCTCTCTTGTGAAGGGGTGTGATTCTATTGGGTTGCTTATTTATATGATTCTCCTCATTCATATTCATCATCAAGTTAAGCAATTCGATTCAAGGAGAAGGAATTCTTATCTGAGCAGCAGATCTTCATCTATTGTAGCAGCAGATTGATTCAAATATAATCTTGTTGTTTGCATCTAGGAGAGGTGATATTCATTGTATTGATTAGGAATTATATTGTGCCTGAATTGTAAGAAGATTTCTGCTCATATTGAATCAATATATAGGAGATATATTGGCAGGGTTTTTCTCCCTCGAGTTGGAGGGTTTTCCCAAGGTATTGGCTGTGTCTTTGTGCAATATTTTGAAATTATTTTTTCTTTCTAATCTAATCACTTAAAATCTACATTAATTATCATGTATCATGTGTCCATTTGTCTTCCATATGAAGGCACTAGAGAAAATAGAAATCAATGATGAAATCAAACCTACATATGGAAAGCATTTAGATTTGAATAAAAAATAAATTATTATAATAGTGGGTGTTCAATTCAATCTTAGCAACATCAAAACATAATTTTTCCTATAGATGAACGCAATTGTCACTCAAAACATGTTAATTGAAATAATATGTAGACAATTCAATACTCAAAGACTTTGTTTTAGAATTTTTCATAAATATTAATTCTACCCAAGGCCTAATGTTTATAAGCTAATCAAAAAACTAAAAAAAATGAATAACGATATTTTATTCAATATAATGGAGGTAATTCATAAAAGATTGTATAATTATATAGACCTCTTGGATCCATGAATCAAGGAAATGACATGTCCTAAAGATAAGACTTTAACTCCCAACCATTCCTATAACTAGCATCATAGATGGAATGTAACTTACTAGTAAATAAAGTACATAAATCAAGGCATGTGATTGATTGACACAATTATGTATGTATGTTTAAATAGAGTGAATAAATATAAATATAAATGTTATTTATTCAAGCCTAGTGAATTAACATGAACCTAGCCCAGTGGCAATATTTTATTACACTAACATGTGTAAGTATAGTTTAAAGAGAGGGAGAGGCATGGGGGTGGTGGGCAGAGGGGGGGTCCTCAAAAACAATTCCTAGAAACTAGGCATGATCATCCATGTACAATGATAACCCCTTAAAGAGAGAGAGTGAAGAACTCCCAAAAAAAAAAGAGAGAGACAAGGTAGCCTCCCAAATGTGATGCCTCCTACACTAATGGTGGATACTCGACTCTAAATGTTAAATATAGTCCATGCTCATGGAACAATATTTATCCCCATAGAAATAAAGTAATCGAAAGGTGAATGGAAAAGATATTTTTATTCTAAAAAAGAATATGTAGAAAGAAAACACAAAATGTATGTCTCTTGAAGCTATGCAATGATCTCCATGTTGATGTTGGTATAAGAATCATGATGTCATAAGGTTCGTCATTTCTAAAATTTGAGAACATGCAAATCTAAATATTTGACATATTTGATAAATGGTGGAGTTATTCAGAACTCACCATCATATCCAAAATAAACTAATTATTCAAATAGAACAATTAAAACCAACTATAAATTGTGAGAAATGTTTTCCTAATTTATACAAATTATTTTTGCAGGACTCCTCGAAAGAAACCAACCTTGCCATTAAGACTGATAGCATAAAAAGGACTAGAAATGACTAAAAACTTGATATATTTCAATCTAACCTCTCAGGGCCCCTAATTTATTTTCTCTAGCATGCAAAATGAGGTTATTGGTATGATCTATGGGGAGTATTTGTGGCATAGTATTGTTACAATTCTTGCACAAGTATAGAAATGTTTGGATGTTATAGATAGAGTTGGATGCAAGCATTCATTGACTCCCATCGTGGTCAAAATAAAACACACAATACCACCCAACTTAAACTTTAATATCACTATTCATTCTTGAAATAATCTTTAACATAATATTTTCTCAAATATTATCAAATTAACAAATATAGTAATAATATCTTCTATTACATTTCTATTGACAAAATCTATTAGGTATTTGCAATTATAGTAAGAAAAGCATTCTTTTAAATGTAATATTTATTGACAAATATAGTAAGTTTCAACAATATTTGTTAGATGTTTCCAATTATAATAAGGATACCATCCCTTCAAATTAATTTTTAGTCAAAGGTCTTTGTATATTGATAAAGTCTAGTGGTTCAAAATGAATCTATTGTGGATCAATTCGTGTGAGTGTGAGGTCCTTAATATTAAAGGGATGAGGTCAAAATCATGTCTCCGATGAATTTGATGGTGTGAAATCCCCTCAAACCCAATAGCTAAGTTAACGGAGATTTTAATCCACTTATAAGACAAAGATACAAGTATCTATATGTAATCCAATTGTATCCATAGTTATTAATTTGTGAGAATTCTCCTTACAAGATTAAAGCATCTGTGAATAATATTTAAAATAGAAAACCTTATAATTTTTTTGATAAGGTAAGCAGCATTTTCAGGGTGTTGTACCCTTTACACAGAGAGCCCAAAGGGCCAAAAGGAAACTTAGTTCAAACCAAGAATGAACTAGGAAAGAGGACAGACCTCACACAGAAATAGTTGACAGACAGTTGTCGAACAACAGCCTAGGACTGGAAAACCCCATTCCCGGGGGGGACCAAATTGACTCCCAAAACCCGAGGCCACGAAGCAGCAGCAGAACGAGGGAGTCCTTTCTTTTTTTCGTAGCACAACCGACCAAGAAAGCTCAGAATCGTAACCCGAGCGAGGAGAAAGAAGTGGATCCACAATAGCCACCAAGGGCGAAGAGCCATCATGCCGAGGAGATGGCAGTGCAGGAGAGGAGACAAAATCAATTGAAGGACCAGCTAAGGCATCCAACAAAGTTCGAGCAAGCTCTGACAGAACAGTGTCAGTAGAACGAGCCAACATAGGCTCCTCAAAAGGGATAGTCAGAAGATGAGTCGGGCAAGACACAGGCTCAAGAGAAAACTCAATAGGGTCAACCTCCGTAGAAGAAACCTCCAAAGGAGGAGAACCCACCGTGAGATGATTCGAGAGAGCATCCTTCCACCAAGTAGCAGCGCCCTTGTGGCGGGCAAGCGGGCAACCAGAGGTGAAATGACCCACAGAGAAGCATCTCCTACACCAAAAAGGGAGACCCTCATAGTCCAAGAGTTGCTTCCAAGGTTTGTCCACCACCATCAAGACTACATCAGCATGGAGGGGTTTGGAGATGTCCAAATCAACTAAAATATGAGCTATCGTAGTGTGTCCAAGATTCTGAGTCACAGATTCCACCATAAAAAACCGTCCAATGGTGTTGCCAATAGCTTCATAACATGAATCCTCCCAAAACTGGAGAGGGAGATTCAACAGACGTACCCAAACGGGTCTGGTATTCAATGGCTTTGTAAGGGGATTGAAGGAGCGAGACCAAGGCCTGATGGACAGTGAATGAATCCCCCACATCCATCCCTTGTCCAGCACACGATCAAGCTCCTCGGAGGAGGCAAAGGTTGCTATAAAGAAACCCCTAGCACATGGATAGAGCTCAATCTCCTCGGAGACCACCAGCTTCTAGGAGGTGGAAACCCAATCATGGAGGTCGGGAAGGGAGGGCCACAAGCCATTAAACCTGCAAACTACTCCCTGCAATAAATAAAATTCCTCATTTTTAGAAATATCAGGTCCACAGATCACCATAGGGGAATCACGAGAACAAGGCAGAGGTCGAGCATGAGCCAGAGCAAGAGGCCGAGAACCCACCTTAGCAGCCTCAGAGAAAGACTTCACCCGAGAAGAAAAGCCCTTAACTGATACATCCACTCAAGCAACAACAAGGACATAACCCACAACCAGTGGAGCATTTGAACCCCTGACACACCCATCCAGCCCACAGCCAACCATAGAGGGCGCCACAACCTCAGGAACCACCATAGAAGGCGTAGGCAAAGAAGCCATGTTTGGGGACATCTTGTCAGAAGGCACACCTACAAGATCCGCACCAACCAGAGCCATTCCCAGCAAGGAGACAACAAGAGGAGGGCCCCCGCAGGCCTCCCGAACTCCCCCTGCAGCCACTGCAACCAGAACAACATCTAGACCACATGCACCAACTGTTAGAGTAAAGGTTTTAACTTAATTGTGTTAATTAAGTTACCTTTATTCCTCTCTTTAGATTTCACTTTAGTTTGCATAATGTGACATTTAATAATTATATTAATTATTAAATGTCTTCTTATTAGGGTTACTTTTAGGTTTGCACGATCTCCTTTCTTAAGGATTGATCCATTGTATATTTTTTCAATTCTATTGTTCTGATAATACAATCTCAATTTTTCAGAGCTTCAAACCCTCGTTTGTTTTGTCATCCATTCTCTTCCCTGTGACAGCTATCCATTTGCATGCAGGTGTTTTTGGACTCTAAAGTTGGTTTTGACAACTTCTAAATGGTATCAGAGCGGACCTGCTGCAGCATGTTCTTGTTTGAAGAATTTGGAGCTACGAGGGTTGGATCAAGCTTTCACAGTTTTACAAGTTGATTTTTTGTGGATCTGGGGGTCGCCTAACTTTCTGGGCATCTTTGGACAAAACAGACCTTGCCATTGAGTTCGGAGCGTCCAAAAACCCCTATTTTCATATAAAATTTGTCTATTTTGGCCTTTGTCGACCAAAAAGGCAAAAAAAATTAGCCCCAAGACCATATGGCCTCAGGGCACAGTCTTCAAGAAAAAAAAATTCAAAAAAATTTTTAAAAAATAAAAAATGGCTTTGGAAAAGCATGGCTAGTTCTAAACACGAGTGTTGCCTGCCCACCGCCCAGTGGCCACCCGTGCCCAACCTTAGCTTTGTCGCTGCCGTTGGTCGGCCCAGCCCCCGCGAGCTTCCTTAGCGCCCGTCGCGGTCACATCAGTGACCAAGCGCTACGCACCCAGCGCTGTCGGCCTCCTAGCTCCTACACAAGGTCAGATTGGTGACCAAGGGCTTTAGTCCTAGCCGCCAGTCCCTTGATCGCCATATGACCAAGGGCCAAAGACTTTAGCCCCTGAGAGCTGTGAAGACCCTTTTTTTGCCTTTTTGAGCAATTTGCACTAAATCGGGCGTAAAATGGGCATTTTTTCTCGGATTTTCGAACGAAAATAGGCGTCAGAAAGCTGGTTCTAAGCCTGTTCTGATGGTGTAATAATTTTTTCAAAATTTTCATTTTGCATGCATTTTTTCGCAGTCAAAGACAAATGTTGATTTTTGCACTCTAGGGGGCATAACTTTCTCATTTTTGCTCTGTTTTTCAAAAATGAATAGGCATCGGAAAGTTGTGAACGCACTCTATTCAGATATTCTGTTATTTTTTCCAAAAAAAATACCAGGTACACAAGATTAAGTCTGAAGCCTTTTTTTTCCTGTTTTTTCGTTGCAAAATCACTATTGGGGTTTGGTTTCTTGCATTGTGGGGGGAGTTTTTTTCTTGTTTTTCTGTTATTTACTTCAAAAAACCAGAAACTCTTCATATCAAACATTCATTAAACCTCTCCAAACATGGCTGAAAACTCTTCTTTTGTTGAACTTCTCACACCTCATAACTATCATACCTGGAAGGCATTCATGACACGTCTTCTCATATCAAAGGGGTTGTGGTCCTATTTAGATACCGTTCAGCCAGTTTTGACAAGGCCATTTGAGGTTATGCAGCATAGAAATAAGATGGATGAGGCTATGGGTTTGATTTCCTTATATGTTTCAGACAACTTGTTGTTCCATCTTGATGCATGTAACAATCCTCTTGAAATGTGGACCAAGTTCAATGATTTATTTGGTACCATCAATCAGTTTCGTGCACTACAGATTGAGGAAGAGTTGACTTCACTTGTACCTGATTCTTTTCCCTCCATTGAGGACTTTCTAATGAAATTCAAACAACAAAGATCTCTTCTACAAGGTTGTGGTAAGGTTAAGACTTATACAGAGTGTATTTACTTGATTTTGTCAAAGCTTCATGGGAACTTTCAGATATTCACATCTACCTTACATTCCACTATGGATGCATTGGGTGCACGTTTTACCATGCCTAATTTTGAGGTGTTTTATGATCGGTTGACATGAGAGCAAGTCAAGATATCACAATTGGATGCTCTCACAAGATCACCACACCAAGCATTGGTAGCACAATCATCTCAGGGGAAGCAGAAGCATAAGCAAAAACAGAAACCAAAGACCACAGAGCATTGGAAGGATTCTAGTTCACAGAACACTTTTGATTCACCTTCTCCTAAGGGGGAATCATCAAAGAAAGACAGACCTAAGTGTGCTTATTGTACTAAGCCAGGACATGATGAGTCCAAGTGTTATGAGAAGAAGATAAATGGATATGCAAAACAGGTTTCAGATTTGACAACTCTTCTTGAGAGGAACCATATTCATCACTCTTCTTCATCTACATCAGGCGGGTCTTCTTCTTCACCATCATTCCAGATAGATGGATAGGCCCCACATAAGGGTCATGCATTATGTGCAACCACCAGTTCACATTCATCTAGATGGCTACTGGATTCAGGTGCTTCACACCATATGGCATCTTCTTAGAAAATGTTCTCATCTTTCGAGGATGTGTCTTCACCACACATATTGATGGGTAATAACAGTTGTATGAGTGTATTTGGGAAAGGTTCTATCGACATTGATGATGATACATTCAGTGATGTACTATGTGTACCATCTTTGTCCACTAACCTTCTCTCCATCTATCAGATTGCTCACAGTGGGATAGGGAAGACAGTTTATTTCACACCTGATTCAGTGCACATCAGAGCCATTCAGACTAGCAACATTGTTGCAATAGGGACAGTTGATCATTCTTCTCGATTGTATGCACTCACACACTTTGGTCCACCATCTCCCTCTCTTTCTACAAGAGAGCATGTCGTATCTGAGGCAAATTTTGGTCACTTGAACTTATGTGTTCTTTCATTTGTTCATGAGACTAGTGTTGAGACTTCTACACCTCTACCTCCTATTGAGATCACATATGTTCAGCAGGATTCCTCTTCAGTTTTGACTGACATTGTTGCTCCACTCATTGAGCCATCAAGTGCAGTTGTTGAGGCTATATCAAAGGATATTCCTTTCCTCACAGATGACAGATTCAGCACACCTGTTATCCCTTCTTCATTGGAGATTCCATTTCAGGATCATCTTGAGTTGTTTGATTCACCATTTTGTTTTTTAATAGATAAGCAACATTTCAAGGTGCCAAACCCTTCACAACGAGCCCAAGGGGCCAAAGAAAAGCATAGTTCAATATAGAGATTGAACTAAGAACAACCAGAAACAGCTGACAGACAGTTGTGGAGAACCAAAGAGACTAAGCAGCCCCTGAAATAGAGGGATCAGAGCTGGCTCCACGATCCCGAGACCTAGAAGCAGACACAGACTTCTTCTTCCGAAGAACAACCGACCAAGGAGGCTCGAAAACAGGAAACGAGAACAGTGAGAGGATTGACTCCACCTCAGCCACCACATGACCAACGAGCAGCGAGGGCATCGGTAACAAGGCAACTGAGAGCGAGTCAACAGGCGGCTCAGAAGAGGCACCCAACAAAGGGCAAACAGGGTCAGACATAGCACCGACAGCAAGTGCAGGGTCAGATAGAGCATCAACAGTAGGAGCAGGGACAAGCCAAGAAGGATCAGCAGAAGGGTCTGACACACCAGTGTCAACAGAAAGGTCCATAGGAGCAAAAACCTTTGAAGGAGGACCCACTGTGAGGTGATCAAGGAGAGCATCAGTCCACCAAGTAGCAGCACCCTTGCGTCGGGCATGAGGGCAAGCAGAGGCCAAATGACCCACCGAAAAGCATCTCCTACACCTAAAGGAGAGGCCATCGTAATCTAAGAGTTGCTTCCAAGGTCTATCCTCCACCAGCAAAACAACATCCCCATGGAGAGGTTTAGAGATATCCAAATCAACAAGCAATCGAGCGACCGTGGTGTGTCCAAACTCCCTAGTTGTAGAATCCACCAACAAGAAACGGCCAATGGTATTGCCGATGGCTTCGAAGCATGATTCCTCCCAAAATTGGATAGGAAGGTTGGGCAACCGAACCCAAACAGGTCTGGTATTCAATGGTTCCATGAGGGGGTTGAAAGAGCGAGCCCAAGGCCTAATGGATAGGGAATGAATGCCCCACATCCATCCTCTATCCAGAACACAGCTTCACTCACGAGGTGAGCCAAAGGTTGCAATAAAGAAACCCCTAGCGCTAGGGTAGAGCTTGATATCCCCAGCAACCAAAGGCTTCCAAGATGCCTGCACCCAAGCATGGGTCTGGGAGGGATGGCCATAGACCATTGAACCTACAGACCACACCCGTCTTCAGGTAAAAAACTTCATTTTCCACGATCTCAGGACCACAAACAACCACAGGTGAGTCTCGGGCACAGGGCATAGACCGACCAAGAGGACGAGAACCCGCTCGAGCCGCATCAAAGAACGACTTAGTCTTTCCCGTAGAAACTCCATAAGCAGGAGAGATAACACCCGAAGAGGCGAGAGCAGAGAGACCAACCACAGGCGTCGGCACCAACACAACAGCAGTCCTCCTGCGCGCGCAGGACACCGGGTCAGAAATTGGGGGAGGGCCGAAGCCTCCATCAGGAGGGATCGCGCAGGACGGACCGGTCAGAGAGGGAGCAAGCCCACCAGCGTTAGGGGAGGGACCATCGCACGCCGTAGACGAGGGAGGAGCAAACAGAGGAACCGACGCTGCAAGAGCAGGAGCCGCAACCGATGCAGAGGGAGCATCATCCAGGACTTCACCATTTTGTTATTCAGACACTCATGTTGTAGTTCAGTTCTTTAGTGAGCATCATCCAGGACTTCCATTTTCACCTCACATCCAGGGATTTCCTCTTCCTCGACCGTTGGATCTGTTTCTTCCTCTGAGGGGACACATTGGTTTGATCATTGGCACAGGGGTTCTTTCATTCTAGGGGGCTTTGGAATCTCCACTCTCTCTCATGGGGGGGTATCTGATTATATATCTGCATATGTTCTTGAGAGAGTCTCTTGAGACATTCCATTTGTACTTTCTTTTTGCATCTCTTTTTGGAGTAGAGTTTTTCCCATGAGGTTTTCTCTATTTCTCCACTTTACAGAGATTTGGTTGTATTCGGGTACCTAATCAGGCCTAGTTGTTGCGACCCTTGTTTGCTTTCCTGCATTGTAGTTACTTTTGATTTCTTGCACTTGTTTGTAGCTACACTCTTGCTCATCTTAAGGGGGGGTGTTAGAGTAAAGGTTTTAACTTAATTGTGTTAATTAAGTTACCTTTATTCCTCTCTTAAGATTTCACTTTAGTTTGCATAATGTGACATTTAATAATTATTTTAATTATTAAATGTCTTCCTATTAGGGTTACTTTTAGGTTTGCACAATCTTCTTTCTTAAAGATTGATCCATTGCATATTTTTTCAATTCTATTGTTTTGATAACACAATCTCAATTTTTCAGAGCTTCAAACCCTCGTTTGCTTTTTCGTCCATTCTCTTCCCTGTGACAAGTATCCATTTGCATGCAGGTGTTCTTGGACTCTGAAGTTGGTTTTGACAACTTCTACACTTACGACATTCAAAACAAAGAGTTGTTGACTCCCATTCCCACTCACGCACGCAACCATCTTTGTTTAATGAAAACCTTATAATGTTCTACTTGTCACTAACATTTAATATTCAAGCAATTAAGATACAAAATTTACTTTCAATTATATAAGTCTTTTCTATGATCAATTGTGTCCCAATTCTCTACTCTCCTCACATTGTTGTGTTCCAATCCCCTCCTATTCAATCCCTCCTTTCTTCAAGATCTTGCTACAAAACTTGTTTGTAGTATCTATGAACCCATAAGGAGCAAGCATTTTAGTAAAACTAGTATTTATGAGGCTCCTGAATGAAAAATAATCTTATGAAAATAATGGAGTGAGGCATTTAAGATCCCAATATTGTTTTGATTGTGAATCAACCAACAAGAATGAAAAGAACAACTGGAAATGCAAAAAATAGCAAGACTAGAACTAGTGGGTAACTTGAAAAAACATCTAATGGAGAAAAAATCAAAACTTATAAAACCCAAAACCTTGATTTTGATGCCACCATTTTTCTCCTCTTAATGGTTGAGACCTTCCATTAAATTTAAGCATTCTCCTTTTTTGAAAAGTTAGAAGTAGGAAAAACAAACATTTATAATTGACATGTCTCACTTTTTTCATTTGTCACAAAGGAACGTGTTGTATCTCCTCCTATAGGGTTTCCTCTTTATTGCTCCATTATTTTTCAATGTCATTCATGGGCCTAGCATATACCCTCAATGTTGTGCCTCCTATTTCCTTTTATAGGGCATCACATTTATAGATCCACCATCTTGTACTCCAACATCGCCTACAATCCTATTGCATACACTCTCTGCTAAAATGGGACTACCACTTTAGCATGTCGTTTTGACACTGTGATTTCTTTGGAGAGATTAGAACCAAGTGATCATGCTAATTAATCACGACCTCATTGACTAAAAGTTTAGACCAAGGATTTATTCCTATGCAACATACAAAGGCCCCATTCCATGTGTTGTGGGTAAGAAAAGATTCAAGACCTTGAGGGAGTTGGAAAAATTTTACACCTACATTGGTGGGAGGGTAGCTCATAGAGGACATAGGGGTGAGCTTGGTTCCTTAATATGGTTATGCTCAACCTTACCTCAAGGTGCCCCCATGTTAAAACATAGGGGTGCACACCAATCCATACATTGTTATAAGTGTGACCCTTAACTCCAAATTTCCACATAACCACGCTACAAAGAATCCCCTAACCAATGAGATTTGGGCTTATGACTATAGTGTGAAACTCCTCTCTTCACCACTAAACTCAAATTGAGTAAACATATATGTGTGTATATGTATATATGTATGTGAGTGTATGTATATATGTATGTGTGTGTATGTATGTATGTATGTATGAATATGTATATGTATATATGTGTGTGTATATAATCAAACAAATATTAGTATTATTAATTATTATTTAATGTTTTTTAAGATTATATTCTTGAGATTTTAGACTTTCATTTTATAATAACGATATTGAAAGGGAAATAGATGGATCCTTAGGATTTAGTGTAGGCTAATTTTAGAGAATACATATGCAATATATATTATCCTAAATCAAATGTGTATAGTTGGAGTTTAGTATAGTTAATAACTATAGAATGTTATAAATAGAAATAGAATGTTACAAATAGAAATAAATGAGAAGAATAGGATTGTTAAGTTCTATAACATAAACTTGAATGTCAATTGGATATGACTCTAAAATTTATATGCCTGGAGATTAAAAAATAATTTGACACTAGTATGTACATATCAAAATTAGAATATTTTATTTTTCTTTACTTTGGGTCAACTTTGTTGATCTAGTACAACTTTGTGACCATAAACTAGACTTATGTTTGACTTGACCTTTGATACTTCATGACTTTTTTCCTCTGTGCAATCTAATGAATGATTGTTTTATCTGTATTCTTTTGGAATCTATAAACTGGACGTATTAAGAAATATTGTTGTTAGGTTGTCATGTAGTCAAAGTTGCAAGGGCACTTTGTCTCAAACAACATCTTGACAACAAACAAGATCAAAGACAGTAGAGAAGACCTAAGATGCAAATTTCTTATTTGTTTTCGAACACCAAATCCAAATGTGTCACTATTGGTTGCTCCTTTAATGCTCTAGAATGACAAGAGGTCTTTGGGGTGAGAGATGTGTTAAATGAATACAAATGATAGTTTCAAATACAGGCATATGACATCAATTTATGAAAACATGTGTTCAATTTGGGGATAGACAAGATCATGATAAATAATGGCTATCTGGTGATCAATGCATAAATAAGTGTGATAATCAAATAGATAAGGTGAATGTATAAAAATGTGTGCACATAAGGATATGATAAGGCAATAAGCATAGGATCATGTGTGGATAGAGCTAGATAAATGGGCATGAATTTTCCAAAGATTACACTATTTGTCATCATGCACATATACTAAGACACTTCCTCAAAAAAGGCATAACACAAAAATTGTATAAGATCAACAGAATATTGTATAATATTTTATTTTTTAACAAGAATTTCCAATCCTTTATGTGTGTGTGTGTGTGTGTGTGTGTCATGAAGACTACATCTACCTATATCTAACAAAATATAATAAAAAATATAGTCATACCCAATCAAGTTCAACATTTAGTAAGCAATACCAAGAACTATTAAACCTTCTAAAGAGTATCAACTATTGATATCATTACAAGACTACATCATTATATTTGACCAATCATCTATTATATTCAAGTATCAAATAAGCACAAGCTTTGAAAACTAAG
Source organism: Sequoiadendron giganteum (assembly GCA_007115665.2). Taxonomy (NCBI): domain Eukaryota; kingdom Viridiplantae; phylum Streptophyta; class Pinopsida; order Cupressales; family Cupressaceae; genus Sequoiadendron; species Sequoiadendron giganteum. The sequence goes on along the minus strand of CM021109.1, from coordinate 620,512,417 downwards.
AGGTGGTATACCAATGATCAAAATATTCCCAATAGCATTTCCTAGAGGTACTTTCCCTTGAATGCATCTATCTCAAATTTTCCAACACAAAGAGATATAGTTTCTCTGCTAGCACCATTTCCAAAATATTGCTTGCTAAACTCAAGGTCCACAATGACATCATTAGTACCCATGTCTTACCCATGTATTTTGTAGTATTTTTCTTACAATTCAATATATTATTTGACAAACTTTTTCATCCGCTTTTCTAAATTCATGTGGCCAAAATGCAAATTTTATTTTTGATTCATACACAATAGTTGATCCTTCATCAACAATCTTCATAAGCCTATCCTTAGGTAGCTCCACAGTTATTGTACACTGTGACACAATGTTAAAGAGAGTGGGTCTATTGCAAGACTAAACAATACCCTCTTTTGTCTTAGAACAATTCCTCATTTCTTCTTTTCCAAATAAACCACAAAATTTCAGATGATCAATTTGGAATTTTTTGCTGTTCTAACTAGAATATTATTCTAATTGCAAATCCAATTTCTTTTTCTATTTGTTGTGCAATATCATCTGCAACTAAGCCTATAGATAGTACCTCAAACTCCTATGTTCCTATATGTTATCCTTTTTGTGTACATATTTAAAAAAAAATCCTAAACGTTGTTTTTTTTTCCAAGGTATGATTTTAATGTAACCCATTTTAAATACACTACAAGGTCTTTTACTAACTCTTGGATCTGCATAATTACTAAGTAAACCTCTATATAATAATGAATTAGTGGGTGGGTTACTCATCCTTAGTTTATCATTGAAGCATGGAAACATTTACAATTCCTCATTTTGGAGTATTGCATACTCTTCTATTTTGCAATTTCACCATTATTTATCTTCTTCATATTTTAAACAATTAAAATCCACAAGGAATGAGACTAAAGTTTTTTTATGAAAAAACCTAAAATAAACCATGTTTAGGTGTTCTTAAAAATTCATCTCAATAGTCCTCAAAGTAACAAGCTATTAAACTCCCAAAACTATATTAGTATAACCTATTGGAGTTGTTTAGTATGTTTTTATTAAGGTAAGTTGGTTTTGAAGGGACCATAAACCCTTTACAACAAATGGGGCAAACAAAAAATAATTGTATCCAAGCTATCAAGCCAAAACAAACGCAATTGCAACCAAGTTGCCAAGTGCAAAATAGTACCAAAGGGCCCAGCCTAAGCAATGTCAAACCCTTGCCTATTCAACCTCACAACCTTAATCTTGGTGTGTGATTGAGAGAGATTCGAGAATACCTTTCTTCTTCCTTTAAATGATTGTCCAAGAAACGTTATCTTCTAAGTCTTTTCGTCTAGGAGGGGGGGTAGATGCCCCCTCAAAGGACCCATCCATGGGTGTAGTGCAAACAAATGAACCTCTAGCTAGAGAAGCCAAACGGAAAAACAATTAGACTAGGAGATTGGTGAGATTCACCAAAGGGATTCAAAGGAGCCATAAGAGTGGGACTCTCCTAAGCTTAATAAGACACCTAAGAAACTCTCTTGAGAATGTGACATGTCATAAAGAGAATAGGAAGAGCCAATCCGAAATCTTGAGAAGACTGTCATCCTTAGAGGACCCATTCACTAAAGAGTCAAAGGTGTTAATAAAAAGGTGATCATTGTGAGCATTCTTCCACCACATAATTGTACCCTTGTATTGAGAGAGCGGACAATTAGAAGCCAAGTGGTTGATGGAAAAACATCATTTATATTTGAAGGGGAGACCCTCATAGTCAAGTGATTGAGCCTAAGGCCTACCCCCACCATCAAAACAATATCACTATGAAGATCCTTGGAGATATCAATGTCTACCATAATACAGGCAGATGTAGAGTCCTATGTAGGAAGTAGTAGAGTCAACTTTCAAGAATCAATCGATTGTATTACCAATGGCCTCATAGAAGTCTTCCCGTAATTGGAGAGGAAGATTTGGTAGCCTAACCTAAACCAATCTAGTAGTGAGAGATTCTGAAAGGGGTTTAAATGAGATAGACCAAGGCTTGACTGCAAGGGAGTGCTCTACCCACATCCTCAACATGCTCTCAAGCACCAAATCCCTATCCTATAAAAAGTAGAAAGACTCAATGAAAAAGCCCCCAACATAAGGATAAATCTCAATCTTACCTACAATGAGAGGCTTCTAAGATTTTTAAATCCAATTATGTAAATTGAGAAGACAATGCCACAAATTGTTGAATTTGTAGACCAAACCCCAATGAATATAAGATTCTTCATTTTTTATCATATCATGCCTACAAACCCCAATAGGAGAGGTTTGTGAGTAGGGAAGGGACCATATTTTTTCTCGTTGAGTAGATTGAGCAAGAGTCCCTGAACCAATTGTGGTCGCATAGGTTTGCTAGGACACATTCAAATTTGTCACACCCCAACATGTCTAGGAAGCACCTCAACCACAAGCCTAACACCATTACCAACACCAAGAAAAAAAACATTATTATCACCTCACACAAAACCCCCACTAGAAACAACTCCAACAAGAAGAGGAGACATAGACAATTGAGGAACTAGGCATCACAAACCCTGCAAACTGCCCCCTAGTGTGAGCAAGTCTAACAATTCATTTAACGCACAAAGCAAGGGGAAACAAGAACCAAAGCCCACACTTGTGATCAAAGGAAGCAACATCAAGGGGGCACAAGACCTGTAGGAGTAACAAGGACGCATGGGTTGTTTGAATCTACATAAATAAGTGGGAGCAAGAGTAGTGTTGCCATCATCTATCAACAAAAGTAACAAGGCTAGTGGGTCATTTGAATCTACAAAAATAAGTAGGAGTAGGAGTAGTGTTGCTATCATCTAATTCAAGGACACACGAGTCGTTTAGTATGTTGTATTCTCGTAGGCTTTTTGTTATTTCTATACCTAGGGTTTTCATTCTTTCTATATGCTAATCTATTATAATTCCAATCTAAAAAAAACTATTAAATGATAGAAAAGGGACATTTTAATTTCAAATTATAACTTAAAACAAGTTAGTGCTCAACTAGGAAATGAAGAAATGTAAGGAAAAGGATGAAAAATGCACCCCTAGGTTTATGTTTTTTGTCAATGGCTAAAGAAGAAGTGATGTGAATTGCAAGAGGAATAAACATGGAAGGTTGTAGCTCTTTGTGATCTACCAAAAACCAATTATAACTACACAAGCACTAGATGAGACACTTGAGATATATGTTGGATAATATGCAAGGTAGGAGCACCAAAAGTTGCAATAGAAGTAGACATGAGCATCTAAGCAAGGCTTTATAGTTCATGGTTTACTTTCTATAGAGTTGAGGTATCATGCCTAAGTGCTTCTAGAAGCATTGCTAAGCTTGGGCACTCAAGGAAACACTTCTATACCCAACATATCTAAAGCCTTCAATGAATGTTCTTCAACTATGTGTTCCAAGTTTGGTCTTGAACCTTTTGTACTTGTTGCAAAAACTCTTCAAAGCAAGCTTATGTTTTGGGGACAAGGAAAAGAGGGTGGATATATTTAGGAGTCTACCTTAGTCATGCCCCTTGATTATTTGTTTCAACCTCAACAACTCAACCAAAAATAGAAATAAGGTGTGCAATCTATGGTGAGATATCTTAAGTGGTGTGTGCAAAGAATTGTAGCAAAGGGAAAACCCTGGGAAGCTTGTTATGATTATGTGTATGGAAGACAAGTAAGAAATGAAGTGCATTTAAATTGATTTGAAAGCAATTTGATAAATGAATCTAAGAATGGAGATAAATAGAGATATGTAAAGAGAAAATGGGGAATTTTGGTGCTCTTTGGAATAGGAATTGGGATTATGAAAAACAAAGTAATGAGGTCCAAAAGAAAAAGAAGAGGAAATCACTAGGGGTGGAAGAATGCTAGTTGTGGATAAGACCTACTAGATTAGCTACAAATGTAGCTTATATCACTCAAATAACTTATTGTAAGAGGAGTAATGGAAAAATATGCTTGCTTGCAAAACAGTTCTTAATATGTAGTTATGTTCAAAATGAGGAAATAGGGGCTCTAATGTCAAAGGGATTATTTGAAGGAATATAAGTGTGAAACAAAATTAGGGCTTTTGGGACCCCAACATTGGATTCAAATAGAATTAGTTTGGACACTAGCATCCAAATAACTATTGTCCTAAGGTCATAGCTTTTTATGCAAATTTAGCCACTTTTAAATTTCAGCCTAAAAATTTTAGATTAAGATTTAGGGGTGAAAACAAGGTTGGGAGTCATGTCAAATGAATCCAAGGTTTAGTATAAGCTTGGAATTTATGGCAAAAGACTCTAGAAAATGCCTAGATAATTTTTGACCTTACAATGTGTAGAGTTTACTTGCAAGATTATAATGCAAAAACTTTAGTTGCAAGCTTTAGATTGTAACACAAAATCTTTATTACATTTTTTGATACAAGACCTTGTTTGACAAGTACTTTCCCCTTTTGAGAAATTGAAGGAGCCTCAACATTCTGATACATTGAACTTCTAGAAGATAATACTTTCCAACCAATAAAACTCCCAAAATCAATATAAATTGGTGCAAGGAATAGAATAGCAAGTGGATTCAACTTCATAAGCCAAATTTGTAAACTCTTGCCATAGTTGATTTTGCCATAAGTCATGCATGTTTTGTGTTAACAAAAATACTAGAGTTAATTTGATTGCCTTGTTATAAGAGACAAAGCATAATGACTAAGGACATGGTCAAACATTAATCATGTTCTCAAGATATTCCCTTCTTTATATATTGTATATTCTTGTGTGCCTAATGTAGGGCTCTATTCTAGATGTAAATGTTTCAACAATAATAATAGCTTTTGGGGTTACATATTTGCATTATCAAACAAAATAAATTATAGTAAGGATTAACATCTTGCAATGCTAATTAGAGCATGATCTTGATCTCATCCCTTTGTTTTGGTGGTCTATGGCACTCATTAAGAATTGATGGTGGGCTTATGGTGGGCTCTTTGTAAGCCATTCAAATTGACTGGTAGACCAAGGGCCACTAAAAAAATATATAGTTTTTAGAAATAAAAAGGTTGTGAACTGATATCATCTTGTGGCTTTATGCATGCACTAAGCAATAGCAACACCTATATTATGTATGCAAAACTCTAGCATGATTACCCTATCATGGAGCATACATAAAAGTGTTTAATAAACAAGTAAGACAATTAAGAATTGAGTATTTAGGGCAAGCACTAAAGTTAGCTTCTTAATGACCCTTAAGAGTGTAGGTCTATCATATGTGGGCTCTTATTTTAGAGCACAAATAGATGTGACCTTGTGGCTATTATGCATTAGGTCAAAGTGTAATATTGAAAGTTACTCTACTCTCTGAATGCATTACCCACGCATAGAGGAAATGTGACCTAGTGCAGACTGATATGCTTTAAAATATAAAGTTTTGGTAGAAACCAATACTAGATTATGATAGAACTAAACTTGAGCTCCAAAGCCACCATTCTAATGCAATACCCACACATTAAGGCTCTATTGCAAAGCAAACATGGAAGCATTATATAGACCATGAAGATGGTTTAGGATTTAGAGCATAGCACTAAAACACCATAATAGAGTGAGACTATCAAAGTTTAGTTTTAGGGCTATTCTTCAAGTTTGATAACCATGCGTGGAGGCTCTATCACCAAGTATAGACATATGTGTTCTTTGATTTCTATACACAAAATCAAATGGTAAGACAAAAAGCTACCCTTCAAATTCAATATTCTCACATCAAGGATTTCAACTCATAGACAACCTATATAGTTCACAATCTAAGGCTAACCTTCAAGTGCAATACTCTCAACTGATGACTTTAGTCATAACTTGTGGTACTTTTCGAAATCAACAAATTTAAGATACACAACTAAACTTGTGTATCGATGCCCTCATCCCGTCACAAGACCACCAAAACTTGAATATAGATTATTTCCTTCCTTTTAACAATGTCAAGTACAATAACTGCACTTAGCACTGCAATCCATGCGTACACCTAAAACTAAAGAGACGTGTACCTTGTAATGATTAAGACTTGCAACTGCACTGTATATTCATGCCCTGCTACAAAGTCGCAATTTGTTACATTCTTCCCAGCTCCGATAAGCTGCCAAATGTCACTTCTATTTATAACAAATCCATTTTCATATGCCTAGGTCTTCAAAAATTGTACAACCTTCTCCCTTCCATTTTCTCTGGTTGCAAATACTCCTCTTCGCAATTTTCATCACATCCATCGATTGTTTAATCTTTTCACTATTATCACCATCATTTTGAAATTTGAATGTCTTAAATGACTTTTGAGACTACAAATTTTAATTAACATCATCTGTCCATTATCAATTTTCTCATCATAACTGTCAACCAAATCCAATATCTCCAACTCTGTTATATGATTGGAGACCTCTTCAGACTGATTTGCTCATTCTTGCAGAGTTTGATTTCTCCTACAATGCCCTGTCTAGGCTTCTTACTAACAAAATAAGTGCACACAAGCTTTTTAAGATTGTTGTAGCCTTCTAGACAAACAATTTCAACATGAAATATATGCCTCAACATTTAGCCATGAACACACTATCGAACAGACTTCTGACTTAGCCGACATTGCATAATAGTAGTGCCATGAATTGCCAATTACTTGAATATGCTTCTCAAGTTCTGTCAACAAATATAAGGTTCACTGCTGAAGGATCTTGCCTCATGTAAAGCCCCACAGGATTCTTGCAGAAAATGTTGAGCCCTGAACGTGGATACCATTTACCAATTAATTTTAAGGACTACTCATTTCTATATATGTTGAATGTATTGGATCTCAGACATGTACCCCAAAAGAGAATTAGGGATGCAGCTGGGTGTAGTAGCTTAAGGAGATAAAGTCATCCACGCAGCCAAACAACAAGTGGGTTCATTTCCTACTTCCGTTTTTTAAAAAATTAGAAGGAATTACCAGATCAAGAAGAGAGCCCACATTAACAACAAAAACATTTATTGCAAAAAACACTTGTCAACACTTTTCTTCTAAAGTATACAGGTTACCCACTTGCAATTTTAAAGAATGAAATTCAGAAATTGAATGGGAGCAGGGGCTAACCCTGCAAAAACAGAGCTGCAATACAGACAGAAAGATTATAGTTAAATCAACAATATTGTTTCTGTTAAGTCTTTGAGGCCAACAAGGATAGTAATCTAATAATGGCTAAAGATAGGATTAGAAATTAGATAATATTTAGCTGAGGATGCTGGTAATGATTAAAAGTCTTCTCAGCCTAGGTAACAGCAGGCCAGCCCACTAGGACAAATTAATACCAATTTGAATCATTAAAATCAATATCTCCCTGCAAACAAGCCACCACACACAGCATATAGATGATGTGTGATTGTTAAGGGCATGGTAGCCAAGTGTGTTAAAAAAGACAATAAAGTTTCATAAAAGGTTAACTATAACTATGGAAAATAAAATGGAAAAATTCAAATCAATCTACCATTAATTGCTACCAGGTTTAGAAGCAACCCTGACACTATTTGAAATACAAGATAGAGCAATCAGCAAAACTTCAAAAGAAATTGAAAATGTTGTTCACCTCATAAATTGTTGGCAGTCATATCAAAGAGAAAAGCAGTTACCAACCTTGTCAAGCAAACGATCAATTCCTTGCTGATATGATAATAATAGCTTTACATCAGGGTCATTTCAATTCTGTCACCAGTTGAAACCTTGCAGACTGATTAGATAACTAGACTTGCTTCTCTACAAAGTCATGCATTCCTGTACATGAGTTACAGTTTAAAAAATCTGAAGTACTCTACACACTGATTAAAATCATCATACCAAAAAAGGACCATATTCATGCTACAATGTAGACTCCATAATGGACGTCGACTTTCGCAATAGAGTACTAAAGTCTCTTAGGCAGATTGTAAGTTTTTTTCAAGAATTTTGTAGCCCCATCATCATTTCGATAACACAATACTCGTAAAAGAGTATTTGGTTCTGTTGGAGTCCATGCACCTGACGTTGGAGGCAATGGTAGCTTTGACTTGGCTGAAGATAAGCCATTTGCTTGACAAACTACATATCTGAAATTCTCAATCAACTGGTCTGTATCAGTCGAAAACAGAGGCAAAATATCGGCCACAGGCATTGCTGCCTTTTCCACCACCTCTGCAGGAAGGCCATCACCATCAGCTTTAAACAGATCCTTGAGAGCCACAAAATCTTCCTCTATCATTTCATAATCATATTTTGAAAAAGCACGAGAAGGGCCTCCTCCCAACAATACCAACAAAAATCCATCAAAACAGGCCTTCATCAATGCTGTAAGGACACGAGTACGAACTCTTGTGTGGACAGTGTTTGCTATGATCTCTAGGTTTGATTCAAGTTGTTCAAGGAAAGGTCCTATCCTTGCATTGGCAGTTCCTCCCATATACAAACCATCCGAGAGTTCACTGCTCAAGTCATGGAAAACCACCTTATATGCAGCAGACTCACAAAGGTCCTGGATGCCTTCCTTACTGCCCTTATGGGAAAGTTCAAACTTGGCTGCAGGCACGCTTCCAGTAGTCAGGGAAGCCAATTTCAGCGTTTCGTTGCTTTTGACTGAAAAATCAGTCTTCCAGCCAAAGGATATTCTTTTCTCTAACTGCTCCAATTCAGTCCGAAAGTGATGTAAAGTGTTAATCCGAACACAGAGTTGTGGCAATCCCAAAGATTCTGAGCCGTTGATTGACTCTACCTGAGACTTCCTTTTCTGGGTGCTTGGAGATTTCTCCTTTTTTTTCCAGACACCATGAAACTTTGACCCAGTTGAGCATCTGGTAAGTGCAGGCAAAAGGGGAAGATAACTGTTTCTCGTTCCTGTAAAGATAAGGTACATGGCATAATCTAACTCATCATTGAACACATCCCACATAGCCATGACAACTGATGCAATATTAAATAATGAGATATTTGATCTTTATAAGTGAAAACCAAGGCAAATACAGGAAAACTGTATCATACCACATCCAGATTTAGTTTGAAAAACATAACGCTGTAGACCTCGGTCAAGTCCACCCACAAGGTCTGGGAGTAGATCCGAGTGTTGAGATACTGGCAAGTCAAAGAAAGCATCCAATGTCTCTTCAACAATCCTTAAAACTTCTACTGCTGAGGGTGCATACCGCTCTTTGTTGGCTGTAGGACTCCAGACCTGCAAAACATAGAAAACTAGCTCTAAGACATTGTATCAGCAAAATGACTGATCAAGAAGAGGCAGACTTTGAGATACATCTGTTGTCATTATCATCAGCTTTTATGAAATACACAAAGAACCTGCATCATAGGAAGTCGATATCAAGAAAGCTAACAGTAAGGTACTAAGGAATGTAACTTGTAAGCTAGATATAACTCAAGTTTTAGAATGAATGATCTTAAGCTGTACAAACAAACTGAGGTTATTAATAACTGAATAAGGGGAGTGTGATGGATATACTACACTAAAGTTTTCTTTCATTTGATTTTCACCTTTTTCCTAGTTTAATCTTATAAATTAAAAAACAGTAACTATTTGGATGTATTAGACTTTCAGATTCTCATTGTAATTCAATTATTTAATTATATATTCAATATATATCTCAAGGCACCCAAAATCCAAAGGCATCTACAGCATCCCATTCCTTAAGTTAAGAAAAAAAAACAAAAACATTAAAGTGCCATTCAAAAGGCGGCAGCAGCATTAGCATCAGCAGCTGTAGGATGTTTTTCCCAACCAACAGGTGGCTCATAATAGAAAAAAGTTTCACATCCATAGGTCAGAGGCAGAACAAGCTTTATCTTATCTCCTCTTCCCTGAGGAGCACAAGAACGAGATGTGGCAATTAACACAGAGGAATCCTTGCCCTAGCGGGCAGAGGGGCCAACCAGTACACACAGCATAAAGGAGAGACCTCTGCAGTCACAACTGGCAGAATGAGCAAAGCTTCTGAATCTGCTTCTGTATTCCTCTCCATGCTCTGTGCTGTATAAAAAAAATTAACTCAATGCCTTTATTACACAAACAATGTCAAAGGATACCTTTTTGTATACTCACAATAATGAATAAACATGGGCAAAGCATAATGCCCAATCTCATGAGAAGATTCTTGTTTCAGTTTGGGCAGCTTAATAAAATCAAGTTTTTCTTCAAGGGCTTTCATTAATAATTTGAATTTCTAAACCAACCTCCATTTTTGTATGGAAAGTGATCTATTACCCCAAAATAGCTTCCTCAAAATTAGTAAAGCAGGTTTGAGATAATCAATGGCAAAACTCTAGTTGTTTTTTTCTTTATATGGATCTAATTGTGCCACATATTGAAGCAAGGGCCTTTCTAGGATGTAAGGCTCCTTGCATAAATCTTCAAAACAAAATCAGTAGCATGTATAAGGGCTTGTGGCAGTACTTCCACTTTTCACCCCACTCTCTCCACCAACAACTCTAACTCGCTCCAATGCTTCAGTTTTATTATCTAATCTCACATGCTAGTGCTCAGATTTTTGCTTTCAACAGTTTTCTTGATAAGGTCTGGTGACTACTCAAATACAATGCAAAAATTTGATGGGAAAATGAGCCCAACTAGCTGCAATCACCCCACACACTCCTATTTAGTGAGATAAGGTTGGTGTTCCTACCTATTCAATTTCTAGTAAAATTACTTCCTGACCTTGGTGTCCTGGATTGCTCTTCACCTTTCACTATTGCTATAATAAATTGACTCCAAATGAAAAGATTAAGCATTTTATGGTCCAAGGGCCTCATTGTTATTCTTCAATTATTTAGTTCTGTTTCTTTGGTTGAATTAGATGTTGATCAGCATCCGACATCTTCAGCAACAAAAAACTGAAAACAAATTAAACAATTTTAGTCTTGCCACAATAGCCAATACATCAAACAATCAAGTTGTATACCTCATGAATCACCTGCCAACTTTTACTAAAACTGAAAATTATTCCTTTCTTGATTGTTAGGATTTGACAGATGTTGCTGGCTCTTAATGCTTTCCTTGATATTTGATGCTCAAATAATAATATGAATGCTATTGAATTTATTACTAATAAAATGCCTTTGTTGATCTTCAATGCACCAGCTGTTTATTACTTTATTATGCATCCTATAAACATGTTGCCAAACCCAGTCTCCTGATGCAATAAGAGAAGAAAAAGGTACTTGTACATGAAACACGAAATAACAATGTGATTACTAATTATCTTACATCCAGGTCACCTGTCTAGTTCAGGTCATAGAGTTTACATGCTTTTGTTTTATTTATTACATTTAACCATAAGCAATACATACACCCCATTCTTTAATACAAAAAACTGCTCTTCATTAGGAAGGCATGGCTATCTTCCAAGATGAACTTCACTTCTTCCTGTAATTTGCAAGTTCCAATACTGCTTCACTCTGGCAACAAAGCAGCTAAATTTTTTTTTAAATGAGATTACACAATGAACTCATCATTAACATACTTGATGACACGACTTTTTTTATTGTCACTTTGCCATTGCATATCTGCAACTGCTCACAAGGGCCAACAACCATGGGATGTATAAGAATTATACTATAAAAATGCTCAAGTAGATATGCAGTTTGGTCTACTTCGGGCTTGCTTAAGACCTAAGAAAGATAAATATAAAAGAAGAAAAAACCCAAGGTTCTATCTACCAGCCTCAATCAAAATCCAATGCCTCTAGGATAACAGCAATGCTGACAGCTAAGGAATGCTCATTTTGTAGCATAATCTCACTCTTGGAAGCAAAATGTTCACCAAACTTTTAAAAGACCTCGAAAAAGAAATGAACTTCAACTGCCATTAAAGCCAATCTGAGAGGATCAATCTTCTCTCCAGGCCCTGACAAACATGTAAGATCCACAGGACAATTTGATCCATGTGAATACTCAAGCCAACGTTAGTAACTTCATTAATTCTGTCTCAGTTGATGATCTGAGGCTGCTATTAACATGTTTGAGAAACAGGATATGATCAATCCAAGCCAACTTATGGTTCTAACTTATAACTTCTGAATGGTGTAGATCTGGAAAAGAACCCGTTCAAGAATTCTCTTGCCAGAATATCTGAAACTAACATTCCTATAGATTGCAGTAACATCAAAAGGGCACATTTGTCCTTTCAAATGTTGGAGAGAGTGAAGATTTTAATTATTGTAGAATGAAATTCCCAAGGTTAGTAGAGATTTCAACTGACAAAATGAAACAAGAATATAAAGGTTCAGTAGATGTACTTCTTGCTGCAAGTTCCTGTCCACCCATTCCCGAAGTCTGTCTAATCTTTCTTTGATCCATGTTCTTGACAACTCTGTGATGACAGAATCGGCCTCATATGGTGGCATTTCCCGAATTATTCCCTTCCCACCATCTTCAGAGTCCACTGAGTCTTCAACAGCAATCTGCACAAGGTCCTTTTCTAATTTATTTGCAGCTAGCAACACCTGTACACTTTCGGGTGTCAATGCTGTAACACTTGACAAGAATTGCTTCAACTCTCTTCCATAGCAGGAATGAAGAGTTGCAACAGCCACGCCAGCAGAAAAAGGGTGCCATCTCTTAAGCACTGGACTAAAAAATTCCTTTTCCTTTATTGCTAAATCACCAGTGTCACTAGCCAGTATCACAAGAGCTGGTAGAGGATTCTGTTGCTTTTTGAATGATCTTCTCCTCGAGTCAACTTGCTCCATCATCTATCCTCCAAGAAGAAACAATTATTCAGTTTATCATGTGAAAAAAGATCAATATGAGCAAAATGCAAGTGAGCTAAAACTGCTAATTGAAATTCCCCAACAATACCAAGATTACTAACCTGGGCAAAGGCTGTTCGTAGAGATGAACGGATATACATGTCAATCCTGTTGCGAGCTACATCCACCTCTTCCTTTCTCCTCCGGCGATACTCATGTGAAATGTCATCAACCAAGATCTTTGCAGCTGCTATTGCTACAGAAATGACATTCTCCATCAAACTAATGCTACTAGCCTGAAAAGTATCGTGATAGGCAAGAAGCCGCTTTTCAGCCCAGCCCTGAATTGTACTCAGAGTAGAGCTTAAGACCTTGACATACAATGGATCCTTCTCTGTCTTAGCATCCCGTGCAACTTCAACCAATTGGGTCTCAGCAGCCCCAAGCAAATCAGTTTCAACCTGCCCTGTAACAACAAACTGTTTGAATAGAACCCATGTGAAACAAATGTTATGAAGCATCTGATTGATGCCCAGCAGAGTCCAAGTCTTCTTCATCAGTTCCATCATCTCATCAACCTCATCAATTACCGATGTTTCTTCCGCACTGTCAAAGCAGGCTCCAAGAAGCATTTGATAGAGCCATAGATTTAGAGGAAATCCATCAGCCCAATGGCATGTCTCAGATGTGGATCCATCATGTGACCGCCAAGCCAGGCTCATAACTGCACTTCGTAATGATTGCATCGCCTCAGAATTCTTTCCTGTTTCGATAGGCTTCTCATCAGCTCCTCGTAAAATATGTCGGAGTTGTTGAGCAGCACTGTGAGACCTTTCAAGCGGAATGGTAGGATGTAAGAGGAGACCTGCTTCAAGGATCCTCAAGTTCCTTTTCTGCCATGCTTGATATTCTTGAGCATCTGAAAAATCAGACAACTTGAATTGTTGCAACAACTCCAATGGAAGCACTATAGCTTCAACACGCTTTCCAAGCTGATAGCATTAAAACAAGCATCATAAGTAAACACTTCTGGTAAAAAGGAATGACTAACATTCTAAAGAACTATAAGCAACAAAACATTAAGTTGCTTTCAAAAAACACTGCAAATTCTAAGGCATAATGTCTATGACATTGCGTCGCAGATCAAGGTTAGCACTCAGGCATATTTTAAGTTTTTCCAAACTATGTTACACAGATATAAGCACTCCCAACCTCTACAAAAATGAGCACTGGAGTAGGCACGTGCTAGGATCAGCAAGTGTCACGAAAATAGAGATTCCATAGGAAACAAGAAGAATTGAGAACTTAAAGCATAAAAAATTGAAAGTAAAAACACAATGTCAAAATCTTATCCATCCCCCAGTCTACCTCCTAGAAATGCCTGAAGAGACGGCTTTAGAAACATTGTCTTTCCGGTGTAAACCTTTCTTGTTTACTTCAGGAGCTTCAAAGTTACATCCACCCAGGATGATTTTCTCTAAAGATTCCAGTACCCAGAATCCAGTTTATAGCACATATAATGTAAGACCAAAATGCAAAACCAAAATTACGAATGAGAAAGACTACGAGGCCTTACCTCCAGGGCAGAACCACAGGATAAATACGAAGGAAATGCTTTATGTTATTAATTAATTAACATTATATCAGAACAGTATATACCCGGATTTCCCAATTGACACTATTGTCTGACCTAGCAATTATAAACTTACATCACCGATCAAAACCAGATTCCAAAGTCCAGGGGAATGCAAAATCTAACTTCATGTCAAACCCTCAAGGGAAGGTGACTTGATCCTAAATTTCCCAGCACTCATAAAACAAATACAGATACAAGTTCACAATAAATTTATATGATATCCTTAAGCGCTGTCTGTCCCAAATTCCCGATCTTATCAACCTATCTAAGGTGTAGTTATTACAAAAATTTAAGTAACCAAAAAAAATGTGTGGTTGATAGCAATGTACCTGTCCAGCTGAAATTCTCAACAAAGCTCGCCTTACACGGGCATCAGTCTGCTCAGTCACATTCATCTGCAACCGCATGAGCTCTCCAATTGTCTGTGGCTTTTTAGATCTCGAAGGGCTGCTGTGGGTTTTCTTTGAAGATGATCTCAAACCAAGGGCCTTCTTCATCTTACTTGCAGCAGCCGAGGTCAATGATTTCTGCAGAGATGGTGATACAGACAGTGATCTCTCCGGCCTTTCTGCTACCTTCTCTGATTGAGGTATGTATGTCAGTGTGGATCTCCCAGCAGAAGGTCTACATGCTGCAATGAAGATCTCATATGCTGTCTCCCTTAGCTGATCTTCAGAAAGCTGACACCCCAATTCCCCAAATGGACTCTCCAGATCTGAGGAGTCTCCAAAACCCCTGTCTTGGACAGGGGCCATAGTACCAAATACTCCTCTGATCAGACAGTACCCAAATAGCCCTCTGTCTGTATCCAAATGCAAATTTCACTATGTTTGAAGCGAAAACAATCAATCAATCCGGTATCGGGCCTACACCCAGATCTAACAATGCCCAATGCCGCTGTTTTTCTATGTCTAGCAATCCTGATTCTTATCCTTTAAAAGGATTGACTCCACTAGCTGAAAAGGTCCTGCCAACTAAATAAAAAAAACCACCTAATCATACTAACATTGACATTGTCCTCTGCACCTGCTCTGAATCAATTAGTATTGAGCTCAAAGTATCATTAGGCCAATGCCCAATTTCAGATTGCATGAAATGACGAATATGGGTCCCTCTGACAGCCTAAATATAGATGTCAACAGACTGTCATGTCACATACCTCAGTCAGTATGAGAAGAGGGAGAAACATTCAATTCATTCACACATAGTATCATAAAAATATACAATATTCCTTCTCATCCACCTGTGCACATGGTGAGCTTGTAAGTTATCACGCTCTTTCTTCCTCCTCTTCTTAAACAAGTTCCTCCTCTCCTTAAACAAGCAATCGAGTGATGCCTGTCTGATCCGCCTTTGCCAAAAGAAAAGTACAAAGTAATCTCACTACGAATATCATATAATACCCCTATCAAATATATGATTATTAAGAGAAGACATTCAAGTTCAAATTAAGTTAGAAAGCTGTTTCTAATCCTCTTCCCTCCTAATTAAAGCAAACATAAACAATAGCAGGTGGGCTCCTCGAAGTGCCTGATGGTGAATTGAATCAGAGTTTATCTGCCCGGGTTTAACTTACCAGCTAAACAAACATGCTAGCACATACCTAAGAATAAACTGTTCACTGGTTGAATCTTGGTCTCTTACAATAATTAACCTATCATTTAACTAATAGTCGTATCCAAAAGTTTTATTTTTCTCTGTTTAACTCTTCTACTACTAACTAATTATTTAATATTGTTTATTTTTATTCTTTTTATTTAGCTTATTTGAGTTCTAGGGTGGGTAGTAACTGTATTATCCTTTCACCGCTAAAGTTAAATAAACTTCGAATCTTACCTTTTATTAAATGGAAACTTTTTAATAATTGTAATGGCCTAAATCACCTCTTATATAAATATTTTAGTAGGATAAAGTAAGATTGATATTAAAATTAAATAAAAGTTTAATATAGATATTATTAAAAGTGTGTTTAGCAAAAAAGGAATGTTCTCTTAAACTTTTTGAAATTTCATTGAAATTGGTAGGCATGTGGAGTTATGTGTTTTTTTTTTTACATTAAAGCGTTATACAGTGAAAGCAACGAAAGAATATTTTGTGTAAAGTTTTTGAAGCTTCATTGAAAATGCCAAGCAGGGGGAAGTCATGTGTTGTTTTTTTTCTAACCGTCTCTATTTTGAAAATCAAAATGAATTTTCTTTTTCTATTATATAATATTTATTATACTTTTATAAAAAACAAAACAAAACAAAACAAAATTCTGTAAAAAAATTAAGAAAAAAACTAAAATATTATACAGAAATATATATAATATTTATTATATTTTTATACAAAAGAACAATGTTAAGCAATGATAACTTTCAGTGTTTTTTATACATATTATTAATTAATATATGTATACTAGTTTAAAATATTTAAGAGATATTATTTTTGAAGTGTATATATTAAAGTTAGATAGTTATATATTTAAGATATTTATTTTATTTTATCTAATTTTTAAGAAACTATTAATTGTATATATTAAATGCATAAATATTTAAATAGTGCTACAGATTTATGAAAATAAATTATTTATGTATTTTTATATGTTATTTTATTTACTAAAATACTTTTTTTTTTCAACTACTTTATGTTTACTCTATTTAAAAGTATGAACACAAAAGTACGAACAATGTTCATAATAACTAATATTAGTCTTTTTTTGTTTTGGTTTTTTTTTAAATATATGAAATAAAACATAGTGTTTACTTGGCATGTTAATTTGTTAAGTAATGATTATTTTTTTAATTAGAAATAATAACTAACATACATATATTAATTAATAATATATTTAAAAAATGTAGAGAGTTATCTATTTCTCTATAATTTTAATATACTTTAAGAGTTATATTATTTTACTTTAGATTTAAAAATCTTTTATCAAAGAGTAGGAAAAACACTTCATATTACATAACAATTTTATTTTTTAAATATTATTTTTACTATTCTATGTTTTGTTTTGTTTTGTTTTTTTATAAAAGTATAATAAATATTATATATTTATGTATAATTTATTATTTTATTGATGAAATACATAAAACCTACTTCTAAAAATAGTTATTTAAGTAAACTAAAAATATTAATTCAAAAACAAATAGTTCTTCAAATAAAAATAAAGTAATCAAGGTGAATAAAATAGTCTTTATCTCATAAAACTAAGATGTATTAAAAAAATGGGCGAAGAAAAGCAGGGTGCGAAGTAGAGAAAATACGAAAAAACTTCAAAGGTACCAAGCAGAGAAGGGAGGCATGTGGTATTAACAGGGCAGAATCATAAAAGGGCATCAGGAAACAAAGGGAAGAAGTGGTGGCGGAGAAGAGGTTTCGAAGGATCAGAAAAAACACAAGCCACAATGGGTTTTTACCAAAGGTCGTTGGGTGGATAAATGCCATTCGATGCATCAAAAGAGTGATGCAGAGCAAACGACAACCATCAAAAAGAAAACACACGATACTCCAAAAAGATAGACTCGATATGGAAAGAAGGAAATGAAAACAACAAATTACAGATCTGAAGCATCAAGAATACCCATTCTAAATGGGTTTGAAACCAATATTGGCAAGGGTACAAAAATCAAGAAAGTTATAATCAGTATCAACGAAAAACGAATGACAAAAACCCTAAGGGTAGGAAAAATTGGAAAGCAAACACATCGAAGGGAAGTCAGATGCAACAGGAAAACCAAAACCCTAACCTAAATTCAGATATAGCAGAAATCGATGTTACAAAAGAGATCAAAGCAGATGTCGACATCCTCAAGGAAGATGCATTTATATGTCGATTCATTGGGAAAAATCCAAGTAGACAATTGATCAATGATTGGATAAGAGAAAAATGGCAAACATAAGTATTACTAAGGTTCTTACCAAAGGGCTTCTTTGTGGTAGTATTTGCAAATGAGATAGATAAAAAAAGAATAATAGAAAATGATATGTGGGTAATGAATGATATGCCCTTCTATATGCAACCTTGGAGCCTGAATTTTGATCCAGTAAAGATGCGGCCACGGCCATATGATCAACCCAAGTGGATAAGATTATACAATCTTCCGATGGAATATTGGGCAGGGGAATGCCTGGAAAAGATTGGAAGATCATTAGGGTCCCTAATGGAAATTGACAAAAATATCATGGATGGGGATCTTTACAAATACGCCAGACTGAAAATTGTGGCAATAGACCCCATTCCAAATAAAATTCCCCTTATAGTAAATGGGTCTCAATGGATATAGGAAATAGAAGTAGAGGAGATAAAATGTTTATGTGTCAAGTGCGGCACTAGGAATCATAATGAAGTAAAGTGCACTATCATTAAGGAAAAAAATAAAAGTAATAGCCCACAGGGGAATGTGATTCACAAGAAGAACAAAAGGCCAGATATTGAAATAGATCCAATACTAACCATCATGAACACCAAGAAAGATGTTGAAACAAAGGATAATCCTTTAGAGGATACAAATGTAGAAGGTTTCAGTGAAGAGCTTCAAATTAGAACCCATGGCACAAGAAACATCATTGACCAGGAGGAAGAGGAAAGAGATGAGACTGGCTCTCTGATAAGTAATGATCTAGATTCAAGTACGGAATTAGAAGATGCATTGGATATCATAGAAGACAGGTGTATCTCACAATCGACAACAAACCATTTGGGCATGGGCAAAATCGGCACAGCAAGGAAACAACGGGGAAGGAAATCTTACAAACAGTTAAGGAAGGAAGAGGCTATTCAAAAAAATCTGCCTAGTATTGCTAAATTTTTAAGTACCAAGGGAGGTAGGCCCTCCCTTGGGAAACAATGAAAATCACAACATGGAATGTCAGGGGCCAGAAGGCCCCTGACAAGCGACGCCTAGTTAGGCGTCAAATACAAAAAAGCCAAAATAACATAATTTTATTTCAAGAAACTAAGCTATCCAATGAAGAAGGGATGCAATTTCTCAAATACTGTCGGGACTGGAAAGGGCATTTTTCAGGAATCCAAAGGTAATGTAGGTGGATTGGGTATTATGTGGAAAGAATAATTGGTCTCTACAGAAATTATTTGTTCGGAAGCCAACTAGTTGGTAGCAAAAATGTACAATCTGACCCTGAATTGCCAGTTTATAATCATCAATGTATTTGGTCCAACAAAAACAAAGGAAAAGGCAACATTGTGGAAGAAGATTTTGGAATTCTCGTGGCCATTCCTCAAAGAAAAACTAATCATAGGCGGGGATTTCAACGCTATTTTGGATCCATCCGAAAAAAGCGGTGGAATTCGAACAATGTCTCAAACATCCCTTGACTTCAGGAACTTTGTCGCTCAGGCAGGGGTGATGGATTGCCCAACAGAAAAAGGAACATTCACATGGACAAATAGATGGAAGGATTTTACGGCAATTGTAGAATGCCTAGATAGATTTCTAATCACCAGGAGTTGGAGTGATTCAGGCCTACGAATACAAACGAACATATTACCAAACTCAACTTCGGATCACTTTCCTGTAGAGATAGCTATTTCTGATCGGTCGGAATCAATAAGGGCATGTTTTAAATTTTAGAATATGTGGTGGTGTGATGAAGGACTAGTTGAGCTACTAGAAAAGTGGTGGAAAGAGTTAAGGGTGGGGAGTTCGATGAGTTTTAAGATTGTCAAAAAACTCCAACACATAAAACAGAGGTTGAAGTCATGGAACAAAGAAAAAAATTGAATATATTTGTAGAAAAAGCTAAGGTGGAAACTGAATTAGAGTCATTAAATGAGAAAATTATTAAGGATGGAATGAGGAATGAAGAATTTATTAGAGAAAAAGAATTGAATGGAAAATTAGCTGAATTACTCAAAAGAGAAGAAATTTACTAGAGAGACAAGTCAAGAGAGGTCTGGTTGCGGGAGGGAGATTCCAATTCCAATTTTTTCCATGCATCAGTATTGGCCAGAAGAGCGGCTAACAAAATTGAAGAAATTCAGATGAGAGGACAGTCAGCACGAGGAGGACAGTCAGCACGAGGCTTAACACAAGTTGGCTCAACAACGATAGAGTACTTTGAGAAGCTCCTGGGAAACCAAAGTTTGTTATCGGACAATGGAGGCATTTTGGAAACAATCAGCAAAAAAGTATCGGAAGATGATAATAATATGTTATGTAAGGAAGTAACAAAAGAGGAGGTAAGAGTTGCATTATTTCAGCTTCACCCGGACAAGGCGCCAGGACCTGATGGGTTTACAGCCAGATTTTTCCAAACATGTTGGAGTTTTGTTGGGGATGATATATGGAAGTTAATAGAATATTTTTTAAAGAATAAGTGTTTTGTGAAATATTTGAATAACACGGTGATAGCCTTCATCCCAAAAAAATAGGAATGTAAATCTTTTAATGATTTTAGGTCGATTTCACTATGTAACACAATTTACAAAGTGATTGCTAAAGTACTAGCAAACTAACTAAAATTAGTGGTGGGAAAAGTTGTGTCAACTGAACAATGTGGATTTGTGCCAGGTAGAGAAATCACAGACTACACGATACTCCTCTCAGAGGTTGTGTTATGCCTTGCATAACCACCCCATCTTTTGCCTTGGTCAAAATGGGTCCCCCTTGTTGTTCTCTATCCTTTGTTGTTTTTCAAACAAAGTTTGGAGTCATTTTGCTTCCAACACTTTGTTTATTTTGGTTTAGTCTGTCGGAACCAGAACCAGAACTGAATCGGGTTTTGAAATTCCTTTTGAAACTTGTTTTGGTTCCCATCCCGACGATATTTTCTTTTGGATTTTTGTTTTGTCTTCAGTGGAACCGGAGTCGGAGTGGGTGTTAGGTTGGTCTTTATCGAAAATTGCAAAATCATAATCGATTCCGCCCCCGCCTCTGCTATTTCTATTTTGGTTTTAGTTTTAAGTCCTTATGTTTAGTTTTATTATGTCGATCTTTTGCTTGACTCTTTGTGTTTGGTTTTGTTTTGTGTTTAGTTGGCAGGCCCGGACTCGGAATGGGAATGAAGTTTAGAAATTTCTTAAAAGTTGCGAATCAGTTTCCATGTTGGTTCATTGACTTTTTGACTGAAGTGGCACTACAGAGAAGTGTTCGTTCTCTTTCAGTTCTGACTCCGCTTTAACTGTGTTTTAATGCATTAATGACAGTTGCTCGTGTAGGTAGAAATCCTCATTTTTACCTTCATTAAGGGTTTAACGAATCATTATTATCATTGTTAAGAGATTAACGAGCACAAAAGAGTAGCGGAAAAGTTCATTTGAGCAAATTGATCGAAAGAGAGGAAGGATATTGTGTGTGAATCAGTTCAGAAGGTTAGCTGGGTTCTTTTGCATTTGAGGTAGGGTTTCTTATCATTGTTGTTCTTCGTTTATTTACTGTTGCATTTTTTATATCTGCTCGTGCTTTGAATCATTTCATTCTAAATGGATATGTGGTTCTTGGTGGATTGTACGAATAGGTTCTTGCTTTATTTTTGTTTGTCTGGTTATATTCTTTGTTTCTTTTGTTTTTGTTTTGGTTCTTTGTTTTTAAAGCACGGTCGCTTTCACGTTTTAGTCGTGATTGCATCGTGCTATTTTTTATTTACAGTAGATTAGATTAAATTAGGGTTTAAATGGTGTTGGTTAAAGTTAGGGATCCACAGTGAGGTAGATTAGATTCATCATTCTTTTTTTTTACTTAGGGTTTTGTCATGTATTTCGACCTGGTAAAATGGTAAGGTTTTAAATTCGTGCCCTAGTTTTTATCAGGTTTGTTAGATTAGGGTTTCACGTGTTTCTGTGATCATGTTTAAATGATTAAAATATGATGCCCTAAAATACAGTCATTCCCCATGGCCATATAAGTATAGTGTTTTTTAAGACCCTTTTTCATTTTAATACGACCTTGGTTTTAATCACGGAGTTATGTGTTAAATCGATAAAATCTTTTGATGATGTCATGGTCAATCTAGGCGGAGACGAGATTGGAATCAATCGTGAACTTGAGAATTCTATTTTACAAAAGGTATTGATTCCATTTCCATCCCGTTTTTGGCTCCGCGTATAATGAGAAGTCTTCTTTCAAAATAACGATAACCTAGACAGAAGCGGAGGCGGAGGGGAAATGGAATATGAAAATCTGAAGAAAACCAAATCCCTTTTTCATTCTGATCCCAGTTCTGATCACCTTCCCGATTCTGACTCTGATCCCATTCATTGTTAGTGAAATATCTATATTGGTTTTGGCTCCGAGTCCAGCAATGTTGTAAAAGAGATTGTTTTAGGTTGTGTTTCTGCCTGGTTCCGCCTCCGGTGCATATATGAAAGGTATGGTTTTTAAAGCATGTTTTATGATGATGTTTAAAGATCTAATTAGAGGTTTTGCTTGCAGGAAAGTTGAAGAATGTCAGGACCATTAGGGGAAGTTGCTCGAAGGAACCAGCCTGCAGGAACATAAGAAGGCAGTACCAAAACCAAAGAATTTGAAGCCAGAACAATTGCCTTATACCTTGAGGTATAATCATAGGAGTCCTATTGTGAAGGTGAGCAAGGTGGAATCCGACTGGGCAGATATCACTGATACAAACTTGTGCCAATACAACTTTGAAGAGGTATATGCTGAAACATTCAATGAGGATGCAACGCCAAGAACGAAGAGGATTGTTGAGTCTGGTTTGGCTCATATTACCTTGTTTCCTTTGTCAATCCAATGCCCGGAATTGATCCTAATAGCAGCTAGTGCTTACAATCCTACAACAAGGCAATGTATGGATTCTCAAAATAATGTGATCATTGATCTCACTCCTTTGGCATTCCAAAATATATTTAATATCCCAAGTCCTAGGATTTTGGTGCAGTTGGATGAGGCAGAGGCCTTGGAGAAGTATAGTGAGTATAAGGACTCCAATAAGTCTCATCTAAACAAAAAGTGGTTAAAGACAGAAAAGAAGTCTTTAAGTAAACTTGCAGACAAGCCCAAGAGGGCAGATTTCTATAAGGAGGTATTCGATCTGATCATGATGCTGTCTAGGGCCTTTGGGAAGAGAGATACATTTAGGTTCGAGGAGTGGATGTTTCCTTTCATACAGACTATCTTAAATGGAGCCCAGCAATTCGATTGGCCAATGATTGTGTCTAATGTTGTTCATGATCAATTGACTAATGTTAGGCAGACCAAAGCTTTCTTTATGACCTCTTACATTGTATATGCAGCAGCAGGATTGGGGATTTTCCCAGGTTTGAACAGAGTGGGCATAATGGGAGCCTTGGATGGACAGAAGAAGGTATGGGAACACTATGATCAGTTGTCTCTTTAGGTTGTTGAGACTCATTTCAGAAGAGTCAATGATGTATTTATATATGTGATCATCAATCAATTGAATGGAGATGCAGGATACCAGTTAAGTCAAGAAGCCATGGCATTCATTGTCGAATGGGGATGTTGGTACATTCAATACCCCAAATTTAAATACTTCAGGTTGGCTGGTTTTGAAGGCCACCCACATTTACTTCCAAGGTGTTGCATTAACAGAATAGTGTTGATGGAGAGTTTGTGTATCAAGCTCTTAGATTTAATGCTCGGTTTGGGATCAAGCATAAAATCGGATGTCATAAGTTTCCTATGAAGTTGGGTGAGTATAGCTGTCAACACTTGGTAGGAGCAAAGGTAGTTTGTAGTGAATTGATACAAATGAAATTGGGATTATACACAGCTTGTAAGTATTTTGATCCAAAAGGTAAGATGTATGCCTTGTTGCCTTCAGTGTTTACCAAACATTTCAATTCATTAGAAGAATTCTGGAGTGATAGGCAAGATGAATATGATTTAAGAAAGAAGAACTATGAAAGATTGTCTATTGCACTCATGTCAGAGCTAGGTGTTAAAGAAAACATTCCTGACACATTGGTGGATGATGGAATTGTATTGGATCCATCTTATGAAGCTTTAAATGTTGGCACCAAGAGTCTGGATCCAATTGACTGGGATGTTGAAGAAACCATTGATATTAAGAAGATTGGAAGGACAATATTGGATAGGAGTGTGCAGTGGTTAATGTTAAGAACTCAAGCTCCTCAAGGACCAGTCCTTAAAAAAGGTAAGGAATACAAGAGGATTAAAAGAAAGACACCTCCCAAAGAGCCATTGGAATTCCTTCCTCCAGACATTGAAGAAATAGAGCTTGAGGTAGTAGATGATGAAGAAGAAACACAAGAAGGAGATGTTCTAGTAGGATCTGTTGTTTCGACACCTACATTAGGTGAATCATCCGCACAAGTCCCAATTACAAGAAAGAAGAGTATGGAAATACAAGAAGGAGCTCTTCATAGCATGGCTGAAGCTGACAAGGGAAAAGAGGTGGAGAAGGAAGTTCTAGAAGTTGAGACAGATTCAAATGAGACTCTGTCAAAAAAGGATATGCAAGAGAACATGCCTCTCGAGGAGGATATTGAGCAGATCTTAACACAAGAAGATCAATGGAAGCTATTTGAAGATGCAAAAAGAAATTCTGATGCAAAGGTTGTAGCCTTAAAGAAACAAAAGGAAATGGAGGCCAAGGTACAAGCTGATGTTGTATTGCACCAGCAACAATTGAAAGCCAAACAAGTTAAGGAAAAGGCAGCAGTTGATGAAGTAGAGAGAAAAAGAAGGCAACAAGAACATGAGCTCAAGGTTAAAGAAGAGAATGACAAATTGGAGCTAATACATAAAATTCATGACCTTGAGGAAGAAAAGGCAAGGAACTGAAGGGAAAGAGAAATCTTAGTTGCCAAGTTGAAACTTGCAGAAGAAGCTCGCCAAAAGGAAGAAGAAGTAGAAAGTTTAAGAAAGAAAAAGGATGCTGAGGAGTTGGTTAAGAAGCAGCAAGAAGAAGAAGAAAGGGCAAAAAAACTTAAGGCCTTAGAGGCAGAGAGATTAGAGAACAAAAGACTAGAGGCTTTGGAAAAATAGAAACTAGAAAAAGAAGCTCTAGAGAAGGAAAAGTTGGAAAAAGAAAAGGTAGAGAGAGATCGGTTGGAAGAAGAGAGTCTGAGGAAAGAAGAGGAAGAAAAGAAAAGGGAAGAATAGAAAGATAGAGAAGAGGCTGAAAAGCTGGTGCAGATGCATATACTACAAGAACAACAAGAGAAATCAAGGGTTGACTCTCAACCTCAGGTAAATATGCAGCCACCTTCTACAGTTGTTGCTTCCTCTTCTATGATGACTACTGCTCCAAGTGCTCCTACTTGGCTAAAACTGGACCTGCAGAAGAGGGCAGTAACACCTCCACAACCTCTCAATTGGGAGGATATGATGAAAGGAATTGAGCAAGAGAGGCCTAAAAATAAGGCTAAGATTCTACATTCTACCCGACTCACAGACAAAGGAGAAATAGTTGTTGAATGTGCCATGCCAATGACAGAAAAGGAGGTAGGGGACATGCAGCTAACAAATTATCAGTTGAGTACTGTCAACTTGGGAAGACCCACTAGGAATCAACATATGAACTTGATTGATGTGGTGGCTTCAACAACCAAGTCAAGAATGATCAAGGATAAGCAAAAGAAGGATGAGCTTAAAGCTCAATTGGATCAACTACATTCATTCTTGAAGATTGTCTCCTCTCCAAGATCACAACAGGTAACGGCCATTGAGACTCCTATTTTGTTAAGCAAAAAGGAGGTAGATGATTTGGTGCAGGTAAGAGGCAAAGCGGAGATGGTAGACCGATGGGTAGACAAGTTGAACCGAGAGGTAGGTGAAGTTTTGGTTAAAGGTTTTGAAGCCTACAAGGACACAGAAGGTTTAATAAAAGAGATGCATCAATACATTGAGGCATCGGAAAAACAAGAAGAAGAGTACAAAGAATACAGTCAGAAATTGGAAAGAGTGAGTGCATTGCCTTTAACTACTCTTCTAGAACAATCGATACTTGAGGAGGACAATAAGGATTTTGTGGAGAAAACCTCTCGTATACTCCATTTTAGAACCGACTTCTTGAGTAAACATAAGGATGAGATTCAAGAGGCTGTTAATAATTTGAATGAGCAATTGGAAGAGCTAGAAGCAGTCATTGCTATCATTGTAGATGTGAATGTGTTAACAAAAGAAGGCATGTCTTTGAGTCAAATAAAAGAGAAGTGGGATGAAAGGTTCAAAGGACTCATGCAGAGAGAAGACGATGGAGAAGACTTAATAATAGATCGACTAGTAGATGTCAAGGAAGAAATAAAAGTTGTTGGGAGAGAGTTGATAAAAATAAAAGGTATGAGGGAGTTTGCTGAAGCAAAATTGGATCGAATCAAATTTGAAAATAGTTGGATTGATGGGCCGGAAATAGATACATTACAGCAAGTCTTCACCAGCTACGATGAGTTCATTGCAGATCCAGCTTCACATGCATGAATCCTGCATGCATAATTTTCCTCTTCTTTGCATGTTGCATGCAGCACTGATAGTTTTTGAGCGCATGATTTCTTTTTCTCTCCCATCTTCTATTCTCTAGTTAAACTGAATGTCTAAATGTAAGAACTCAAGATCAAATTGATCTGAGTTTCCAAGAGAATTTTAGTTCCTAAAAGGGTGGATAACCTAAAATAGAAGTGGAGTTCGAGGTTTTGTATATCTATAAATACCCGATGGGTATCATATTGTAAAGGTTGGCTAATTGAGAATAGAATTGGCTTACCTAATGCTAGGAGATAGAATTTTGTAGTGATCACTTTTTGAGATACATTATTACTAGATGCTTTACAGTTAATAAAAATTACAGGTTTTCTCACAATATGGTGTTAGAGTTAAATTGTTTGTGTGATAAGGCTGACAAGTTATAATCTATCTGTATGTAGTGATTGTGCTGAACATAAAAGTTTCTTGAGTGATGAAAGTCATTTGAAGGAATCAGATTTAAGGATTGTCTTATTAGATTATCATTGGATTAAAGTTATTAAAATCTGTTGATCTATGACCTTGGCAATGAATGGATGTGTGTTTTGAAATCTTGGAGATAGTTGTGATAAGCGAAAAGTGGTGTTGAATTAAGTACCTTAGATGCATGCAATGGTATAGTTTTATGCTGTAGATTGTGTCATGCTTTGGTTTTTGTGATTTGTTAAAAAAACATTCATTATTGAAGGTATATGTCTGGATGTTAGATAAATTTGATTCAAATTTACTGGTTACCCCTTTGTTCCATCTTTTTCTTTCGTTTGAAACCCCTTTATTTACAAGAACTATTTTGATAAAATGAATCATTGCTTGAGTCTTTTGTTACTAGCACAAGCCCCTTGAACATTACATTTGCATGAACCGATTGAGTGATACCAGATAGTTGAGAACCAGCTACCAAGGCCTTGGGAGTTAGACTACTACATGTTGTCTTTCTTTTTCAAGAGAAATAGAGTAGAAATATTATGTTTTAATGTTGTTTGTGTCATTTTAACCATCAACAGGTTGTACATACCCTCACAACAAACAGGGAAGCAGGGATGTTTATAAAGCTAGATGTATGCAAGGCATATGATAAATTATCATGGGAATTTCTAAAGAAGGTAATGGAAAAACTGGGGTTCGACTCGCATTGGTGTGATCTGATAAACTACTGTATTTCTATAGTGAGATTTTCGATATCAATAAATAGCACATTGCAAGGTTTTATCCAAGCCACCAGTAGTCTTAGACAAGGGGATCCCATTTCGCCCTTCCTCTTTGTGATAATGGTTCAATCCTTAATTTGTGCTATCAAAAAAATTTGTCAGCGATTGAAATGGAAAGGAGTGTAGGTGGCGCGGGATGTTGAACCGATTACACATTCCCAATTTGCGGATGATACAACTTTGCTAGGTGAAGCAAGTATAAAGGAGGCCAAAAACATAAAAAGCATCCTGGATGAATACGAAGCACAATCAAGTCAAAAAATGAATAAGGATAAATCAAGAGTTTATTTCTTTAACATGAGGCTACCATTAAGACGTGCAATTTTATCCATACTAGGTTACCAAATGGGAAGTTTGCCTACAAAATTTTTAGGAGTAAAAATCTTTGAAGGAGCGTGTAAAACTAGACACTGGGAGGAGACAACCGACAAATCTCAAAATAAGTCAATGTATTGGAAGAATAAATGGCTATCATTAGCAGGAAGAATCACAATGGTGAAGACAGTTCTTTCCGCTATCCCAATCTATACTATGTCCACATACGAAGCGCCAAGGAAGTCTGAATTTAAAATGGAAAAGGTATTGAAGAAATTTATATGGGAAGGTTCCAAAACAAAGAAAAAAATACCATTGATAGGATGGGACATGGCATGTAATCCAAAGGAGGATGGAGGGGCAGGACTGAGAAAGATCAGGTAGTAGAACTTAGTAATAGGTGCCAAACTAGTATGGAAGCTTTACAAGAAACCAGACAAACTTTGGTGCCTGATTATGCAAAGTAAATACATGGAAAATAGAGAACCAAGTAGAATTATGACTATAGCCAATCCAGGAAGAGGCTCGGCAATATGGAAATACATTACAAACTGCAAACCCCTAATAAAAAAATCATCTGTCATGGCGAATTGGGAACATAAAGAAGGCATCATTCTGGAAAGATTTGTGGAATGGGCACAGGAGCTTGTCAAAAATGTTTGATTTAGAACAGTATGTGGAAAGGCTTCAGGCTGAAGCTAGGGAGTTAGTGAAAGATTATGTATAGCATAACATGAGTGCGATTGGGGAACAATTCCAGTGGAAGGATATACCCACCCACCTTCTACCTCAGCACTTAGGTAAGGAGGTGGAACTAGAGTTAAGAAACAGACCAATACAGTTAAAGGAAAAAGAGGATGAAATAATTTGGTGTTGTGTCGTGTCAGGGGAATACATGACTAAATGGGGTACTGAATACAGAATGCCCAGAGCAAGGATAAACAATGGATGCCAACATTATGCTGGAAGCGAGAAATCTTACCAAAAGTTGGGGCATTCCTTTGGGTAGCATTACACAATCGATTTTTGACAGGTGACAGACTGAAGAGATTAGGAATTGTGGGCCCGTCCAGGTGCGTACTATGTAAAAAAGAGGAGGAAATTGTAGACCACTTAATCCTCACATGTTCATTGACGGCAGCATGCTGTGATTTGTTGTACGAGGCATTTGGGATCCAAGGACCAAGGCAGGAAAAACTTGGTGAAGCTATGAAAAGCTGGTCGATTTTAAACCAAAATGAATATTGGCAAAATCTATGGAAACTGACACCTTCCTTGGTTGTATGGCATGTATGGAAGGAAAGGAATAGACGAATATTCAAAAACCAGTCCCTTGAAAGAAACGACCTAATTGCAAAAATACAGGACGCAAATAGTAGGAATGTTATTCGGTCTAAAATAAGATTCACACGTTGGGACGAGGAAATTAAAAAACCTGGTCGGAATTAAAGATACCTAGAAATCCGATAATGGGAAGGAAAAAGGTAAATAGAAA
Source organism: Sequoiadendron giganteum (assembly GCA_007115665.2). Taxonomy (NCBI): domain Eukaryota; kingdom Viridiplantae; phylum Streptophyta; class Pinopsida; order Cupressales; family Cupressaceae; genus Sequoiadendron; species Sequoiadendron giganteum. The sequence continues at coordinate 620,482,610 of CM021109.1, read as the reverse complement.
GGAAGTTCGGTGGAAACAACCAGAGCGCTTAAAATGGAAACTAAATTTTGATGGGGCTGCCAAGGGCAATCCTGGAAAGGCACGTGCAGGGTGTATAATCATAAATGAAGAAGGACAAGGTGTCTGGGCCGCATCTAAAAACCTAGGCAATAGCACGAACAATATGGCTGAGATGGAGGCACTCGCATTGGGATTGGATGTTTGTATTTAGAAAGGAATCGACTTCGTAGAAATAGAAGGAGAATCCCAAATCTGCATCCATGCGATCACTTCGGGGAAAGCACTGAATTGGAAACTAGATAACTGGATTGGAGTGATCAAATCCTTACTTGGGAAATTGGGCAATTATTCCCTATCACATATATTTAGGGAAGCCAATAAGGTTGCGGACCTACTGGAAAATTGTGGAGTTTATCAAGGAGTGTCAGTTAAAATAGACAACTGTATGGATCAGTGGTCTGGATTACCAGAGGTGTTGGACATCGATAGGTCGAGTTAATGCAAGATTTTTGAATCTTTAAAAAAGATGAGTAGGGACAGGTGAATAGGAAAGAGGACGTGGAACAAATTTGATTAGAGATTTTGTAAGGAGATGGGGGGTTGTGTCCAGTGCGAAGAAGAATGGATAAACCATATAAAGGAAAGTCGATTGACTGAAACACCCAAGTATGAGCAGTGGCACCAAACACATAGGAAGAAAATGGTGCACATATTTAGAGTAAGTTGTGACTACATCAAAGAGTCGATACGGGTGCAATGTCAAAGAATATTTTCAGTAGGATCCACGCCAGTCCTTGGTGCGATCGAGCAAATAATCCAAGAGATCCTGCAAGAAAGAAAGCATTGGTGCGATGGAAGAATCTACGAGATTGTCTTAATCTTACTGATAGATGTTCTGGGCGCCAGAGAAATAATGGTGGAGAAGTTGAGAGGCTTCATAACAATAGTGAACATACAAGCAGTGGCCAATGCAATGCTAGAGTTGCCTACGGAAGGTCTGGTGAGCCCCTTGAAATACATGTTCGGAGAGAGTGGGGTAGAAGAAGAGGAGACAAAAGAGGAGGTAGAAGACAGGGAGGAAGGCACAAGCAGTTCCCAGAACCAGGCCAAAGCAAGGACTAACTTCCTAGGAAATGCTTGGGATGTGTATCGAGTAGGCATTATCAACAATGATCTGAGTGCCTTTACAAGGTTTGTGCAAGATGAAGACTAGTTTAACAAACGCAGGATGAAGCATGCTATGACTCTGGGGAGATCATTGGCAGTAATATTTAGCTATGTAATAGCATAAGTTCTAAAATGTAAACATAAATGTAAGGTATAGGCAACTATTGCCAATTTGAACTTAATATAAAGGGGTGCTATCCCCACTGATAGCACTTACTTATAAATAAATAAATAAATAGACTTTATCTCATTCTTATTTAAATATAAAGTTAGCCTTAAACAAAACGTCAAATTAAATTTGTTGAGTTTTTATTGACACAGACTCACATACTCATTGCTTTCACCTGAAAAGTGAATAAAGACCAAAATAATAAGAATACAAATTTAATGAAAATAAATTATTGTTTTAATTTTTACTTGAATTACCATATGAATATTAAGTATTAATATTTATTTAAACTATTACCATTAATTTGTTATTATGAATTAATTGTAATAATTATAAAATTATTCTAACTCAATAATAGGTTGCCATGGATGAGTTTTATATTAATTGAAGGGACTTTAACAATTTGACTAACGTGACAAGGATCATCATGTTAGAGTAGTTTTATTAATTAAAGTAGAGGATGGTGACTAAGGGTTTGTTGTCTTAGGTTAGACAAGGTTTCCAAGGCTATTGTGGTGTCATTTATTTTGAAAACCTAATGGCATCTTCAATCGAGGATAAATTAGAGAAGGTTATAAAGATTGAATGTTTGGAGGGGAAAGACCTCATGTCTATGAAGAAGGGGAAGTAATTGAAGCAGAAGGTGTCTAGGGAGAAGATGATAGTGGATTCCATGGTATTTGTGGAAAAGGAGATTAAGAACCCTAAATTGCAACATTAGGTGGTTCGCATTTATGAGTTAGAGAAGGACATGGACAATGCTCCTAGTGTTAGTATTTGGTCTGCCATGGCTAACCTTTTGATGAATGGACTAGATATATGCAAGAATTAAGAAACATTTTTTTATACAAAACAAACACTCAACTATGCATCTATACTAAGTCCAAATTTTGTGGGATCCTTTATTCTTCATGAATATTGAAGATGTAGTGCACCAATTATAATTCTATTTCAATTATTTGTTATACTTGCAACAAAGAGGCAACAATTATGTTTGCAACAAGTTGTTGAGGAAATTGCTAAAGGTGTGAAGGTTAACATTCCTATAAATGTGATTTTAACCTTTTTGGATTATTGGACTAATTTAGATGATGTTGTTGAAGTCTTCCCTACTAATAATACGGTATCTTGCAAAAAATGTAAGAAAAATGTGAAGGATGAGGTTTTGAACCCAAAATTGTGGCATTAAGTGATCTACATTTGGGAGTTGGTGAAGGACATGGATGGCACTCCTAGTGTTGGTATTTGGTCTACCATAGCTAACCTTATGGTGGATCCTAGTCATATATAGGGAAGAAGAAATGTTTTTTTATTGATCCCAGACACTGAGCTATGCATCTATGCATTTGAATATTGCAGGGTTCTTTCTTATTCATGATGACATTGAAGATGTAGTGCATCAGTGAAAGTTGATTTCAATTATTTGTTGCATCACCTTCATGCAATGAAGAGGTGAAAATTGTTTGCTATGGAAAGTTGAGGAAATTGCTTAAGGTGTGAAGGTTAACCTTCTCGTTGATGTCATTTTAGCCTTTACAAATTGCTAAGATTATTTGAGTGATGATGTTGAAGTCTTCCCTATTAGTAATGTTGTGTCTTGTGATAAATGTAAGAAAGATGTGAAGGATAAAGTTCCAAGGCATGTATAATTTGCATTGGCCCAATATGATAGTATGTCCCTCTTTTGAGTTTATTTTTTTGGGGTGGATGATAGTTTAAAATTATGGGGTTTGTGGGTATTTGTAGGTATGGTATGATATATATGGCAAAGTTGAGTTGGGCTTATATCCATATTGTAACAAATGTGTATGAATAATTTTAATGGAATATAGAAATTATTGGTTATTATGGGTCGATATATCAGAGTCTTATGTATAGATGGTTGATTACAAACCTACTAGTCAATAGCCACCAACATACGAGGATTAAACCCTTTGTTGTGTATGGTTCCTAGACCTCAATTAGGTTTATATAAAATTTTTTTATAGAATTATCTTAATCAAATTATTCTAAAGTAAAATAAAATAACTCTTAAGCAAATAAATAGTTCTAAAGTTATTTTATTTTACTTTAGAAATATTCTATTTACAAAGCTATGTCACACTTTTGGCCAACTTATCAACACAACTAAATTTAAGTATTTCTAACTAAAAATCAACTTTGGCCAAACATATGATCTAGTAAGATTCATTATAGCTAAGTTATATATGTCCACAACTTTTCCAACTAAAATTGTTAGATAAAAACATATGTAGCACCACTTTGAAGCTAATTTATTAAAAAAATTAAATTATTTGAAAAACTTGATGTTTCGACTACTCCTAGTCATGTACATAATCATTTTTTTTAAATATAAAAATACCCTTTTGTAGATCCATAAGTGTAGTTTTCAAAAATATATATATATAAATATTTTAAATATTATTTATATTTTATATGTTATTTTTACTAAAATTAGGTTATCAACACAAAAATATCAGATTAATTAAGAATCTATATTAAGATGGTATAATTTTTTTCTATTTTAGATAAATAATCAATATAAAAGTTGGCATCGAATGGAAACCGTTGTGTTTCAATACATGGACATTTTAATATTTCTTTAAAAATATATATTTCTCAAACTTGAAAAAAAAATATCTATGCACTAAAGTTTAAAGTTATAAATACACATAAAAATTTTGAATGAAAAATAATAAAATTTACTATACAAAGATTGACGTCTCATGTAACTTTATTTTTTAGCATTTTATCAACAACAAATTTGTAGTATAAATTTATAAAAAAATATATTCAAATAATTTTTTATTTTTTAAAAAATACAAATATAAAATATACTAAAAAATACATATTTTATTAGTTTACATCATTTCAAAATTCAAAACATATGCCATTTTTTAGCGATTCAAGTTTAAAAGTTGGATCAGTGTTGGTTGTTTCCTTTATAAAGTGTGACACAACTTTGTGCTTTTACCCAGTCTTATGTATAGATGGTTGATTACGAGGATAAAACCCTTTGTTTTGTATGGTTCCTAGACCCCAGTTAGGTATATTGTAAAAAAACTATAGAATTATCTTAATCAAATTATTCTAAAGTAAAATAAAATAACTCTTAAGCAAATAAATAGTTCTAAAGATAATATTTTACTTTAGAATTATTCTATTTACTATATATACACATGGCCACATAAATTTTCATTTTTCATTTAAGAATTGTTTTATTTATCTACAGTATTTTTTTATTTCTACTTGAATAAAAAAATTAACACTTTTATTTTGCTTTTATTTTAAAAGGGATAATATATATTTCATTTTATTTTGTTTTTTATTTGATGAAAGTGGCAAAGGTGCCACACCCATATACGTTGTATCAAAGCAACAACATCAAAATGCTCCATAGAGGAGTTGTATGCCCATAACCTAAACAAAATTTTAACTAGACAGGGGACATAGCCAAATTGTTTGTGTACATACTTCTATACATCAAATTATATTTAACTATTCCTATTGCATTATGCATGTCTTAAATAGAACATAACAAGCTTACCTTCTAGCTCCTCTTTCACATCCAACGGTGGGTTTGAGTTCCTAGAGTAAAGGACTAGTCTGCTTTTATAATCAGTGTGATACCAATAACAACCTTCAAAAAGATGATTCCCACATGACCTAGTGTCATCTATTATTTTCGTCTGCACAAGCCTCCCTTATGATGAATAATATCCATGGGATGTTGAAACTTGAGTAGATACTTGGTAAGGCCCCACCATTAGGATTAAATTTGATACCTACAATAGTAATCTCAAGATATTTTTGTATTCCCCCCTACTAGGGATTCCATCATTATCTTCACATCATCATTTTCCTCCCCTACATCAAGTAACACAACCATGAAAATCAAGGCTATTTTTGTGTTTATGTAGCTTCCCTTAATGTCTAATTAACTGGTGTAGCTAATCATACACATGGATTAATGGACATGAAGATCCCTCATATTAAGCAGTTCATTGTTCAAAATAGGGCTTCTTCCAATTATCAACCAGGGAGTCCTAGACTTTTGATGATATTGGCACTACATGTGCATTCAAAAATCCTAACTTTAATCGATTGAGTACAAATAAATGCAAGAATAACTCAAAATAACTTCTACCAAAGAAACAAAGTAAGCAATCTAGTTACTGCTAGTTGCTACAAGTACCCATTACTCTACAAAATATAACTGATTGATTCATATGCTACAACATGCACTTAACTTAACTTGATCATTGAACTAAATATAGAATAAAATCTAAAATTGGAAATCTCAAGGTAGCAATGAATTATAATTTGTTACCACAATTTTTATCATCTCCTAAAACCATGTCCACCCATGCAAATTTTTGCCTTGTTTAGAAGTGTTAAATCTCCTTTTAGTTTTTGGAACCATTTTGAGTCCCGCTTAGGTTGCCACAACAATGTTCTTACCTAACATTTTAAAGTTAATTCTAAAGCCTTCCTTTGTAATCGATCCTTTTGTAAGTTCTTAAAACCACGTCGAAGCCCGAAGCAGATCTTTCAACCTCAACAAATATCGATAAAGAGAAAATGAAGTTGGATTATAATCAAATCAATGTGGTTTCAGAACTTTATGTAGTTTTTGAAACCTTTGTCGATCTCTGACAAGGTTGTCAAAACCATAATTTCCTTTAATTGCATGCAATTTTCAACTCCTTTTCTCTTTTGAAGAGTAGCACAACGAATATTTCACAATAAAGACAACATTTTAGAGTCGTACATAGGTTTTGAAACCCTTGTCGGCCTTCGACAAGGTTGTCGAAATCGTGAAGATTGTCGAAGCCCTTCTCATTTGTGGAAAAATAAAATTTCAAAGAATTTTTTGACAGGATTTCGCTCTAAATAAAAGGTTTTGAAACCCCCATCGACTTTCGACAGGGTTATCGAAACCAACCAATTTGTCGAAAAGCTTTCTTTTTCAAAATTTCAAAAAAATGTCAAAACAAAAGAAGAGATCGAAAAGCTCACACACGCCAACCATTAATGGAACCATTAATGTCTATCTACCACTCCCTAGCATTGATTGTGGGCATTTATAGTTGAATTAATCCATTCAAATGGCTTATTTCAACTGGCATTTGGGAAAGAATTCTACAAAGGGTGAAGGAGGTGAAAATTTTAGAGAAGCACAATTGTTGATTTTCCATAGCTCATATACATAATCAAAAGGTATAGTACTCCTTTGTTAGGCTTCATTTTATTAAGAACAATTCAATAGTGCCCTAGTGTGTTGGAGAAAATTATGCACTTTTATATTGCTCACACAATTGAACTTGGTCATTCTCTATCACAAATTATGCACACATTTTGGAGTTTTCCTTCATCATGAAGTTTAAGTATCAGAGTTATAATTATTTTTTTGGTTTATCCAATACTATGCCTAAAATCAAGGACGCAAAACTAGGGCATATAAACTTAAATGAATTTTATGACAGAGTTGGGAAAGAGAATTAACCACCCATCACCCAATAATTAACTGAAAGTGGGTTATTGCAAGCAGCCGCATTTTCAGTAGCGGTTCAATGCCTTAATTTGTTCTTGGAGTGCATAAACCACTATAATCCTCAAACAAGGGAGTTAAGAACAAACAATAATCGGTTAGTAGTGAAGATTGAGAGCGATACTTTTGCCCCCTATTTGAAAATTCCAAAAAAGGAAGTGCATGCAGAATTAGATTTCAACTTCTCATATCAAGTATTTTCAAAGAAAAAGGGGTGGTATAGGAATATGATTGCTCGTGAATGGTTTGCTACACCAAAGAAAGGAAAATCCCAGCTACCTAAAAACTTGAATAGAAACCATTTTGTAGATGAAATCTTTGATATAATTGTTCTCTCTCATAGACTAAAAAGTAGTGAGAGAGCTTATGACTTTGAGGAGTGGATGTATTTCTTCGTGAAAATTATCATTCACGGTGAGCAATATTTGGATTGGGCACAACTTATAACTAACCAAGTACATTCAATGATTATTCGCTTTCTAGTTAATTGGTTCTTCTACATGTCCTCTTTTTTTTTTTATGCTATTGCTTGTACAAGACCTTGGTCAAGTCTAAGACCAATTGTAGTTCAAGACCAAGATGTCCAAATCTTTGATTATTATGATAAGTTGTAATTAGAAAAGAGAAATATTTTAGGAGGGTAAATGATGCATTTACTATGAGGATAGTTAGACAAATCTAGGGAGATATAGGGTTGAGGATCTCTCTTGAAGCTATACAATTGATCAATACATACAAAATCCATTTCATACAATTTCAAAGATTCACATATATTAGAATTGGGGATTTTGATGGCATTTCATTCAAACTTCCTAAATATGCAGAGGATAAGTTTGTTTTAATAGAATTATGTAGGCAGATAGCTGAGGTGAATAAAATATATTAGGAGAGAAAGAAGGTTGGTAATCAATTTCACATTGGGCTTGGCCACTATTCTTGCAATTCCATGTATGGTGCCCTCAACATTGAGAGGAATCTTGTTAAGTATACAATGTAGTTCTATGATAGAAGATTTCCCTTTGATAGCAAAAACTTTGTCAAAGATAATCTCTATTTGGTTCTTGGTTTCAAACATATTCCAGACCTAGAAGACTATTGGGCAGATTGGGTAGATGAATATGAGGTACAAAGGAGAAGTTGGATGAGGCCGACTTTGAGATAAATAGTAACATTCAGATTAAATTGGGATATCCAAGGTATAGAGGATGATGAATACAATTTGTTAGACCCAAATTTTATTAATAATGTTCAAACTCAACCTATCATATCCATTAATTGGAGTATTAAAGAGACATAAACCATTAAAGAAAAAACTACAATAGTGTTGAAAAGAACACAAGAATGGGTAGCAAGAAAAAATGCAAAGAAACAAACCCCTCCTCTAAAGTCACAAAACACTTAGCTTCAAGGTGAGAGTATTCAAGTACCCTCATCCTTAGAAGTGCAAACATCACTAGCTCAAAAAATTTCATCAGAAGGGTAGGGTGATGGTGACAGTGAGCCCCCATAGAAGAATCTACTCGAGAGAACCTGTGGAGAAGATCATGCTCCTAAGTCAGCACAACAAGACAAGGAGAAGCAAGTAGCTGAAGAAGAAAAGGCAATCAATATATCTACTTCCCCTTCACATGAAAGTGACTCATCTTCTCTCGATTCTTCTCCTCCTAGAGAAACACAAACTTATCCTAGGATAGGCCCTACTCCTTCTCCTGAATATAGGCCTTTTGATACCCCTCCTTTAAGGAGAGTTTTATAATTTAGTTCCCCTTGTTCCAAATCAATAGTTAGACCCACTCCTAGTTCATGGTTTGAACAAACCTTATCAAAAAAAATGAAAACACTCAAAGTAAATCTTTTGAATAAGGATCTTGTTGGCCAACTAATCCAAAGGACCCCAAAACCTAAAAAGTTAAAAACCACATCTAGATTGCTAGAATATTATAACACTACAAACATGTATGTGGAAGTGGCCCATCCCTCTCTATAGAAGGAGGCAAGTGAAGATATTTTCTATGATTTCAATATCACTAGGGTAAACCTAGGACCTTAAACAAGAGACGATCATGTGCATAATTTTCAGGTCATAATAGCAAGATTGGTGGAAAGAACAACCAAAGACAAAAAGAGTAAAGATGAATTGAAAAGAGAGATAAAGATTTTAACTAATTGCTTAAATTTTGTGTTGGACATAACTCTACAACCAATCAGTCAAGCTGAGATTGCATTTGACCCAACATCTTCTATGGGAAGGGAAGTGGTAAATAAAATACAAAATTACAAGGCTTGTGGAAGGCTATAGAGGAGTGGGCTATTGATATTTTAACCAAAGGAAAAAAAATTATTACTAATATGAAAAAGGTGTAAAGATATGAATTTCATGAAGATATAAATTGAGAAAGATGTCACCTCAACTAAACATGAAGAGGCCATTTGGAAAACAATAAATGGAAATTTCAAAGGGATGATGGAATTGGGTCTTGACAGGCTGGTTAGTGAAAAGATCTTGCCAAATGTTGCAAATAACTGATGTGTCATGTGGAAAATGAGTAAAGAGTGGAAGCTCTTAATTTTCAAGTAGATCATCTTAGAACATGGAAAATTATTAAATGAATGCAACACAATAAGGGATGAAATTCAAAAAAATCTCCTTGGCATTGGTCTTCATCTTAGAAAAGAGGGCAGCTCAAAGGATGAGGATGAGGAAATGCTAAAGGGGAGTTCCAAAGGTATGATTGATAGCCTTTGTGACAAACAAAAATTCAATGCAAAGAGTCTAAGAAGGATTAGTGGTATCGATTTAGCTTTGTTCCAGTTTAGTGGGCTTGCCACTGCTTACATTGGAAAGCTTGAAGTGGGTAAGGCTAATAAAGCTCTTTGGAAATTAAGAGATAATTTTTTTATTATTCCTCAAGACATAGATATGTTACCTGTTGTAAAATCTTACTATGCATATCAAGCTAGGATTTCCACGTCTATTCCTAGTCATCTGGAGGAGTTCCTAGTGACACACCACCTCACCATTGATTTTTATTTGTTTTAATTGTCTCTTATAACTTTATGTTATGGAGTTAAAGACTTTCTTTATTTTTGGGCAGTTATTTTAAAGAAGCGGTTATAACCACTTAATATACATGTAATTAAGCATAATTGGAATCTCTCTTAATCACATTACAATTTTGGAATAACATATATAAAACTGAGATCTTTTATGTTTGTGTGTGTGTTCAATATTTTTGGATGAAAGAGGAATTTAATTGCAATCTGTGTTTTTAGTTGATTCCTTGTGTTATATCGCTTCTATGTCAATGAGTAACTTTTTCATCTCTATTATTAATATGGTTCTGATGTTATTTCAAGTTGATAATTTCATTTCGCTATTATATGGGATATTATATTGGTCTATGTGGTAGTAATTTATATTTGTTCTTACATTCATTCATAATATTCGATGCTTAAAAGCTTTTGAGTATTGAAGATTTATGCCTTTCCTACTTTATAGTAAAAAGCACACACTATTTTAAATTCATATTTTTGGGGTTTTGTTGAAAATCTAAAGAGAGAGTTGTACCTCACAAAAATATAAAGAGTGATTTTTTCACATAGAGATAGGTAACTCAATAGTTGGTAATCGATTGCATCTCTTTTGGGCAATAGAGCTAGATTAGTATCATAAATTTAAAGGTACAAATCTATTAGCCAACAAATTTTTAGTGAATTTTTTGGGGAAATAGAACAAAGATAATTACAAAGTTGCCATATTTATATATATTATTTTATCTCTTTCATGAATAATCATGGTTTTTCCTCACAATGATGTCTTTCTTGTAATCTGACTGAATCTTTAAATTGAATACAGGCTAAGCAAGAAGACGTGTTATCACAATTAAATACTTTATCCTGAAGAGTTAGGAGGAGTGCAGAAGAGTATTACAGAGTCAATCGAGTATCGAGAGAAGAAGAACTCGATGATGAAATTAGAAGTCTCATACATGGGCAACAACTGCAAGTTATTGATAAGTCATTGTTCTCCCAAGGGATCTTATTAGAAGATAAGTTCTTTAACCTTTTCAATTACACTAGTTTTCAGAAGATATACCAGAGGTGAATGGAGAAGAGGTATTATTGATCCAATTTTTGAGGCCGTACAAGAAGGTAATTTCTTTGTCCTTGCATGTCCAAATAGGAGAGTTATATATAGAAGTAGGTTGTCTTCACCAACAAGACAAGCACATTGTTCTCCCACCTATCAAGATATTATCTTACATAGTACTATAGTTCCTCTAGTCATTAAATTTACTCAAAATATGGCCCATCAGTTACCATTTCCATGGGGGGTAGCCATAGGACCTTTGGCTCTTGGTGTTCAGTTGCATGAGTTGCTTAATGGTTCCTAGAAAAATATTCCAAAAGTTAAAGGAGATGGTAAAGTTTCAACTGATAAATACATTAATGCTTTCTTTTTCACATGTGGGGTGCTCAGGGTACAACACAAAGATGTAGTAGTTAGTTTATTTATGGAAACACTTATTGATGATGTCATAGAGTGGTTTTATCACCTCCCTAATTATGCTTCCATTAATTCATGGGATGCAATGAGAACCTAGTTTGATAATATATTTAAAAGTGTGAAATATGAACACACATTGCTTGCACAATTGAATCAACTCAAGAAAGAGATTCATGAACCTATGAGGGAGCTTGTTGCTAAGTTCAATAAATTGATGACTAAAACTGATAATGCAAAAAGACCCACACTAGAGAATAAAAAATGTTTTTTCATCAATGCACAACCACTAGCTATTCAAAGGTAGTTGATGTACCTTCACCATCAGTGATTCCTTGTGCAAAGTAATTGATTGAGGCTCCCATCATTCATATTCAATTGGACCTTTCATTTTTGTTGGTGATTCATTAAGAAATTCTAGTGATTCATTACAATAGGTATCTCATTATCTTCCTGATTGAGATTCCTATTTATCAAACATTACATCTTTGTTTGTGGAGTCTCACATTTTAGATTTGGAGGACACACTTGAGGGTTTATCTCTCCTCTTTGATGACAATTTTGCACAACTATTTTCAAACCATCTTTGTCTTTGGATCTTATTTGACATCAATTTTCGCATAGTTTTGGTTTGTCGCCTGATTTGATTGTGGCATATTCATCCTCAGTGGACAAGGAGACACATGAGAAGATTTCAGAGACACCATCATTCATATTTATGCTTCTTTCCTTCAATTCCTATCCAAAATGGGAAGAATTCTTACATTTTTACTTGGTTTTATTTCTTTCGAAATGGAGACAAGTTGTTTGTGGACATTGGATCATATTTTGTCTTCAGGCACTTACCATTTTTGCAGGTGATTATACATTGTGAGGGCTATATAGTCTCTCTATTTCCCTCGTATGGGGGGCTCTTGATTGTAATGTATCTTTGTGATGTATGTAGTTATTGGGGGGTATTGACGTTGAGACCTCTATGCATCACTTCTATCACTTGTACATGATTTGCATTGCATCTCTTTTTTGGAGAGGAGTTTTGTCCCATTAGATTTTCTCCTTTTCTTCGTTTGTGAGAGATTAGTTGCATGATCAGTTGTACATGGGTACCTAGCATGACCTCATTGTTGGGACCCATATTGTATCATTCGCATAATAACTACACTCCTTAAGTTACACTTATGGGGGTGTTGGTGTGAATGGGGTTATTTCCTAACCGGTCATTAGTGAGGACCTATTCACATGATAAGTTTACTTAGAAGTTAAGTTATCCTAGGTGTCATTTCTAGAAGTTAGCTATAATGGGGCTATGTCTCATTATTTACTTTTAGTCATTTGGGCATTTAATAGTTATCTCATGCATTTAGTTTTTTGCATTGAGCATTTAATGTTTGTATCGAGTATAATTATCATACCTCATCACACCTTCCCTATATATACAAGGTGTTTATACATTGTAAATCAATCTAGACCATATCAATCATTCGTAATCTTCATTCAAGCTCATGTTGCAACACTTTCTTGTGGATGATATCTTTCTTGGTTGATCCATCGAAGACTACAACTTCATTTGGGTTCATTAATATTTCCAACACTCCCTCCTTTTATATTTGTGCTTTTCTTATTGGATATTAGTTACCTCTATTGTAGATGATCAATAAATTGAGATTGTTTCCCTTTTTGGATATTAGCTAATCTATCTAACAACATTAATATAAGTAAATGTAATAGTATGCAAACACATTATTGTAGGAGACACCATATTGTTTTTGGGAATCCCTTATGAGATAAAATCCAAAATTAAAAGATGATCACTATTATATTATTTAAAATCTATTATATTTGAACTTACCAAAACTAAAAGACAATCACTCTAATATTATTTAGAATCTATTGTATTGGAACATACCCTTCTTTTGCAATCAATTTCTAATGAACATCCTTCTATCTATCCAACCCTAGTTTTATATTTTTTCTAACCTTTTCACCTTCACATGAAAAGATACATATAGGAATAATTATGAAATAATATTTGTTAAACTATCTAACCAACCAATACAATATTAATAATTTCATAGCTATATTTTGATTATATTGATGTGAAAATATTGCATGTATTACTAGACCTAATGTCTCTATATGGATATCACCATGTATAAATACTTATTACCACACATTAAAATTCAATAGTTGCTTTAAAGACACATTAGTGTGTACATGTCCTCATATATAGCCACCTCTACTTGTTCCAAGCTTGTAGTGGCATATATAAATATATTACCATTTATATTTTTTTGGCCCTTTTGATTATAATCTTGTCCTTGGATTTTATCACATAAAATCCAACTTTATCACAAGTGTACTTTCATTTCCATTCATGTTTCCAGCACTCAATTCTATATGTGATAGTGAGTTTTGTAAATGACTTGTGATTTCTACCACAACATCACCACATATAATCCAACATGCATATTGTACAACATCTAAACCTCACCTCATCATACTATATTGTATTATATAGGTGCTTACTAATCTAAATATTAAATATTTCATCAAGAACTCTATTGGTGAATAACACACCAAAGTCTTGACAATTATTGCCATATCTTTTGATATGGGGTCATCAAACCTTCCCCCTTTTACATATTGATGTATTGTAGTGAATTATCTTACCCACATGAGCCTCTTATTTGATATGTTTTGACAGTTAGATCTGACATTATAATGCTCACTTGAGTCATCTGATCAAATTTGGGGGCATTATGTTAAGTGCTTTTTTAAACCAAATTTGGAAGTATTGTTCTAAGAACTCTCATTTCTATTATATTTAGAGGTATTGAGCTAAGGACTCTCCTTTTCCATTTCCATTTGGGGGCATTCTATTAAGCATTCTCCTTTCTATTTCCATTTTTAGGTATTGCGCTAAACACTCCCTTTTTTATTATATTTGGGTCATTGTGATAAGAACTCCTATTTATCGAGGCATATTTCCATTTTGCATACATAAGTGCTCCTAGACACTAAGGGACACACCACCTTTCCTTTTTATATGTTGGGGAAACTTTATTTATTGCTATAATCTATATCCCATGCACTTACATGATGTATTATTTATGATCATTGCTATATGCTTATATTGTTATATGATTAGACGCTTATATGCTTCTAGCTAACATTTAAATTTCATTATTACTGTCTCCTCTTCTAATGATTCCTTATATCTTATGTGGGCATATCCATTCACTAATATTCCTATGTTTAGATAGGTATATAGTTATAGGAGCTTATAGAGTTTCATGTTATGGGGAATTCTTACATAGAATGAGAACATATATGACAATATTATTATAAGATCCATTACTTTATATGGACCCCATAGCAATATCCTTTAAGTACCTAAGATGTTTATTTTACTTGTGTATTTGTGAGTGCTACATACACTTAGATGCACAACCATTCTAGAATTCAGATGCACCTCAAAGTGGGTGAAAAGTGTAATTGTGAATTTTGCATACCCTTGACATGTCTTATTTAGTTTTGAATCTATTTTGAGGGGAGTGTTTTGATAAATAAACATATAAATAAAAGATATAAATTTGTGCAAAGTTGGGTTCCTTGCCTTGTACTATTTGCTAACTCATTACACGTCTTTCTAGGAACCTACCACTCACCCCCAATCCCATGTTCACAAACCCTTATATATTCCTCCTATCCACTTATCACTTTGATGCTTGCAATTATTCCCATGCACATTTTATTCACTAAGATAACATATTTTTTTTAATCAATGAACTAGTTCATGATTGCAAGGTTATCTTCACAATCACATAATTGTCATGCCCTGGTTTATTTTTTTAAAATAAAATGTGATCAACTTCCCACCTTTATCTTTTTCATCAAGGGATGACCAAACACAAGTTGTGTGATATGTTGATATGTCCTTGCCTTTAAAGACATTTAAAGCATTCATTCTACACATCATAGTACACTTAGATACCATTCACATACACACTTCAACTAGCACTTTAAAAAGAATCAAGTTCTCCATTATCAATTTAGAAGCATTTACATGAGTAAAGATTGTTGTTTTCAATCATTGTTCAATTTTTAGGGGTTGATCTATAAGAACTTGACTCTCTATGACTAATTGACAACCCTTATGTTGTTTTAAATACCACAATCCCTATATATTTAGGAAGAGTAGAAAATACATCCATACATTGGGTAGATCAAAGAACAAAAGTCTAGAGATCAATTAGGACAAGTTTGTGGCTTTACAACAAGTTCGTGACTATGAATTAGTTTCAAATTGTTAGACTTGCCCTTATTACAAAACAAACAAATTATTTTAATGTCAAGACGTTTACCAATTTGTCACCTTCTATTTTTAATCCAAAAACTTATCATATCAAAATCTCTTATCAATCTTTATATACACATAAATTAGAAAACTAAATATTTTTTTTCTTATACTTATAAATTATCACAAACTATAAAAATATCAATATTAAAACTACAATTCTTAACCTACACTAATTTATACTTATTTATATACATTTAATTTGATTACCATACATTTTCTCCATGACAAATTTAGTTTCCTTTTTTCAATTATTTCTAAAACATAAGTTTCGTGTTGGTAAAGCAAATCTTGTTTAGGGATATGTCCAAAAGATTTATAATTAAAAACGCCTAAAATAAAATCAATTAGAAATATTTAAATTATTTATTTATTTATTAATATTTAATAATGGTAACAACCCGAAAAAGTCTCCACATGCATTAAGAAAAAATAAACTCTCCTTATTGACTTTAGTGAATGTCGGTGGGACATTACGACATAGATACGCTAAAATAATAAAATAATCCAACCAAATTATGTTGATTTTGACGAGCATGTTCACACTTAATGAGGAGATTTGTCTCAAATAATTGAAAAAAAATATGTAAATACAAGTACTTGTTATTATAATGTCATAATGTGCATACTTCTTGGGATGCCACTAAAGTTTAACTAAAATATATTGAAATTCATTACCCAAAAAATATTAATGTTTTTATAATTTTTTAAATATTATTGTGTTAAATTATGTCAATAGATGTTTTAGTATCATGAAAAAGATTTTGACTGTATATTTTTTTAAATAATGTCATAAATAATAAATAGGAGGTATTTTCCACATCATGTTAAATTGTGTTAAATTATGTCAATAGATGTTATAGTATTAAATGAAACATGGATCAATGAGTTTGACTCGTAAAACTACACAGTTGAATTTTGATATAGCACAATGTCATAAATGTAAAGGAACAAAAAAAAACCTTTTACTTATATTTATTATTATTATTTTTATTTTTGTCGTATCCTAATTGTTTGAAAATAAATTGATTATATTTTTTGTTTTGTTTTCTACAATGTTTATTTTAATCAAATATGATCACAAATTGATTCATAGTCGCTAACATATATGATTTGATCCAATTTTTATAAGCATATACAAAGCCCTTGTTTTTCTTTTATTTTCTTTTCATTCTTTTGTGAATGTATGGAGAAGCTATGAAGAGGGTATTTTCATGAAGGGAGGCGCATAAGTTTTTGCTTGTTTGTTTCTTACAAAAGACAAAGTTTAAAACATCATAGAGGAGGTAACGATGGAGACATCAACTGAGGTGCAACCTTAGCTTTGTAATTGTAGTGTTTGTAGTTTAGGAGTGATACCCATATATAATCTATGCAACTTTTTGGTCTTTGAGTTCTTTTGTATCAAGTTGTATTTGCCTCCAAGTATGATTGAGGCTCTATTTTGATGGATTGTTAAATTTTAACTAATCTAATGTTGATAAGTAGGAGGTATTTTCCACAACGTGTCAAATTATGATATTGCTATCAGGATTCAACCGTGTAAATTTTGAGTCAAACTCATTGACCCATGTTTCATGAGTAGTGGTTCACAAGAAACCATCTCTCATGATAATGAATGGTCCACTTAGCACTCATTGTATCTAGATGATGCTCACAAAGGTGAAGCACTGGGCAATACTGGGATGGGTGACCTCTCGGGACATCCCAATGCTTCACCTCTGTGAGCATCACCTAGATGCAATGAGTGCTAAGTGGGCCATTCATTATCATGAGAGATGGGTTCTTGTGAACCACAACTCATGAAACATGGGTCAATGAGTTTGACCCAAAATTTACACGGTTGAATCCTGATAGCAATATATCATAATCTAATGTTATTGATTATTTAGTTGATAGAATTTTAAATTCAAATTCTAGTTTGGGAAGAGGAATTGCAATCAAATCCTTCTCCTGGAAACTTGTACCCTTTTTTAATGTTTAAACATTCATTTAAAAGTTTATAGAGAGTGATATCATTGCAACTATTTTTATCAAATTCACTTTACGCAATGCCAAGATTCATATTTATAAATCAAAATATGTTTACTTGCTGAAATGTTATAGCATGAATAAAAAATGACCTATTATACATTTCAAACCAATTGCCAAAATAGAACAAGCTATAGTGTGGGATGTCATGTTACAAGTTCCATGTAGCACAAGGCAAGTTATAGTGTTGGCTATTATTATAACAACTCAAGAACATGTTAAAAATGATCTTGAGCACAATGATGGAGAATCTTCCCAACTTTAGCCTACACGCCCTCAAATTGGTGGGCATCAAATAATTCGTCAAAGGGCGTGAGATGAAAGGACTTCATACTCTAATTTAATCATAGTCTCTTATATTGGTCATGTTCTCCAACTCTCTAGAAATAAAAAGACCCCTTTAATTTTTCAACCCCTATTCCATAACCTACTTATTCTTCTTCCTCTTCAACATCTTCATCACTTGAGAAGGAATCATATGAGAGAAAGAAGAAGAGGAATACCATTACAATTTTTTCATCTTTATTAATGGATTCCAAATAAATAGGGGATAAATTTTCCAAATATTTGCTAACAAACCCCTCTTGTTCTACCCTAGGCAAAACTCTAACCTAGATAAATTGAAATTAAAATTATTATTAATTTCCAAAAATGACCACAAAGGTTAACATGTATTCTAATAGCTACTACCACAATCTAGGTACTATTCATCCTTTGTTCTAAATGGTTTGTATTTAATTCTCAAATCCAAAAGCTAAATTCAACATAATAGAAATGCTACTCAGTGAGGCTCTACCTTTCATTGTTAATAGAGAAAAGAAAGTTTTAAGAGCCTCATATGGAGACTTGGCACATGGAGCTCTGGGTTGGAAACACTTTACCACCATTTTAAAAGTTGGATATCTTCCTGTAGCAAAAACTATTGGTAAATATTAAAATAAAAAGGCTACCTATAAATTTAAAATATCCAAATTTTATCCAAGAGTTGATTGATAGAGTACCATCCCCATATGCTATTCAATCACCCTTTATTCATTTTTAGTAAAAAGAGATATAAATGCAACATGCAATTCACTCTTTTTTTTGCACTAATAAATTTGTTTGGGCATGACCTCACAATACTTTTTTCTAATTGAAAAAGATTGGTATTGATGACAATGGAAACTAAATCCATAGGCCAATTCATAATTATGTGATGATTTGACAATGCAAAGTTACAAATCGGATGTAGTGGCTTCATTTTGTAACTTCTAAAAGAAATGAGTGTTAGGATTAAGGTACCATCTACCTTGTAAATCTTATGTCACATTGCTTGGTTCCAACATACTTGGAAAGTGTCCCTAGGTACTTAGGGTGAATTAAGAAAATATTTTGTAATATTAATTCTCTCCATTATTTATAATATATTCATAAGGGGTGATGGGTTCCACTAGCAACGATAATGGTGACTTGTGGACATAAATATTTTATATTGTTTTCCCCACATGTGGACACTGAGAATGGGATAATAAAAGATAAGGAAAAGGAAAAATGAGCGATTGTTGGTATTCTCCAAGTGGGAGCTTGGAAAGAGGCAACAAGTGTCTCTTGGTATTCCATCATTTATTATATTTAATGTAATATTTATTTTCCAAGTTTGGGCACCCAAGTTGGACGGAAAGTATTGGAGCTAAAATTTTGTGTCTTCACATTTTGAGGAGGTATTCCAAGGGTTAGGGACATTTGGAATTAAGGTTCATCTTCGGGTGGCATATTTGTTGCATTAGATGTCTTCACAAGTCTATAAAATTAGATTCTTGGATGTAGAAAATATGAGTAATAATTGAATGTAGAGTTTCATTGTAGGAACAAGGACATGCTGAGGCATAAAGAGGTTGTTCATAGGTGCACAATTACTGCCATATTGGAGGAAAATAAGAGAATGGAAGTGAATGTGTAGTAATCTCATTTTTTTCAAGATAATGCATACTTGGCCTCTCTTCTTGGTGGAGTTTTTTTCCGCAAAGGTTTCTCCACGTAAATCCTGTGTTATGTGATGCTCTTATATTTCTAATTTTTTCCTCATTGCTTCTATCTTTTGGTGATATTATTCTTTATTTATTGTTGTTATAAGTTCACATAAGGCAATGCTATAAAGCATGTTATGTTGGCTGATTTTTAGCATCATAAAGAATATGGATCTAATCATGATAATTCCATGTTAAGGCAACTTAATTTTAGATTAGCATATAAGTTTCAAATTTTCATGTTGTAGTATTCTATGCCTTATATCTCATCCAATTAAGTCATATTTGGATAGAGATTGAGTTTAATAACAATTGGTATTAGAACCTATATATTTCTCATCATTTGGTATCAAAGTTGAAGGTTAACTAGGTTCTAGGCATTCCTTATTTTTGATTTATTAGCCTAGAAAGCTTGTGGGAATTTGTTAGAAGGGATTTGAGGTTGTTGGAAGTCTTATGGGGCTGAAATGAATGTTCTATGAGTTAAATTTGTTTTGCATATTTGATAGATTAGAAGTCATGGATATTATCAATGTGATCTATGTTTGGCATTGGAAGCTTGTTATTATAGATCTTTATGGAGATGATCATGTTATGATAACTTGGAGCTCTTGTTTGACAATATGTATGTATCCTCTTGTCTAGTGTTTTTATTCCTTTACCTTGTGGTCATGTGAAGTGAGAAGGTGTTCATATTAGATGGGTAGAGACATCCTAGTCACATGGAGAAATACCCTCAATTTGGACTACAAAAGGGAGTGCTTATATTGGCTTCATGGTTTTAGCCCTTGGTTACATGAAAGAATTAGAAGATAAGACACTAACCTCTTTGTGAGTTGTGTAGCTAATATGTTTCATATGTTATAAGCTATTATATAACTTAGTTTTTATATTGGGTTATAGTTTTGTCTTGGTTTTAGTTGTGGGCTTATAGATTCGTGCTTATTCTATTATTCAGATGATATGTTTGATGTGAATGTTTCGATGTTTAAATGGATTTCAGATTTACAGAGATGGTTTTGCATGTTTTACATGTTAAATAATATATGTTGTATGTAGATATGTGATGAGACTATATTCATGATGTTCTAGATGAATAAATTTATAGGTTTGCATGGTTTTTTGGAGAATTCTTATTGATCTATGGTTACTCTTATGTGGGTTTGTTTGGAAAATTAGATCTATTGTTGATCATGGTGTTTGAGTCTTGAAAATCCACATGTTATACCTAATTATCTTTGTTTTGTATGACATTGATGTGGGGTTGAATCTATTTTTCAACTATTTGAGATTGGAGCATTGATTATGTATTTCTCCTTCGAGATGTTACATATGTGTAGATCTTATAAAATTATCTGATGTGGATTCTATTTGGTAGGACATATTCTTGGTCAATATTATTACATTGGTATGCTTATTGCAGTGAGAGATAGTTATTGTGAGTAACTAATATAGATGTTCATTTGAATCTATAATAGATGTTTATGGTGCATGAGAAGCTCTATTAATGTTTAAGTAGAGTTTTAGTAGTGATATTGGTCATGATGTTGTGTATAACTTGGTATTACTTCTAGTGGGAGCTTTATGTAGTTACACAATGTGTTGTATCTTTTTTATTTCGAGATTTTGGTTCTAATTTGTTATTGTTGTAGTGTGTACTGAGCCATCAATAATATTTTTTTAGAAGATGGATGGTCTTTTACACTGGTTGTTGGTTTCATAAGGAGCTCTTGGATTCTACCTTTAGATTGTAGTGAGAGTTTAATGACATCTTTTGTTCTATTGACAAAGTATGTGTGGCAATTGTATTTATGTGGGGCAATTGGATGGTGTTGAGTTATGTGATTATGTTGGGGCCATGGAGGATCTTTAGTTTGGAGATGGTGATCATGATTCCTAGAGAGCTTGGTTCCACAATTCAGTGGGAGCTTTGGCAGTGATGTAGATTCATCATTTGGTGATGGATAATTTTTTTTCATGTGATCTCCTTGGAGGGGATGTTAGATAATGATTTCATGATATGTTCTTGATTCTATAGTTGGAACTTTGCCAATGATCTTGTTTTTTCTCTTTTGTTTTGAGTATTAACCATTTTCTTGGAGTTTCATGATTTTGTAGGGTTGTATTTCAAGTTGGCATAGATTGATTGATGGATGCTCATGGATACTAGAGAGACTTAGGTGAACCTAAGAGACCTCTTATTTTTTATGGATCATATGTTGAGATGGTTACTCTTTGATGAGGATTTCAGCAGAAAAATTGAGAAGCCTATACCTGGTTATGGATGTGCATCCATTATGGGCTTGAAGAGAAGATTGTTATTACTTGGTGTTGTGTGCACAATAAAATCTTGTATCCCTCTTGGTCTACTCGATGGGTGAATGATCTGAGATGTATTACTTGCCTAAATATCAGATGCATTATTTATTTTGCATCTTGTCTTCTCATATGAGTTAGTCTTGAATGTAACTATTTTGAAGACTTGTTAATAAGATGCATGGTTAAATGGATTTTTTTTGTTCTCCTTGTTTTCATCTTAAGCTATAGATTTATTTTTGAGAACTTATTTGGAGGGATACAAGAAATGATTTATGGCTTTGGGCATATTCCCCTTTTTTGTGAGAATGATTGATTGGTTTGATCTACCTTTGGTATGATTGTTAATATATAAAATAAAGTTTTAAGAGCCTCACATGGAGACTTGACACATGGAGCTCTAGGCTAGAAATACTTTAGCACCATTTTAAAAGTTGGATATCTTTCTATAGTGGAAATTGCTTGTAAATATGAAAATACAAAGGCTACTTATAAATTTAAACTATCCAAATTTATCCAAGATCTAATTGATAGAGTACCATCCCCATATATTATTCAATCACTCTTTACTCATTTTTATTAAAAAGAGATATAAATGTAACATGCAATTCACTCTTTTTTTGTATTGATAAATTTGTTTGGGCATGATATCACAATAATTTTTTTCTAATTGAAAAATATTGGTATTGATGATAATGGAACATTTATCTTTTCCCCTATTCTAACTAAATCTACAGGCCAATTCATATTTAGTGATATGATTTGACAGTACAAAGTTACAAATATGATGTAGTGGATTTATTTTGTAACTTTTAAAAGACATGGGTGTTAGGATTGAGGTGCCATATACCTTGTAAATCATATTTCATATTGCATGGTTCCAACATCCTTGGAAAGTGTCCCTAGGCACTTAGGGTGAATTAGGAAAATATTTTGTAATATTAATTCTCACCATTGTTTGTAATATATTCATAAGGGGTGATGGGTTCCACTAGCAATGGTAAAGGTGACTTGTGGAAATAAATATTTAATATTATTTTTCCCACATGTGGATGCCTAGAATGGGATAATAAAAGATAAGGAAAAGAACAAATGAGTGATTTTAGGTATTCTCCAAGTGGGAGCTTAGAAATAGGCAACAAGTGTCTCTTGGTATTCCATCATTTATTAAATTTAATATAATGTTTATTTTCCAAGTTCGAGCACCCAAGTTGGAGGGAAATTATTGGATCCAAAATCAATGTCCTTTCACATTTCGAGGAGGTATTCCAAGGGTTGGGGACGTTTAGAATGAAGTATAATCTTTGGTGCATTAGATATCTTCACAAGTCTATAAAATCAATTTCTTGGATGTAGAAAATATGAGGAATAGTTCAACGTAGAGTTTCATTGTAGGAACAAGGATATGTTGAGGCATAAAGAGGTTGTACATAGGTGCACATGTACTGCAATGTTGGAGGCAAAGAGGATAATGGAAATGAATGTATAGTAATCTCATTTATTTGAAGATAATGCATACTTGGCCTCTCTTCTTAGTGGAGTTTTTTTCTTGCAAGGGTTTCTCCACTTAAATCTCATATTAAATGTGGTGCTCATACATTGTTGATTTTCGCCTCATTGCTACTATCTTATGGTGATGCTATTATTTATTTATTTTTGTTGTTCACATAAGATGGTGTTATTAAGCATGTTATGTTGGCTGATTTTTAGCATCATAAAGAAGATGAATCTAATCATGATAATTCCATATTAAGGCAACTTAATTTTATATTCTCATGTTGTAGTATTACGAGCCTTATATCTCATTCAATGAAGTCATATTTGGATAGAGATTGAGTTTACTAGTTACAATTGATATTAGAACCTATATATTTCTCATCATTTAGTAGCAAAGCTAAAGGTTAACTAGGTTTTGGGTATTCCTTCTTTATTATTTCTTAGCCTAGAAATCTTGTGGGAATTTGTAGATGGTATTTGAGGTTGTTGGAAGGCTTGTGGGGCTGCAACGAATGTTCTATGAGTTAATTTTTTTTTATAAATTTGTGAGATTGGAAGTCATGGATATTGTCAATATGATCTATGTTTGGCATTGGAAGCTCATTATTATGGATCTTTACAGATTTGATTATGTTATGGTAAATTGGAGCTCTTATTTGAAAATATGTATGCATCCTCTTGTCTAGTGGTTTTGTTCCTTTACCTTGTGGTCACGTGTAGCGAGAAGGTGTTCATGTTGTATGGGTAGAGACATCCTAGTCACATGGAGAAACACCCTCAATTCAGACTACAAAATGGAATGCTTATATTGGCTTCATGGTTTTAGCCCTTGGTTACATGAAAGAATTGAAAGATAAGCCACTAACATCTTTGTGAGTTGCGAGCTAATATGTTTCATATTTTATAAGATCTTGGATAACTTAGTTTTTATATTGGGTTACCATTTACTCTTGATTTTGGTTGTGGGTTTGTAGATCTATTATTATTCCATTATTCAGATGACATGTTTGATGTGAAGTATGGATGCCTAAATAGGTTTCAAATCTATAGAGATGGTTTTTCATGTTTTACATGTTAACTAATAAATGCAATATGTAGATATGTGATGAGATTGTATTCATGATGTTCCAGATGAAGAAAGTTACAGGTTTGCATGGTTGCTTGGAGGATTCTTATTGATCTATGGTTACTCTTATGTAGGTTTGGAAAATAAGATCCAAAATTGATCTTCATGTTTTAGAAATCCACATGTTATACCTGATTATATCTATTTTGCATGGCATTGATGTGGGTTTGAATCTATTTTTCAATTATTTGAGATTGGAGCACTAATTATTTATTTCTCCTTTCGAATGTTGCATATTTGTAGATCTTAAAAATTGTCTAATGTGGATTCTATTTGGTAAGACATTTTATTGGTCACCATTATTACATCGGTATGCTTATTGTAGTGAGAGATGGTTACTGGGAGTAACTAATATAGTTGCTCATTTGAATCTGTAACAGTTGTTTATGGTGCATGATAAGCTATGTTCACTTTTAAGTAGGATTTTGATAATAATATTGGTCATGATGTTATGTATAACCTGGTATTACTTTTAGTGGGAGCTTTGTGTAGTTACATAATGTGTTCTATCTTCTTTATTTCAAGATTTTGGTTCTAATTTGTCATTTTTGTAGTGTGTAGTGATCCATCAATAATCTTTATTTAGAATATGGATGGTTTTTTGTAATGATTGTTGGTGTCATAATGAGCTCTTGTATTCCACATTTAGATTGTAGTGAGATTTTAATGACATATTTGGATTTAGAGATTCTCTCATCAAGAATTTCTCTACATGGTATTAATGATAACACTACATAAATAGAATAAATATTACAATAGTTTGAAACATTATATATGTAATTAAAGTAAATGCATTAGGTAAAATTTAGATATATTAAAGATAAATACACCATTCATAGAGATTTTCGATTAGGTGACTTTTTTTTCATGCAAATCTTAAAAGATCAAATGAGAAAAATGAATTGAGAGGAAAATTTATCCTAATTGTATTAGAATTTTTATTATCACTCCCAGTTTGTGTTTACAAATTATGTCTTACTACCCTTATTTGAAAACTATTGAGAGACCCAATAAATATAAGTATATTTTTGGATAATTCCAATAATAGAGAGCTCAAATTGATAACCTTCTATAAGTGAAATAATGAACACAATAGTATGTCTATCAATATAATATGAAGAGTGTACAATGGTCAATCCTTACATATATAGGTAATGATGATGAGGTGAGAATGTAGGAGTGAAAAATAGACTACCCCTCCATAGGTGGGACACTTGTGAGCTCACTTTAAAAGTGTGTAATAAAGTGTCAATAGGTGTATCAAGTCACGAGGACACATGCATCAGCCATATGAAGTGAGACAAAAGAAAAGAAACCTAAGTAAACTTAAGTTAGGTGTGAATAGGTCAATTATAGCAAGGTGATTAGATAACTAGGTATGATAATGAATCTATTTACACTAATACCCCCACTAAGTGCAACTTAGAGAGAAATCTATTCAATAAAAATGAGTCCCGACTACTAGACCATGCTAGTTACTCATGTAAAAAATTCTCATAACATGGAGAAAATGAGAAAAACCCAATGCTAACTAAAAAACCCTCTCCAAAAGAGAAATTATGCAATGAAATAAATAGAATGTACAAGTGAAGAAGATAGACGTAGGAATCATGATGACTCCCCGAGGACTACTTCTATCAAATAAGTACGATGGATCTTCCCCTCATGGGAGAGAAAAGAGAGAAGGTCATGTGACCCCCCAAAAAATGTGAAGCTATGAACTCCATGTGGGGAAATACTTCCTCCCAAATTGATAAGAGAAGAGAAAACATGCAACCTCCCCTTCAAATGATGCCTATAGTGCTAGTAGATGCTCGACAGTAGATGTTGAATATGATCCATGATTGTTGAACAAAATTACTCCCCTTGGAAGAAATAACACCATAAATGTGTGCAATATGACTTCTTGTTCCTAATAGGAATATGCAAGAAGTAGAATAAATGTCTCTAAATTTTGTACATGATCCAAATATTGATATGATGTCAATGATGCCTTAGAATTATGCTCAAATATCTCCTAGCCAATGTTGATGTGTGATAAATGCTGATATGATGGATCGAGTACCATATGTGATACAAGAATAGGGACCATGGATGCATGGTGATATCTGGACCGATGTGGATCTAATACTATCGTAGATGATGATAAATAAGTTGGATAGGTCAAATCATGAATGTCTACATAATTTTTCACGATATAAGTCGATGTAGGTAAGGCAAGAACAACATCCAAAGATGGAAATTATGATACAGCTTCATCGAAGATAACATCAAATATGAATGTCCTCAATGGTGTCATCCAAATTTGTAATTTGAGAATCTATAAATATAGATGTGATGTGTGATAGATATGCATCCCAGTATGGTGTATCTGAAATAATGATAACAATAATCTAATACAAAGAACCATGAGAACTCATGAATGATTCAACACCAGATTCGAATGTAGTAATGAGTGATATGAGAGATGATATATCAATGCAAGCCATCTGATTATAGTGTTCATCCCCAAATGATGGTGCCTAACAAGATGTCTTAGTGAGATTATTTTTTATAAGCTCCAATAGTAAGTCAATAATTTGATGGAAGACATGAGGAAAAAATTCATCCACATGTTGATTGCTCCCACGATATTTGCACTTCTTTTTGAATTTTCTAGACATGGTTTAATTGATAAGCAAAAAATCAATATGAAATGTAAGATTGACCCCCCAAAATTATTAATGATGATTGTATCCCCCCAGAACAATGTGCAAGATAAATTTTACAAGTTGTGAAGATTGGATGCCAAAATATTTTGCTTATAACTTATGAATATTTTTTACAATTTAATGATAAAATGGCAACCTACATCTTAAAATTACAAGAAAAATTCAATTCCTTGCAAAATTCAAATAGAAATTTAAAAAGTGCAAAATTTGATAACCAGGGTGAAAGTTATGCCTCATTGAAATTTGTTTACAAAGTTTACTTCAAAGGTTAAAAATTCATATTAAACAACATCCAATTGAAAACATTTCAATGCTAAAATGTCAATGACCTAACCACTTTCCTGTTGACTATTTACACTTGAAAAATACCCCCCATTTGTAAGTTATGCAAAAATGAAAAAAACCCCTTTACAAGCACTTAAAAAGTTATCTTATGCCAGATCTTGACCAGAAGTGGTCAACCTAAAATGTTATGGTTATCAAAAATATTATGATTACACTATCATTCTAGCAATGAACTTAGAGGGTAGGTATTTTGGAAATGGAGTGAGCGGGAAAGGGAGGGGGGGCGTGATTTCAAATCTGGTGAAGATGATCAGGGTGATGAAGATGGGGATGTGGATTTGTTGCTCTAGTTTGATGTTGTTGATTTTGTTCTTCTTCCTAGTTATGGCAGATGGTGCCTGATTTTCCTTTGTTGGGTGGAAAGGGATCATGGCATGGTGGTTTGTTTTCGACTATTGTTGAGCTCATGTTCGGTGTGGGTGCTAATGGTGATGCTTATGTCCATCTATTTGGTGTTTCTTAGAAGTTGCTTCTTACGATTCTAGAGCTATTTGTTTTTGGTGTTGGCTCCTTTGGGGTGGTTTGGGTTTCCTAAGCTTCCCTTCTCGACCTATTTATGGGGATGGTGCTTATTGGGGTGGTACTTTCGGTCGGGTTTCCCTTGTAGACACTCAAATTTATCCTCAAATCACATTACTCGTCTATTGATTAAAATGATCAATTCATTCAATACATTCTTCTATTCATGCATTTCATCAAATCATTAAATCATTGCATTATCATTTGCATATGTCACATTATCGTTTTACGCTATCATTCATTATCATAATAAATTCATTATCATAATCATTCACTAGCATTTCATAATAAAACTATATTATCATTTAAATCAAATCATTTGCATAAATCATTCACCTCATATTGAATTTATATAAATCATTAAATCATTTCACCACAAGATCATTCATAATGCATAATAAATAATAATTGTTCATAAAAAATTTCATAACCATTCATAAATTAAATAATTTCATTTCGACAAATTATCATTCTTACATAAATCATTCTCATAAAAACGTTAAAATAATTCATGATAAAACATTAATAAATCATTTTCATCCACATTAAAAATATATGCATTTATTTATTTTATTCAATCGTTCACCATTCATTTAATCTATCTTCTTTATCATTTCCACTCATATGCATTTCATTTCACTACACCATGTGGGATTTTAAAAATTCATTATTGCAATATCCGTTTATCCCACATTTCTCATTCTCAACCTCTTTGTCATCAGAGATTCCTATTTAAACATGAATCTCTTCTCATTTTGACCCCTACACGAATCTTGCACATGCAGATATCTTCGTAGCTTTTCTTAATCCATTCACTAGTAGCCTTTTGATGCACCTATGCTTGCAAAAATTTGAGAGCAAAAGTGCATAACAAGACTTTGGTGATAGGATGCCAATGGAGACTAGTTTTTGTTTGGAAGCATTTTGATTATCTTTGGTAGTTTAGAATAGTTTCATTTCTAGTTTTTGCTTTTAAATCTGAAAGTGCTCCATTGTTGAGGTCCAAAAATGATGGTTCTCCTCCATAGAACCATTCATTTTTGAGAGCTTACAAATGGTGAACCTGATGTGAATCGAACATGATCATACATTTGACTTAATAAGAAGTTTTGATGTTTTTAGTTAATTTGTTGCAGGTTAAGTTTTGATGTTTTTAGTTAATTTGTTGCAAGTTTTGTTTGAATGGTTCAAGGCTTTGTGTGTAGGTTTACAAGAAATATTGAATAGTCTTTAAGGGCCCATTGCCTTGATTGATTTCTTTATCTCTCTGAGATTCTTTTGCCCCTTCAAAACCTGTTTGGTGGAATATGGTCTATTTAGTGTATCTTTCATGACTGTTGTTGTTAGGTTGTTGTATGTTTATGTTTTACTTGTTGGCAATGTCCCATGCTCATAGGGTTTTGGGTTCCTTCAAAACCCATTTTTCCCACTAATCAAAACAATGAGCCTATAATTAATGGGTACAATAAATATTGAGATTAGTTGTAAACATTATAAGATAGTGGTGAGTATGAGTATAGAGGAGACCAAGGATGGATGTTAAATTCTTTGACTAGTTCATGGTAGAGGGCACAAATGTGGCAGTATGTGGCATGAGGTGGTGTTGATAAAATAATCAAAGTGTGGCTACCTAATAGATGTGGGGGTGATGTGATCAATTCGGTGGATATGTGGTTGCTACTGTAGCCCACTTTTTAATGCCAAATCAAAGGTCGATAAAGGAAATGGATGTTGACCAAGTCCATGGGAGGGAAGCATGTAGAGTTTCCTAATTTGCAACACCTCTATGGTGAGGTTTTTGAAGATGTTGTAGGCATTTGCAATGGGCACGTGGAAAATAGAGTATGTCTGTGTGGAGGTGAATTGAACTGTGAGTAGGTTGGAATGTGCATTCCTAGAATTCATGCCTTCCAAACACATAAGATGCCTTTGGGGATTTTAGTGTTAAGAGGGAGGGTTATTTGGATCATGAGCCCTCAATGTCTCTCACAAAACCTCACTTTCCTTTGAATAGAGTCGTTGCTCTCTTATCCACTTCAATATGCTCGACCCATGTCACCTTAAGTTGTCCAAAGAAACATCAACAACCACCCATAATCCTTTTGAATGCTAGTTATAGTACCTCACCAAGTAATTATCATTAGTGGGAACTAATTATGAAGGCACATGAAACTCTACAATCAACATGCCACACACAAAAATTGAAAGCCACAGTCAACAATCTCTGGCTTCAAAAATTTGTCAAAGATCCACAAGATCGAGTGAGCGTGTGGATATATCTTCGCCCTTGATACTACTTGTAGATTACAATAATTTCCTTGTACTTTTCTATGGGAAGTGGCATGAAGTGTATGGTTTTGCATCAACTTCCAAAAAATGCCAATGTAGGAGACAAAAGAAACCTTAATAAGGCTTCAAATAAAATAATGGAGGTTTGTAGCTGAAAACAAGTGATTTTGCCACAAATTATAGAAAGAGGTCAACCTGAAAAAGAGTTATGTGTAAAAAATATTATTGAAAACTTTGGAAAATGTAAGTGTTGATCATAAAAGCTTGTGCCTCTCCAACAGTCTTATGGGAAATTCAGTGAGTGGGGGACAATATGCACCTCACTGAATACCTCTGGGATTTTTATAGAAAGTCGACTCTTCTCTGAGTTTGGGAGAAGGGCAGAAATAAATGCAAACAAAAAAACATAAAAAATGGCGATCCGCCAACGCTTTTACAACATTTCAAAACTACTAGTTTCCTTCTATGAGTGATGTAATAGACACAAAACACCACTTCCCTTCATTGTTGGGAGGAGAATGAATAATAGAGGCTTGATACAAGCACAAATGCAGTCATTCAATCGACCCACATGAAGTGTGTATTAAGATCTGAATCAAACATAGAAGTTCCAGATTTAATAAAAAATATTCAAAAAGCAACATAAACCCTTCCTCCTAATATAGCATATCATGAAGAAACGATAACCCTTGAAAGAAAATGGAGAAGTCCAATGAAATAGTCCAGTTTCTAAATATTACAATTTAATCATATACACAGACAACATGGAAATCCGATAATCAAATTATTCAGATTAAGCAAGACACAATATTCTATTCTAAACAAAGATATAAAGAAATAAATATTGAAAAAGACCATATCATGCACAGTTTCAAATATTTCCTCAAAATAACTTGTACTTTAAATATAGATGAACTTTAAAACAAAGATCGTATTCCAATCCAATGATAGTTTGATCATAAAAAGACATAACATGCCAGAGTGAAACAGTGTTCTATAAACTTTAAAAGAAATTACTTCTACCAACTATGAAAGCTAAGGAAACTTTCTCCAATAGGAAAAATTTAGGAACCCTTTCATCATGTTGCAGACCTTAATTTATAGCTGCCAAGGAGAGAGAAATGCCGACTTCATTCAGAATTAATGACTGCTAGACATCCACACCTGATAGCTTGGAAATTTGATCCTAGATCTTTTATTAGACCGTTCGAATCCTGCTCATCAACTTTCAACTGCCGCATTTATATCATTTAGATATTTCAATAGGATTAGCCCTCGTAATTGCTCTGATCCTAGAAAGACAGTCTGGCAAAGGTCTTGTCAATCACCTAAGTGGCTTTGGCGCACTGACTCACATCCGTTCATTGTTAACAAGACAAAATGCATTTTGAAATTTTTCGTATGAAGACTCCCAAGATACAACTCCCTAGCACGAAGAGATGACGTGTCACATGGGCGGATAAACTCATATTCGTGAAAAGCGAATTTAAGAAATCGCCCACCAAGCCGACACATGGTCCGACTTCCGACTAAGAAGAAAACGATGAACAAAACACGCACAGACACTACGTGGAGCATTGTGCACCTGTCAAAAATGCAACCTTTTCACATGTAGATCACCCTAAAAACAAAACAAATTCAAAAACCAAAAATAGACTAAGGAAAAAATTTGCTTCATAGTTATGGCGACTCACAGGGGGGATTCGCTTGCAAAGGCATGAACCTAGACCTTTGGTCATTCTTAGATTTTAATAAAGGCGGAATGCAACACCTCCTAGTAGACATTAGTCAGTCGGGCAAGGCTATAGAAGGCTTTATACGCCCGATCCAACTCAAAAACTTTCTTGAAAGAAACAAATCCCCATCTCACTGAAATGGCTCTGAGGTGATAGTAAAGACGATAAAGTTGAAGAACTTCATTCTCGATGTCATCCGTTGCTGGTGTTGAACTCGGCCCTGGAAGGTCTGCAAGATTCCAAACCTTGTTTCTGACTTCTTTTATAATCTGCTCAACTGACAATACATCTCCATCTGCTGAAAGGAAGGGAGGCAACCCATAATTGTATAAGATCCCAAAATCCTTCTTGATTTCATCGACCCTCTTATTTAAAACCACCTAGTTGTTTTTTATCCTGGATGCCACCTTATGATAGTAAGTGAACTCATTGGATTTACTAGAGGCAACCCTTCGATCTATAATACTTGCACTTCTCAGGGCCTCATATGTCACCACACAAAGCTTGGAGATCAAATTTTGTGATTCGGCCAATCAGGGAGCATACTCTTGAAGATTTTGGTCAGCCAGCGGGCCAACCTTTTCATTTATTTTTCGGGCATCTCTCAGGAATTGTAAGGCCAATTTTAAAATGACGAGTGAGATAATGATTCTCTCTCAATAGGTGGATACGAAACTTCTTTTTATCAGAATGGTCATCGAACTTTGTACAACAGCTAACTCTTCTTGAGTCTGAGCCTCTTTTGCTCTCAATCTCTCTTGTAGTTGATCTCTTCTCTCGAGGGCCTGTGTGAGCTCCGAAACTAAATTTTCACTCTCTTGATTCTGAGCATGCAAGGCAATCTCAACTCTTTTTTTATCATCTTTCAACCTTTTGATCTCCTCCCAGGCCTTTTGTTGATCGTCAAAATCCTAAGTTCGGGCACTATCTAGCTCTTTCCTTATACTTTCTTGAGCACGCTAGTGTTCTGCACCAGATTTGTGCTCAACTGTAAGTTCACCTTTCAACCTGTCTATCTCAGTGTATAGTTGGATTCACTCATCTTGGAGTTTTGCTAGGGATCCTATTGCTTCTGCTTGTTGGTCTTGTACCTACAGTATGTAGGTCATTTCATCATTTATGGCCCTGAGTTCCGACTACAAATGGTTCACCATTTCCTTTACATTTTCCAGCTCATTCTCGTGCTTTCTCAACTTCCAATCTAGATGCTCATAATCTGTGTATACCACCTTCTGAGTGGTCTTAGCCAAATCTACCTTGTCACACGAACGGATATTATTCAAATCCAAACCCACTGGTCTTATATCATAATCCTCCATCTGCATCTTTCCTTCGGGTTGAGTTGTGAGTGGCTTCATGGTGGTGATCCATAGAGGATTTATTTCTTCATTATAAACATGTTTGAATCTTCTTAGCAACTGGAAGCTTGACATTCTTCTCCCTTCTTTTCTACTTTCTATTTTGTCAGGCCTTCCTAGTCGCATCAAAATGCTTATGGAGATTTTCTGGGGAATCAATACTCTGTGCCACCATAGAAGCACCAGGGAGCAGACTAAAAAGAGTGACAGAGGGGAACACTTCGAATGTATGGGCCTGAGGGGAGGCAAATGGGAAAGTAATCATTGAGAACAACGGGATGGAAAATTGAGATTAGGCACTAGAAGTACCAGTTGGAGTGATAAGAGTAACGAATGAGATGCAATTTATGTCTGAATGTGAATGGGCCAAAAGTGACAGGTAGCACAGATGATTCAAATTTCTCAATAGGGGCCCTAGATAGGGTGATCAAGGAGTCAATGATGGTTGAAGCGGATGCTACTTTATCGACACGCGGGGGCACATCACTTGGTAAATTAAAAATAATAGGGGGCTCATTCAAAACTAAAATCTCACGATCAATAGCTGGAGGATTCTTTTCAACAGGTGGGGGAAAAGGATTGAGCAAAGATGAAGAAATAGGAAGAAGAGGGGGAGCAAGACTTACCTAAACTGTGACCATCCAAAAATTTGGGAGAGCGAACTCTGCTTCTTCTTCATTTTCGACAGCTGCATCAGGTATGTCCAGATCCTGTACTTGTCATAATTTCGTCCAACCCGAACTAGATCGTCTCAATCCCTTTGCAGATGATCTTGCTGAAGCTTGAACTTCTTGTTCTACAATTGATCGTCCTGGGGACCGTTGGGTTCTCTTCCATTTGTTTTAGATCCTGGCAGAAGACACAGTCTACGAATCCTTTCCTTGGAGCTATTTCCCTTGTCTGACTCCTGTGGTCGGGAAACATGGCATGGAAGTAGCTCCTCTATCACTTCATGACTAGACTCTGGGTTGCTATTATTGAAATCAACTTCTCGGTCATAAATGTCCTTGAATCATTCATCATATAGATGAAAATCCTCAAGAAACTTATGAGTATTTCCCATCTCTTGTCAGAACCTCTAGAAGTTTTCCATTTTTCTTTCCAACCATCCTTGTCATTTCATTTGATTTTTAGGGTCTTGCTTATCAGAACCTCCCTCTGATATCTTGCTTGTGGCATATAGAAACTCAACCACTTTTGGCTTTTCATAGATATGAGGTCCAATTTGACGTATAATTTTGGCCTCTCCTGAGTCGAGTTCTTCTTAGATTCCACATACTCTCGTGTCTCGTGCTTCAGGGGAAGTTTCTTTGATGGATTATAGTCTCATTCGTCGTATATAAGGACTAAGCCCAGAGCCGCCAACAAGTTGGTCAATTCCTTTTGTGCTTTATGCTTCTCCAACACTACCCTGTTATTTGCAATACAAAGAGGAAGCAGATATAACTTTGTTTTGTTCCTCCCTCTTCCATACGTGTTGTCGACAAGAGTTTCCTATCGGCATGCCTCTAATGTGAAGACCCGATCTATCACAAATCTGGGGATTCGGAAAGGTTCTCTGACAAAACCATGATATCTGATGAATGTAAAATCTTTCCTGAAGAAATAATCTAATGGGGTCGATGAATTATTTATCCATAATAGAGATTTAGGAGACAAGCAATTACTTGATCGTCGCAATTATTCTTGTAACACAAGTCGCAAAAAAAGATGGACAAACCAATAATAGCTACTTATTCTTGATAGGACATAAGTCCATACAGAAATTGGTTGAAGTAAGCCCTCCTCATCTAACCTAGATAAAGGAAAATTTCTCTCCAGGAAAATAAAATTTTGATGTACGATTAAGTGAACCAAGAAAGAAGTATACCTGAATCTAGACTCAGCTTGGTAATTCTTCAATTGTAGCAACATATTTGCAGCTATCAAATCAGCAAAATCAAAATACCTCTACTCTCGCTCGTGCTTGAGTATTAGAGCCAAAGCCATCTGAAAATGATGGACCTATTCGTCATCATCTAGGTTGAAAACCCAGGCTAACATTGAGAAAAGATCTTGTGTTTTTTTGGGGAACTTCTTAAATGCCAAGGGAAAAAAATGGCCTCTATTCAGCCTCTCTTCTGTCTCACGATGATAGAAACCCTCTCTTTCATTTGATTCTTCCCAATAGGCCTCCATATCTTCTTCACTAAATGGCTCAACACACTGGTTGAATGGAATACACAACATTTCTCGTATAGCTGGAGTAGAGATTATGACCCTAATTTTGTTACATGTTATGGTCTTGGTTTCTTCATCAAATCTTTTGGCGCATACGTCCAATAATTTTGGGCATGAGTGTACGAAACATATCATGAACTGTGGCAAACCATAATTCCAGACCCGAGAAGCGAAACCATCAGAAGCACCATGGTCTTTTACTCTTTGAAAATCCCCTTCTCTGAGATTCTTAGGGTTCTTTTCCAACCTTGGATCGAAGATATTGTCAACAACATCTCACCGCTTCTCTTTTAACACTCCTATCTATCAACACCTTTTTACAAAACTCAAAGGGTCGATCTTTTGGCACTGGAGTATTGGAAAACGATCTTTGCCTAAAAACATTGGCGAAAATGGGTCTCCTCGATGTACATTTTGCTCTTCTTTCAGTTGTTGATGGTTCTGCCATGGCTGCTTCAAAAGTTGTAGATATTTTTCGTTGAAATGACCACTTGCTTTTGCTTTCTTTGGGAAAAATCTACCTTTTTGGTGTAATCAATTTCCTTGATAAATACGTGCAGTTAAGGCTATGTCATTACCACTGGTCCATTAAATATTGCCAACGAGGAGATACGTGTGGGTGGGAGATCCGTATCCCTCAGGAATGCCAAAAAATCTGCAAGAATGGAATTAGTACATTCCTTTCGCTGCCTCTTCTCACAAAGAAGCCCATTGTCTTGGGGAGAGTGTCCTTAATGATGTCAATCTTTGCTTAGTGATACGAAGTACCCTTGAAAATATGCACTCATTAATTTGCCAGATATTAGCACATTAATCCATTTCCTTTCACTTTCGTGAGCTAGTTTATGTTGATGATGGCCAAGGACACATGTCGACGATTGGCCTACGTGAGAATTTACTCCCAACCCCCAAAATTAATTTTGAGACCTTATGTCAAATTTTTTGTATGATCTATTTTTCGTTCATCAACTGCTTTGATATTTTCCCATTACCGTCCAGCCAAAAATAGAACTTTGGTTGTTTGGTCTCACTGACACCTCTTTTCTATAAATAGCTATGCCACCTTAAGATTATAACCATTCAAAAAAGTGAGACTTTGGAGTTTATCTATTTTCTTATCTGTCTATATATTTTTTCTGCTTTACTACTTCTACCATGTCTGTCGACCTAGGTACTCCTATCCATCTCCTTGCACAAAGTTAATAGTATGCCTTCACTACGGAGATTACAAGTGACAGATTAAGCACCTAGTAAAAAGGTGTGACCGACTAGGAGTAATTTCTTTTCAATGGGTCATTGGGATTGACTTCATTGAAGATGAGAACCAGATGCAGACCAATTACAACATCCTGTCCCAATTTGTGGCTTCTCTGTTGGACCTGAATATCTCCAAAACTAAGATAATGAAGTTGTGTCACCGTATGTTTGACGTATCTTTGTTGGAAGGGCTCGGTGAAATTGTGCAAGTTGCTTTCACTGGTGTCGGCATCCCCAGTGCGATGGACCTTTGCAAGTTCATTGATCATGGCATTGATGTTCCTTGGCTTCCTTTTTTAAGTGACTTCCACACCATGGACCTGACAAGCCACTACACTCTGTCTCTTCCTGCCACCACCTACCTCCTTTGAGAGTATGGCGTTGATGAAGCTCCTGAGTACGACTTTAAAAAGCACTTTGAGCTTGTCATCTTTGGTCATAGAGACTGAGGTCGAGGTCTGGGTGTCGTGTGTTGTGTTTCCTTCTTTCCTGCTTTCAAAGAAGAAGAAGAAAAATAAAAACGATTATGGGCAACAAGCCCCTATACCGATGGTTGGAGGCCTACCTTTTGATTTTTTGTAAAAATACCTCCATTTTGCTTCTTTTTTTTGCTCAAAGACCCCTTTTGGGTTTTGCTCGAGAGAGCATTTTATGTTTAAAAATTTGAGCCTTGGGCTACCCCATACTATAAATTCGATGAAAATAATATATATATATAGTACAAATTTTTGTACTTCTTATGTTTCTTCACTTTATTCGCTATCCTAAAACTTAAAAGCTATTTACAATTTTTTTACATATGGTGCATATTTGTGAAAATTTTAAAGAATGTTGTACATTAATGGAATAGTTTTAGATAAATATCGTTTATCGGTATCCCTAAAGCATTACCTAAATCATATCTTCTAGCTCATATGCATTCTTTTCCTTACACACACTGATTCAGAAGGGACCCTTCCATAATGCTTTGAATTTGGTGTGTTGCCCTGGTTTCATAGTGCGTTCATCATATTTTGGCACTAGGCTTCCCTCCTAAAACTTTGGGTTGGAAGTTTTTTTGTCGAACCATCGCTTGACTATTTGCTGGCGACCAACCATGGCTCCAAAAGCATTTTCTTTGTCTTCCTCCAGCTTGAGGATTTCAGCTATGCATACCTCCATTCCACCATTTTCCTCTATTTCTAGGGCTTTTAGTAATTGTAAGGCGGGGAGTTCCATAGAAATAGGTAAGACCACTTCTTTATCATATACTAATTCATAGGGAGATGTCTTTTGGATTTGCCCTAGCGTGATTTAGTCTGCCTACAAAGCATCTTGTAGATGTTTGTGCCATTCTCTTTGTCATTCAAACCCAATGCGCTTGATTAACCTAATTAGGTTTTTATTTGTCAACTTGGCTAACTTGTTCCCTTGTGGGTAGTAATTTGAAGAGGTTTTGAGGTAGATCATGTTGTTGATAGAAAACTCTGACACCTTTGAACCTACAAAGGCTCTAGCATTGTCAAATATGATAGTCTTTGGCGCACCAAACCTGATCATAAGCCCTTCTAGAAAGCTGAAAATCTCGCCTTTTGTAGCACCTTTTAGGGCGATAGCCTCTGTCCATCTTGTGAAGTAATCTATCGCTGTGAGGATCAACTTATGGCTAGCACTGGAGATATTGTTTATCATCTCGACAAAGTCTAATCCCCATTGAGCAAAGGGCTCTTTAGTTACAATGGGACTTAGGGAAAAGCAGAGTTTTTCTCTTGCCAACAAAGAATTGGCACTGAGTGCATTTATGCACCAAACGGTATGCTTCAGAAAAAATTGAGGGCCAATAGTATCTCGCTCGCATAGTTTTTAGAGTGGTGGTTTTAGCATAAAAATGTTTGCCCTCGGGATTGTTGTGGAATTCTGATAAAACCTTTTCTAACTGGAACTTATCTAAACATCGAAGCAATACTCCATCATAGTTCCTTTTAAATAAAATTCCTTCAACCAATATGTACCCGATGCCTTATAGTCGATAGTATCTCATTTTGTGGAATGGGAGAGTTGTCGGGTAGTGTCCTTTCTGCATGTATAGTGTCTGATCCATCACCCAGTATTTGTCAGATTCAAACTGATTTGAAAAGACTTGATCAATCTCCTTTTTGGGTTTGGAACCCGACTCTTGTGCAAGATATTCGTACAGGCCTCTTCCCTGCACCAGCTTAGTCGGCTTGATGTCCACATCGTACTCCAGGATTTTGGTGATCCAATTGGCTCTTTTTTTAGTTATTTCTCCTTCAATGATGTATTCT
Organism: Sequoiadendron giganteum; assembly: GCA_007115665.2. Taxonomy (NCBI): domain Eukaryota; kingdom Viridiplantae; phylum Streptophyta; class Pinopsida; order Cupressales; family Cupressaceae; genus Sequoiadendron; species Sequoiadendron giganteum. The sequence goes on along the minus strand of CM021109.1, from coordinate 620,443,166 downwards.
CTTACACTCAGGTGGGCAACAAAAATGGTGATATTATTGGCCGACACTATGTGTCGAAACTTCTTTAAGCTTTTGACAATGATGAAAGCTTGTTTCTCTACAAAGTTATATTTGGTTTCATAGCCTTTGAGGGTCCTTGAATGAAAAGAAAATAGATGCTCCTCATTATCTATCTCATCCCTTTGAGTGAGCATGGAAGCTATGCTATGCTAACCATTGTATACATATAACAAGAAATATTTATAAAAATATGGACTGGCAAGTACCGGAGCAACAAAGATAGCCTTCTTTATCTACTTGAAAGCTTCCTTGCCTTTGGGAGGCCATTTGAAAATCAAATTCTTATTGACCATCAACGTGATGGGCCTTGTGGTGCTTGCAAATTCAGAAATGAAATGACTGACAAAATTGATATTTCCTAAGAAAGACTGTAACCCCTTTTGATTTACTGGTAAGTGTTAGGGTTAGAAGGCATATATCTAACAAGTTAAATGCAGATTTGAACAATAAAATAGAGAAATAAAACACACACAAAATTATAGCAGAAACAAGACAACACAAAGAATTTAATTTGGCTCACCCAATTTGGGCTACATCCACAAAATCGTAGCCATCCAATGATTTTATTATCTAGTGCAAAAAATATTACAATATTGCGAATAATGCCATGCTACAAATCCCCATCCCAACTGCTTATAACAAGCTTTTAGAAGCTTCTAGAAATTAGGGTTTACAAAGTCATCGAGGATACATGAAGAGTGTACAGTACTAAAGAGTGTACAGTATAGCATGATTAGTCACCACATACCAATAGTAAGGGAAAATCCATTATAGATTTGAATCTTTTGGATTCTATTGCAATTCTTTTCTTGAACACTACAAAACCAAGTAGTTTACCTTGAGGTACTCCAAAAACACATTTCTTGGGATTTAAAGAAATCCCGAACTTTTGGCACCTCTGGAAGAACTGCTCTAGGTGATCAAAATGATCAACCTCCAACTTTGAAAAAATGGTCAGATAATCCAGATAAATCAGAATAATTGAATTAATCAAACCCGCAAAGGCAATGTCCATAGCCCGTTGAAAAGTCATACTGACATTTGAGAGTTCGAAGGGAATCTTTGCATATGCGAACATTACCCACTTGGTAAATGCCATTTTATGTTGATCACCTTCCTTGACGTACACCTGATTGTATTTTGAGAAACCGTCAAGTAGTGAGAACATCTCAAACCCGACCATTGTTTGCAAGATTTGTTCCATGGATGGAAAAGGATAGTGATCTTTCAACAAGAACTTATTCAGGTCTTAAAAATTGACATAAAGCCTAATATCACCATTTTTCTTCTAAACCGGTACCAAATTAGACACCTAAGTTGAGTTTTTAATCGAATAAATGATTCGGGACTCAATCAGTTTAGTGAGCTCCTGTGCCATCAGTGCTTTGACCTTCGGATTGACAAGCCTTTTCTTTTGTCGAACTGGATTTGACCTTTCTGTTAGGTCAATGGTATGCTAAATTATGCCAGGATCATATCCTCTAAGATCAACATAGGTCCATGCTATAACTCTGTCATACCTAGAACATAGATCTCTTAGCCTTTCTCTGTCTTCTTGCTGGACATTTCTTCCAAATTTCAACCTTCTATATTTTTTGACATCCAACTCTTCATAATATTTTTCATCGGTTGTAAACCTTTGCTTACCATTCCTTACATCTTCATAGTTGAAGATATTCTCAAGGGAAATCAAACCTCGAGGGAGCTTATTACCTTTTAGCTGAATGATCGGCCATTCAGAAGATCGATCCTCTAGTTCCGGATGGTCAGAAGCTCCTTCTGACTGTTGAATGAAAGTGGCTATCTGGGTGTCATCCTCAAACAATTTCCAATTTTGATCATTGTTGGGAATCGACGATCAAACGACAATATGAATGATACTTTTCTTTGAAATGAAATTTGACTCGAACTGTGACGCAATAGAAGCCATTCGATCAGCTATACTATTATGGGATTATGGAATAACTTGCACATTGAAAGCTTCAAAACCTTCAATTAAATCCCATATCCAATGTTTGTAGGCCTTCATCCTCATATTTTTTTCCGCTGCTTTCCCCTAGACTTGATTTACTATCAGATCGGAGTCTCTGAATACTTACAACCTCTTCGTACCCATTCGCTCAGCAAGAAAGAAATCATGGATTAATCCTTCACATTCTGCATCATTATTTGAGCATGAAAACTGGAATTGATAGGCCTTGAGGGTCTCTGATCCTGTCGAGGACAACAATCAGACTCTTGCTCTAGAATCGGCTTTGCATTTAGCACCATCAAAGTACAAGGTCCAAAGGTGATTATCCATCAGATGATCAAAGCTTTCTCGATCTTTCGTCAGTTTTGGATGGACCATGTCATCATCAAATATGACATAAGTACCCAATCTCGTGGCATGGAAATTGTCAAATGGGTCGAAGTTGATGAAATAGTTAAGGATAACCTCTTCTTCAGGGGTCCGCTCGCTTGTCTTCTTCATCCTCCAACATTTCCACACAGTATCCTTCTTTTCTTGAAAAAGATGTATGCGTTGCTTCGAAATAGAGGAGTGCGTTGTCCGCTATGTGTTCGGGATGCAAAGATTCTGAAAGAATCTTCATCTTTGCCCCATACTTGGTTCTCAATATCAAATGGGACCAATCCAGGGGCAAATATCTGCCTAGCTTCACAGTGAAATCTCTAGAAAGACACATCCTGAAAACCGAGGGAATGTCTATTACAAATACCTCTTGCGAGACCATCTGGCTTGGGCACGAAAAGAGGGTTAAGGATAGATCATTTATCCAACCTACTATTGAAACCTTCTTTCCATCCAACTGCATGATTCCCTTTTCTAAAGGTTCATACTTAAGCATTAAGGCATTGACCACTTGCTTTGGCATGACTGTTGTACGGGCTCCTGAATCAATCATATTATTGTGCAAAAGTCTATCTCCCATAATTAATGTTAAAAAGAAAGGAGTGGGCTTTGTCCTGCTTACCTCTTTCTCTTTTGCTTCATTTGCATCGTTTGTATAAGTTGCGGCCTTCAGATACTGAGGTTTTGATGCAGGCTCTTTATCCTTACTGAGATCACATGGGATAACTTCTTCCATTCACGACCTTGGCTCTTCATTTTTTAGTGCTTCCCGAAGCAATGTCTTTTACTCAGGGATAGAAATCACGTCCCATACCGACACATTAGCAGGTGCCTTATTCAATTGGTCCACTACATTGAGTGTTCCAACTGACTGAATCTTTGGTCTGAATGGCGGAATATATCTCGGCTTTGGAGGAAGATGATCCATCATGAGTGGGTTTCATGTCTTATTAGGCAACTTGTCGGGCGACGATGGAATCCGTTGTTGTTGAGCTGGCTAAATAGTCGACTGAGCAGTCAACTGGGGCAATTGCCCTTCTCACAAGGGTGGCTGGAAAGACTAGAAATGAGATAGAGCTTGTAGCACATATTCCTTGGTGAGTCTTCTCTTTGATTTGGTGTTGTAGTCTGACTATACCTACAGAGTGCTTGTTGTCGGAGCTTCATTCATGAAAACTACATCATCTTCTTCCATCCAAGAGATAAGTGCTTGATCAAGTGCAATGTCCAACTCTTTCTCTACAAACATCCCTTGAATTTGCGCTCTGAATCGGGCGTTCTCCATCTCAGGAGAGTCATATCCCTTCACATTTGGTTGCACACCTTTGTTCCTCTACTCTACTACTCTTTGTTTTAGGTTTCCTTTGGGGAAATTTTGGGGCATATGACTATCATTGTAGGGAAAACACCATGCATTTTCATCATCAGGCTGGTTATTTTATCTTGGTATCAAATCCTTGCTATGGTTGTCCTTGACCATCTATAATGACATGGTAACCAAAACTATTTGGATGGCAGGAGTCACTTGTTGACCTCCTCAACCAGAAGGTCCCTGATATGTACTCTATTGATTTTGTTGATAGAAGGGTCTACCTCCTTGGTATGTATGAGTTGCTTGCTTCGAAGGAGTTGCTTGTTGTTGCTTGATGAGGACTAGCTCATTAACGAAAGACCACATTAGGCTCGTCGTATCATTAAAGTTCGCTGCTATAGAGGAAGAACCCGACATACTCGACTCTGTGGTAGGGTATATGTACATAGATTGGGGTGGAGCTGAGCTTGTCATCTGTGTCATGAAAGTGTTCGGAGAACTCTTCTTAGAGTGGCATGCCTAAGATTTCTGCAAAAATAGTCATCAAAGGTCGTGGCAAAATCTTTCCCGCATCTATCAAATTGTTCTCTGCACGTACCGCCACCTCGTAGGCATCAGGTAGAGTATCTTCTCCCATGGAAGTTATTAGGACTACAATATCCAAATTGATGGCCTTTAAGAAGAAAATAAATTCCATGGCAGCTTGAGGCCGTGCAATCGTTGGGGTCCGCTACCAATTTTTGTTAAACCCGGTGTTGAAGTCACTCATAGCTTCTTGAGGGGATCTCTTGATAATAATTATTTCATGTAGAAGTGAGGAACAATCTCCTTTCTCTGAAAAGCATTCAAAAAGTTTTTCTCCGAGATTGTCCATCAAGTTGATGGAATCGGGAGTCAGAGATCTGTACCAATATTGAGCCTTCCCTTTGTAAGAAGTGACCAACAATCTCATAGCAATATTTTCCTCTACGATATTGTGCACCCTACATACCTCCACTACATCTTGGAGGTGGTCATAAGGGGTTTTAAAGTCCTCTCTAGAGAATTTTGGAATAGCCTTGAGGGCGTTAACGGGTATGGCAGGCCAGATGTTGGGTGGAGTCGGTGGCAGTAGCAGACTACCACTGTCCTAGGTTATAAAGTTTATGGGAGTAGGAGGGGGTACATGGGCAATGGAGAAAAGGTTCCTATATATCGGGTAAACTAGTATTATTATTTGGAAACTTTGGCTTCCAGGCGGAGTAGATAAGGCTCTAAACTCTAGACTCTTACTCCTTATTCTACTACTTCTCATAGATGATACAAAACCTATTACTCTTATCCTTCTAGGTACTGAGGTTGGTAGCTAAGAGTACTAAAAGTTACCCTTTGAAGATGCTCTTGTTTGAACCCTAGGCATGAAACCTCCAATTTCCTTCCTCTGGTCTAATTTAGAAATATTTTCGACTTCTAATCAAGCCTTTGGAATTTTTCCCACTGGGAGTGCTAGAAAAAGAATCGTTGATCATAAAAGCTTGCACCTTTTTGACAATATGTGCCTCACTGAATACCTTCAATATTTTTATAGAAAGTCGACTCTTCTCTGAGTTTGGGAAAAGGGTAGAAATAAATGCAAACAGACAAACATAAAAAATGATGATGCGCCAACACTTTTACAACATTTCAAAACTACAAATTTCCTTATATGAGTGATGTAATAGACATAGAACACCACTTCCCTTCATTTTTGGGAGGAGAATGAACAACAGAGGCTCGATACAAGCACAAAAGCAGTCATTCAATCGACTCGCAAGAAGTGTGTATTAAGATCCGAATCAAACATAGAAGTTCCATAATTAATAGAAAACATTCAAAAAGAAACATAAACCCTTCCTCCTAATATAACATATCATGAAGAAACGATAACCCTTCAAAGAAAATGGAGAAGTCCAATGACATAGTCCAATTTCTAAAGATTGCAATTTAACCATATACACAAACAACATGGAAATTCGATAATCAAACTATTCATATTAAGCAAGACACTGTGTTCTATTTTGGACAAATATATAAATAAAGAAATACTAAAAAAGACCATATCATGCACAATTTTAAATATTTCCTCAAAATAAATTGTACCTCAAATATAGATGAACTTTAAAATAGAGATTGAATTCCAATCCGATGATAGTTTGATCCTAAAAAAGACATAACATGCCAGAGTGAAGCAATGTTCTGTAATATATTGAATCCTTTGTCAATCGAATACCCTCTTTTTGATGGCGCGCACCGGTCTGTTGCATGAGGACGCTGCCTGCATGAGGGTCGCGCCCTCTCTGCATGCCTGATCAGCCCTTGGGTGGTGCTGCATTTTCCTGGTGGGGTGTGTTATTGCCTGTGGGGGTTTGTTTTATTTGTTGGGTGTGTTCTCTTCAGGCGTGGGGTTTCTATCTTGGGTGGGGGCATTTTCTGGGTTGGTTTTTGTTGCGGGTAGTATCTTTGGCCATCGGTGTTGGGTGGGGCTTGGCTTTCTTTGAGCTAGTCCTAAGACTTGTTTAAGCTCACTAGGTGTCGATCTCAGTCCACTTTGGCTAGAATTTGAAGATCGGCTTTGCATGGCTCAAGGGGAGGCTTCGGGGGTCAAACCCTCAATGGATTTTTGTGCGGCAGTTGGTATTTCATCGCTGAATCACTCTTCGAAGGTTTTTAATAATAGCTTGTTCTCAGATGGCCCAAGTAATGAGGGATTTGTTCATATTGGTGGTTCTTGTATTCTAAAGACAAATGGGTGCCTTGAACGCTCCAAGGAAAGGCCGATGCTGATTATTCAACTAGAATCAATTACGGAGGACATCAAGTATTTCTCAAAACATGCTTTGCTCTACAAATTTTTGGGAATGAGGGTTTCACTCCAATTTCTGGAAGCATGGGCTCATCATTCTTGGTCCCCGAAGGGTGAGATGGAAATAATGTTGTTATCTAACAACTACTTCATGGTGACATTTAATTGCATGGTAGATCGCATTAGAGTTTTTGAAGGTGGGCCTTATTTCCACAACCAGGTTGGCCTATTCATTAAGCCATGGCATGCGGGTTTTGATCCTTCAAAGGAGCTTCCAAATTGGGTGTCGATTTGGGTTCGGCTCCCTAGATTTCCAGTGGAATTTTGGCACAATGACATTTTGCATTGAGTAGCTTCATTGTTGGGTAAACCGGTTGGTCCTTCTCAACAAACTCAGGATAAAAAGGTAATGAATTTTGCTCGTATTTGTGTTGAAATGGATTTAAATAACCCTATCCCAGACTCTTTAGAAATATGTGTGGGTTCATTCTCTTGGGTGCAGCAGCTGGACTACAAGACTTTGCCTTTTCGTTGTCGTCTTTGTCGGGAATATGGGCATTTGCAGAGAAGATGCCCAAAGTTTAAATCTCCTAAAAATCCGACAACTCAACCTCCTCACAACCCTTCAAAGGTTGACAAGGGTAAAGAGCATGTGTCGGGTGAGGCTATGGATGTTGAGGGTTTTCTTTCGGCCAAGTCTCATAATAGGAATCAGGGCCAAAAGAGGACAATTAAGGATCGCTAGGATGAAAGATTCTTGTAACAGATTTGAGGTGCTTGATGATCTTGGTCATCAAGAGGTAGATCCGGGTTTGCTGCTCTTGAATTAGGGTGGTCTAGAAGGGGTTCAGGAAGGAATTTTACCAGAGTATATCCAATCTTCCCAAGAAATTGGGGCTGCTCTACAGGAATCGAACCTGAGTGTGGTGGTGCATGGGAGGGTTGAGCCTTCAATGGGGTTGTCGTTGGGGGACAAGAGGCCCTCTAGCCCAGTGGAGAAAGTGGGGGCAGGTTTGGTGAAAGGGAATAAGGCTTCTCCCTCTTTGGGAATTCTTCAGAAGGATCTAAAGAAAGGGGTGGTGGAGAAGACTTCTAAAGCAAAGAGAAAGAAGGATTTGGAGAAATTAAAGTTAATGGGGGAGTCTCTGGTGGAGGTTGGGTCTATAAAGACCCTAGATTCACATTTCTCTAACCCTCAAAAATGATTGTCCTCTCCTAGAATGTAAGGGGCCTGAATAGTGGCCCTCAAAAAAAGTTGTTCATGATTTTTTGCATTCTCACTCTCTTGATGTCCTTTTTCTTTAGGAAACTAAGTTATCTATTGAAGGTATGATGGGCGTGATGCCTTAGCTGTGGTTGTGGGGAAATTTTCAGTGTATTAGGGCTCATGGTAATGCAGGTGGGGTGGCTTGCCTGTGGAATCCGTTGAAGATCCATCCTCTTTAGTGGGTGTCCTCCAATTCCTCCATCTCGGTGGTTGTTACAAGTTTGGAGTTGGGGGAACCTATTCTTCTCTCAAACATCTATGCACCCACTGATTTTCCTGGTAAGAAGTTATTGTGGTCTCATATTAGTTATGTTTAGAACCTAGCTCGTTTGTTCCCCTGGATTGTGGTAGGGGATTTCAATGCTATTACTGATATTGATGAAAATATGGGTGTTGTTGCAAGATTGGAACCCTCAGCTTTCCTTTTTCATGATAACATCTCTGCTTTGAACTTGGTTGACATTAAACCCGGAAATGGGAAGTTTACTTGGAACAATAGGAGATTGGGGGAGAGTTATATTGCTGAGAGGCTTGATCATTTTTTGGCGTCTTGTTTTTGGGTTGGCGGAGGGTTATCTAATAGCTCTCATATTTTTGACTGGAGGGGCTCGGATCACTAGCCTATCAAGTTTTTTGCCTCTTCTGCTCGGGTGACTCGGTCCCCCTCTTTTAATTTCTAGCTTATGTGGTTAAGAGATCCTTCTTTGCAGGGGCTTATGGTTGATTGATGGAGAAGGGGAAGACCTTCTTTTGGCATTGCCATGTACTCCTTTTCTAAGCGGCTGCAATTTGTGAAATACCAACTTAAAAGGTGGAATAGGCAGTATTTCGGCAACATTTTTCATGCTAAGGTTGATGCTCAAGCGGTCTTGGATATCATCACTTGAGAAATAAGGGAGTGTGGTCTTTCTGAGGATTTACTTAGGGAGGAAGCCTAGGCCAATAGAGCTTTGGAGGAGTGTGAGCTATGCGAGGAAATTTTTTGGAAGCAAAAGGATAGAGTTGAGTGGTTACAGGAGGGTGACAGAAACACTACCTTTTTCTTCAACTCGGTTAAGGCTAGGAGACATGGTAACTCTATTCTTGTTCTGGTAAATAATAGAGGTGAGCATCTATCTTCCCTGCAGGATATTTCAAGAGAAGCTTCAGAGTTCTATGCTTCTCTATTCCGTGAGGATTCTCAGGATGTTACGGAGGAAGAAAACCAAGTGTTGGCTTGTATTCCCTCATCGGTCACTAGAGAGATGAATGAGCATCTCTTATGAGATATCTCGCTGGAGGAATTAGAGGGTATTGTTTTTCAGATGAATAAAGGAAAAGCCCCTGGTCCTGATGGGTTTCCTGTTGAATTTTATCAATAATTTTGGGACATTACTAAGTTAAACTTGCTGGAGGTGGTGTGGGAGTCTCAGAAAAACAAGCAGATGCTTCGGGCTTGAAACTCTACCTTCCTGGCCCTCATTCCCAAATGTGAGGGGGCGGATCATTTGAGTCAATTTCGTCCCATTTCCCTTTGTACTATTATGTATAAAATTATTTCCAAGCTGATAGATGAAAGGCTGAAGCGATGGCTTAGTGGGCTCATCTCTGAGGAACAAAGTGGTTTTGTGGAGGACCATCAAATTTTGGATGGGGTGGTCATTGCTATGGAGACCATCCACTTGATGGCTTCATCAAAGGAAAAGGCTATGTTCATCAAGCTTGCATGGCGAGGGCTTATGATAGAGTGAGATGGTCCTTTTTGCAAAAAAATCATTTTCCTTTGGGATTTGTGGAGGAATGAATCTAGTGGGTGATGAGTTGTGGTACGTCCACTTCATTCTCAGTGTTGATTAATGGGGAGGCTACTACTCTTTTTAGTGCTTCTAGGGGTCTTCATCAAAGGGATCCTATCTCTCCTTACTTACTTATACTGTTGGCAAAAGGTTTGGGTAGACTTGTGAAATGTTATGTGGAGAGGGGTTTGATTCAGGGTTGGAATTGGGGAAATGACTTGCTTCCTCAGTCTCACCTACAATTTGTGGATGATGCGTCTCTAATGGGTTTGGCTAGGATCAGGGAAGCTTCGAATCTGCGCAAGTCCTTGGACATCTATCTTGTTGTTGTTGGTCAAAGGATTAATGAAGACAAATCCTCCATTTTCTTCTTTAATACTCCTCAACCTATTCAACAAAGGATTTCTCGTATCTTGAGGTTCTAGATTGGTTCTCTCCCATTAACCTATCTAGGTATTCCTATTTTTGTCAGTAGACTCCCCAGTGATTATTGGCAGAATATCTTGGACAATTTTCGTGCGAAGGTTAGTCATTGGACTCATCGATGGTTGTCTTTCGTTGGGTGGGTTTTGTTGCTTAAGTTTGTGGTGCAAGCTCTTCCTATTTATAGGTGCATGTTAGAGGTTGCTCCTGCTGGGTTTGTGAAGGATATGGACTCTATGGATAGACAATTCTTATGGGCGGGTAGCTTGTCCTCATCTAAATGGAGCCTGATTAAGTGGGACGTTGTTTATAGCCCAAGGCAGGTGGGGTGTCTTGGTTTGCGGAAGGCGAATTTGTCTAGATTGGCGTTGGCTGCAAATATTTATTGGAGGTGGTGTGTGGAACAAGACCATAGCTGGGCTAGGATCTTAACCCACAAGTATCTTTCAAGAATTTGCAAGGAGGAGCTTCCAAGATTTCCTCTGGATGGGAAAGGCTTGGTGATTTGGGGAATGCTTAAGAAAGGTGTCGCATTAATCAAGGAGGGCCTATTCTGGATTAGTAATAAGGGGGTTGAGGCAATGTTTTGGTCTAATTCTTGGGATGGTCACACACCTATTCTTCGTCAGTACCCTAATTTGGTGACTCTATCTGAATGCTTTTTGGAGGTTAGCTGGTCTAGAGTGAGTGATTTTAAGAAATTTGATCCTGGTGGATAGGTGGAGGTGGTTAGGTGGAAGGACCCTAGGGATTGGCCTGTCCTCGAGATGGAGGAGGATAGTATTGTGCTTCAAAAGATCTTGGCTGGCAGACATTGTAATTCCCTAAGGGATAAGGATATTCTAGCTTGGAGCCCAAACCCTAAGGGTGTTTTTACTGTGGCTAGTGGTTATCAGGCGTTGTTGTCTAGTAAGTATGGGGGGATGGAGGTACCTTGGTGGAAACATGTGTGGAATAAGTTCTCATGGCCCAAGTGTAATTGTTTTGTTTGGACTCTTGCTTGGAATAGATGTTTGACTTGGGAGAATCTCTGTAAGCGGGGATTCCAGGGCCCCTCTATGTGTATGTTGTGTGGGTGCTGTGAGGAGGATTCTCCCCATTTATTTTTCCAATTTTTTTATTCTATGCGGCTTTGGCATTGGTGGTGGGGTGTTTGGAAACAACCTTGTTTCCATGTGTCTTCTCTTGAGGATTTTTGGATTAATCTGGATAGGTCCCCCTCCCAGGCCTCTTTTCTCCAAATTTTGTGGAGCATTGGTTCTACTTTCATCCTTTGAAAAATTTGGTTGGAAAGGAATCATAGGATTTTTTGTGGTGAAAGGATGTTTCCTCAACAGGTTTGGCACATAATTATTGGTATGATCTAGGAGACGGTGGAAGCTAAATGTGAAGTGGCTCTTCCATTGGAAAGAAGTGATGATGAGATTGCGACTAGATTGGGGGTGTAGGGGTTGACTCCTATCTCTGCTTGTGTTAGAAGAGGTAGGAGAGCGAAGAAGAAGGTTCAGAGGGTTGGAAGATGGATGCCTCCTTCGACGAAATTTCTAAAAATTAATACTGATGGTTCCTCTAGAGGCAACCCTGGGCTTGCTGGTATTGGGGGAATTGGTAGAGACTTCTCGGGTTCGGTCATTTTTATTTTCTCCCTCCATAAGGGGTGGAATTCTAACAACCTCATGGAAGGGCTGGCAATTATTTGGGCTATTAAGTGTGCTTGTACCTTGGGATGGTGTAAGGTAATCTGTGAATCGAATTCCTAAATTATTGTTAATTTTTTGCTCGAGAAAAGGGTGGTTGGTGTTGATTGGCAGATTGCGATGGTGGTTAGACAAATTTTGTAGAGGTGCTCTACTTTGGAAGTGGTATCTTTTGTCCACATTTTGTGGGAGTGGAATAGGGCGGCTGACTATTTGGCCAAGTGGGCATCTGAACACAAGGAGGATTGGAGGATTGAGGAGTGGAGACAGTTATCTCCTGAGTATGTTCTTGAACTAGAGAGGGTCATTGCCGATGATATGAAAGGATAAGTCATTGATGGTTGGTCAGGTAGTGGTTGTGTTCGTGCTTGAGGTTCTGGATTTTCCCTTGTGGGAGCTCACGGGCTTCCCCTTTCTTTTGTACTATTAATCTTTTGATTTCAATAAAAAAATTTACCCCCTTTTTATTAAAAAAAGAAGCAATGTTCTATAAAATTTAAAATAAAATACTTCTACTAACTATGAAAGCTAAGGAAACTTTCTCCAACAGGAAAACTTCAGGAACCCTTTCATCATGTTGCAATCCTTAATTTATAGCCGCCAAGGAGAGAGAAACATCGACTTCGTCCATAATTAATGACTACCAGAATTCCACACCTGATAGCTTGTAAATATGATCCTGGATCTTTTATTAGGTCTTTGGAATCCTACTCATCAACTTTCAACTGCCGCTTTTATATCATTTAGATATTTCAACAGGATTAGCCCTCGTAATCGCTTTAATCCTAGAAAGATAGTCTAGCAAAGGTCTTGTCGATCACCCAAGTGGCTTTGGTGGCACTGACTCACGTCCCTTCATTGTTAACAAGGAAAAACATTTTTTTATAGTTTTTGTATGAAGACTCCCAAGATACAGCTCCCTAGCATGAAGAGATGGCATGTCACACAGGTGGATAATCTCATATTCGCGAAAAGTGGATTTAAGAAATCACCCGCCAAGTCGACCCATGGTCCGACTTCTGACTAAGAAGAAAGAGATGAACAAAACGTGCGCAACCACTACGTGGCGCATTGTGCACCTGTCAAAAATGCAACCTTTTTGCATGCAAATCACCTTGAAGATAAAACAAATCTGAAAACCAAAAATATACTAAGGCAAAATTTTGCTTCACAAACAAAATTTTGAATGAGAATAACCACAAATATCTGCAAGAGGTTAATAGGCCGAGAAATGCATTTTCAAACCTCGCAATAATAGGTCAAATACACAAAAAATACATGCAATAGACCTTCTTTTTGCAATATACAATTTTATACCCAATGGGTAGATTGGTAGAGGGAAGAGTGGCCCTCTAGTTTTTTTTTTTTTAAATTACAACTTTTCAATACAATATGCATAATGATCAAAAAATTAAAATTATCAAAATTGATAAGACAAAAGGTATTTTTTCGTTGCTTGAGCCTTCTAGATGCAATGGAAGTTTATGTTTGACTCTATGATGCCCAATCGATAGGGCTATATGTGGGAGTCACCATGATGTAGAAGGAACGTGCTCTCATGCCTCTGATACCATGTTGGAGAATGACAATATCAGAGAGCTTGAATTGATAACCTTCCCCAAGTGAAATAATGAACACAATAGTTTGTCTATCAATATAATATAAAGAATGTATAATATAATGATCAAGCTTGTATAGTATTTTAGTATTCTATTTTTATCATTATCATGTATCATTTTTTCTCTCCTCTAATTCCTTGCCTTTGTTGAATGCAACCAATTTAAGGGGACATGTATTATCACTAACACATTTTCACACATCTGCATCACACAAATTTCTACCAAATTATTGTGTTACATGGAGATTCATTGCATCACATGCTTGCATTAGAGGGTCTATTAAATTTTCTACATCACATGGAGATTGATCAAAATACTATATCATGCAAAGTGTTGATTCAATTGCTTGCATTACACATAACATTAACAAATTGCTTGCATTGTGTAGAATATTGTCACATCACCATATCACATGTAGTTTTATTACACAGTTATAAATAACATATCTATATCACATTGTTGCATCACATGGAAAACTATCTTATCAATTTTTGTGCATGTAGACAATTCCAACCCTCCACTCTCTCCTCTTCTCATTTTTCATAGATAGTTCACTACTTATAGCTTGTGATTATTTTAATTATGATGTAGAAACTACTCATTTTATATATTTTCTTTATTATGTAGGTTCAATGGAGTGCTCATATCAAAGAAAATGCAAGAAGAGTTATTCTAGCCCTTTTTAAAGATAATATCCTTTTATGAGTATCTTGCTTTTATGCTGGCTATCAATGCTCATATACTATGTGTAGACACTGAAAAATGTCTTGGTCTACAAGTGCCATTTTTTTGGTGTTCTTCCCTACACAATTAAATAATTTTAATTATTTAATTATCTTTGATCACATTCCTTTATTAATTAAATAATTTTAATTATTTAATTAATTCATTGCTTGACCTTTTTTTTATAAAAGGGGTAAAAACTTTATTGAAATCAAGAAATTAACAATACAAAGAAATCAGGGAACCAAAAGGCTCCCATGAAAAGAAAGCACCAAAGAACCCATCCAAGACAAAAACCACCACCCACACAAAAACAAACACCTCATCCAACAATATCACTAGAAATGAACCTCTCTAAATCTTGGCAATAATTAGGGGATAACTGCCCCCAACCCTCAATTCTCCAATTATCATCATGCTTTGAAGCCCACTTGGCCAAATAATTAGCAACCCCATTCCATTCTTGTTAGATTTGGGTAAAAGACACTACCTCCAACATGGAGCACATCTACAAAATCTGACGAACAACCAAAGGAAGCTTCCAATTAGCATCAACCAAAATTTTCTCATTCAACATGTTAACAATAATTTGTGTCAGATTCATAGGTAATATGCCACCCCAAAGCACAAGCACGTTCAATATCCAAGAGAATCACCAACCCCTCCTGAATCATACCAACAAATCTATGCCAAGCCTATTGAACCATTAGCCTATCTCTGTGATAAATCCTACGATTTCTTTCCAGCCAAATTTTCCAAAGGATGAAGGTAGGACCAATGCACCACACAATCTGGAGGAAAGAGGCTTGAGTAAGAGGTCTACCTAGACTGATCCATAACTCAACAAGGGAAGAAGGATGAACACAAGGATGTTTCCAAACACACCACGACAAATTCAAAATTAACATAGAGAAAGACAATGAAAAAATAGGTGAGAATCCTCCTCCTCATTGTATCCACATAGAACACAAACAAAAGGGCCCTGGAATCCCCACTTCCAAAGATTATCCCAAGTCAAATATCTCTTCCAGGACAAAGTCCATACAAATTAATTACACTTTGACCAATTGAACTTGTTCCACATATTTTTCCACCAAGGAACCTCCACCCCACCATACTTATGAGCCAACAACTCCTGATACCCACTAGCCACAATGAAAGCACCCTTAGGATTTAGACAACAAGCCAAGATATCCTTATCATGAAGAGAGTTGCACTGTCTACCAGCCCAGTGAAGCTCAGCACAATCCTCCACCAAACCAACAAAGAGCCAATCACAAGGATCCTTCCTCCTAGCCACCTCCATCTGCCCACGGGGATAAGAAGTCTTAAAGTCGACCACCCATGACCATCCAGCTTCCAAAAATCACTGGAAAATATTCAACAAATTAGGATACTAGCATAATATGGGAGAGAAACCATCCCAAGAGTCAGACCAAAAGAGAGCCTCAACCCCCTATTACATATCCAGAATAAGCCCTCTTTGATCAGTGCAACCCCTTTCTTAAGCGTTCCCCAAATCACAAAACCTTTCCCCACTTGGGGATAACGAGTAATCTCCTCCTTTGGAACCCCCCGAAGGTACTTATGAGATAAAATCTTGGCTCAAGCATGATCCTGTTCCAAACACCACCTCCATTAAAGATTTGTAGCCAAAGCCAACCTAGTTAGAGTTGACTGTTGCTACCCAACACCCCCAAACTGCTTTGGACTACAAACAACGTCCCACTTCACCAAGCTCCACTTAGAGGAAGACAAGTTGCTCGACCATAAGAATTGTCTAGCCAAAGAGTCTAAATCCTTAAAAATCCCCAAAAGAGCCACTTGGAGCATACATTTATAGTTGGGAAGAGCTTGTACCACTGATTTAGTAACTGAACCTGCCCAACAAAAGACAACCATCTATGATTCCAATGATTAACTTTCTCATGAAACTTGTCAAGAATATTCTGCCAAGACTCCCTAGGAAGATTACCATAAGAGATAGGAATGCCAAGATAGGTTAAAGGTAGAGAACCAATCTGAAATATTAGAATACAAGCAATCCTTTGTTGAATGAGTTGTGAGGTATTAAAGAATAAAATGGAAGATCTATCCTCATTAATCATTTTCCCAGAAGCAGCAAGATAAGTATCCAAAGCCTTATGAAAATTAATGGCTTCACGGACTTTAGCAATACCCACGAAAGCAGTATCATCCACAAATTATAGGTGATATTTGGGAGGCAATCCATTACCCCACACCCACACTTGGATAAGACCCAAAGCCACATTACTCTTCAACAACCTCCCCAAACCTTCAACAAGAAGAATTAATAAATAGGGAGAGAGAGGGTCCTCATTTCACTGGAGACCCCTAGAGGCCCTAAATAAGGAAGATGAATCACCATTTATCAATACTGAAAAGGAAGTGGAAGTAACACAAATCATCACCCACAAAACCCACTCTTCAACAAAACCAAAAGCAAAGAGAACTTTACACAAGAAAGACCATTTAACTCTATCATAGGTCTTAGCTATATCTAGCTTAATGAACATAACCTTCTCTTTGGAAGATGCCATGGAGTGAATGACCTTAGTGGAAATGACCACACCATCCAAAAAATTCCTATCCACCACAAATCCCCTTGTTCCTCAGAGATAAGCTTGCTAAGCCACCACTTCAACCGCTCAACAATCAACTTGGAAATAATTTTATACACCACATTACAAAGAGATATAGGATGAAACTGACTCAATATTTTTGCACCCTCACACTTGGGAATAAGATAAAGAAAGGTGGAATTCAAATCCCTCATCATTTTCTTTCTCCTCTAAGATTCATGAACCACAACCAACAAAACTAGATTGATAATGTCCCAAAATTCTTGAAAGAACTCAATCGAAAATCCATCAGGACCAGAAGATTTCCCCTTCATCTAAAAGACATTAGCCTTCAATTCATCTAGGGTATTGCAACCCAAGAGATTCTCATTCATCTCACTAGTAACAAAAGAAGGAATACAAGCCAACACTCGATTTTCTTCATACAACACCTCCTGGGAATCCTCTCTAAACAAGGAAGCAAAATACTGCACAGCTTCACCTGAGATATCCCCTAAAGAAGATAAATGCTCACCCCTATCATTCATAAGAAAATGAATCGAATTACCATGTCTCCTGGCTTTCACAAAGTTGAAGAAGAAGGCAATGTTTTTATCCCCCTTCTGTAGCCACTCCACCCAAGCCTTTTGTTTCCAATAAATTTCTTCGCGCAACTCACATTCCTCCAAAACTTTCAAATCCCTTTTCTCCTCCTTGAGAGAGACCTTAGAAAGATGAATCTCTCTAATCTCCCAGGTGATAGCATCCAAATTAGCCTGAGTCATAGCCTTAGTGTGGAAAATATTACCAAAACACTGCTTGTTCCATCTTTTGAGCTAGTACTTCACATACTACAGTTGTTTGGGAAAAGAGTGCATAGAAGTGCCAAAAGTAGGTCTCCCCTTACTCCACCAATAAAAAAAATGATCATGAAGAGAAGGATTAAACAACCACATAAGCTGAAACTTGAAAGAGGGAGAACAAGCAACATGAGCCAAAGAAATAAATAATTTGATAGGTTAGTGAATATCTGAGCCTCGCTGGTCCAGAATTTTAAAATAGGTACACCAAGAACCACCAACCCAGAAACAAGAGACCAAGAACCTTTCTAGCCTCTCGAAAATCCAGTCCTCCCCCAACCTCCTATTATTCCAAGTAAACTGACCATTACTCTACTTGATGTCAACAAAATTCAACACAAAAATGTTATCATGGAGAAGAAAAGAAGTAGGCTCCAACCTCAAAGTTCCACCCTTTTTTTCATCCAAATCAGTAATGACATTGAAATCACCAACAATAATCCAAGGAAAAAGAGGAGCATTGCTATGAGTACACTGAATATGAGACCACAAGTACTGCTTACCAAAAAAAATAGTAGGAGCATAAATATTAGAAAGAAGAAAAGTTTCACCTGATTCCAAGCTCGCGACCACCACTAAAATGGAGGACTTGCAAGACATCCACCAAAGAGGGTGAAGCTTCAAAGGATTCTAGAGACAATCCACACCCCCTGCATTACCTTGGGCACCAATGCACTCACATTGACCTCACCCCCATAATTTAGGTGCTTAACCACCCATATTCTCGACCGACAACTTAGTTTCTTGTAAAAAAAGCACATCAAGAGAATGCTTTCTCACCAAATCATGAACAAATTTTTGTTGAGGGCCACTGTTCAATCCCCTTACATTCCATGAGAGGAAGATCATTTCAAAGGATTAGAGAAGTGAGAGTACAAATGCCTAATAGAACCCGACTCCACCAATGTTTCCCCCATCATCTTGATTTTCTCTAAGTCCTTCTTACGACCAGCCTTGGAGGATTTCTCAACAACCCTTTTTTTTAAATCTTTCTGAAGAATCCCTAGTGAAGAAGAAGCCTTGTTGCCTTTTTCCAAATCAAACCCTGCTCTCATCGATGGAAGAGAAATCTCCCCCCCACCCTTCTTCGTAGTCAAAATGACCTTAGGCCCCACTGAAATAGTCATACTAAGGTCAATGTCCTTTTTCAAAGCGCCACCATCCTATGTACTCTGAATATTCGCAAATATATTGCCCTCCTAAACCATTTTCAAAACCCCTTAATCCATAGCCAACAAGCCCGGATTCACCTCCTGCTGACTAAGGTCATCCAAAACCTCAAATCTATTAAAAGTATCCTCTTCTTGATGATCATTAAAAGTAATATTCCTTCCACAATTCTTGTTACGGGATTTAATAGGAGTGAAATCCTCTAAACCAACAACATTACCATAAATAAGAACCTTGCCTTTATCAACCTTGGTGGGGTTATGAGGAGGCTGCAAAGTCTAAAACTCATTAAATTTGGCCCTAGGACATCTTCGTTGCAAATGACCATATTCATGACATAGACGATAATGGAAAGGAAAAGTCTCATAACCCAACTATTGCACCTAAGAATACACACCCACACAAATTTCCAAAGAGTCTGGAAGTGGATTACTCAAAATCAATCTCAACACAAATGCGAGCAAAAGTCATTACCTTTCTATCTTGGGTTTTCTAAGAAGGACCCATAGGTTTCCCCAACACCAATGCAACCATTTTCAAGATATCATTATGCCAACATTCAACAGGGAATTGAGGAAGACAAACCCACATCGAAACCCTATTCGGTAACTCCTTTGAAGGATTGAACCCAATATGCCATGGCTTAATAAATAAGCCAATCTAGTTATGAAAATAAGCCCCCCCCTCGAAAATACGGTTGCGATCAATCATACAATTAAAATCCATCATGAAATAATTGTTTTCCAAAAGCATAACCTCCATTTCACCCTCCAGAGCCCAGGTTCGTTGAGCGAAGGTTTCCAAAAATTGAAGCGAAATCCACATTCCCATAAATTTGCAAATCAATGCATGTTTCAAGAAATACTCAATATCTTCAACTATTGACTTTTGTTGAATTGCTAGCTCTGGTCTTTCTTTTCTTCACTCCAAGAAACCATTAATTTTTGGGATATGAGGTCACCCAGATTGAGCAAACCTGCCAACCCCCAAATCCTTATCAAATAAATTATTCTCAACCACTCTCATTGCACAAGCTGGTGAATTCATTCCAAGAGTAGTACGAAAATCCAGAGGGGATTTTACACTAGAAGCCTCCCCTAGATCCATCGTTAAAAGACAAGAGAGCCACAAATTGAACCACCCAGACCCCACTTGAGTGACAAAAAGAGAGAGCCTCCTTCTATAGGATCTCAAAAATACAGGTTACAAATCCTAAGAGGATGTCAAATTCTATGATTAGACCTGTAACATTTTTGAACCAATGAACGAAGCTAACCTATATGGTTGATGACTCCCTGCACTTTAGGCTCTGCTAGACCTAGGTGGGTAGACCTTTATGATGGTGTAGATTAGAAAGATGTGTTATTTGATTGAATTGATGGATCTATCCATAGTGGCAAGTGGTGTGGGATAGACAAAAGCTTGTTAACAACTCCTACTCCTAGTACTAAATTTGAAATGTGAATGTTTGAATAGTATATGTATGGAATTCTAAAATTAAATGGGTATGACAAGTGCTTATTCCTGTTGGGCTAATAGAGTCAAGAGGTGAATGATATGTGACCTACTTATTCGTTGCAATTCTAATTGTTTGGCACTTATAATTGTTTATAACTTGTATAAACAGGCAAGAATGTGATTGATAGACTCTACTTATTGATCCAAATGGCCTTTTCCTGATTACTATGATTAATCAAAAGGATTTAATCCTTCCTTGAAGGATCCAGTTAACTGAAGCACACAAGAACAACAAATGTGCCTTGATAAATTGAAATTATGCTTGATATATCAATTTAAATAATAAGGAAATGTCCACCTTGGAGACAACCTGATAATCTTATCAACTATCTAACTCTTCTTAATGATCCAAATGTTACCTCCAAGTTACTGTAATCAATCAAAAGGGTTTTAATTCCTTCAACATAAACCAATCAAATTGATCACACAAAACAACAAATGTGTTATGATGAAACTAAAATATCAACTTGGATACACAGATTCAAATAACATAGAAATAATAGTATGGAGATAATCAAGTAATTGTTGAATTCAACAAATAATAGACACCAAATATTTTCCACCAGATTAAAACTATTTCACCATTATGTATATCTTCAAATAGTATGCATTATGAAAAAATTTATGAATAGATGAGCAAGATTTTATAATTTATCTTCTTACTATGCCTATTCTAAAGTAAAATGTAGTGATGATCCTTTCAATCATCGAGAGTTCAACATAAATATCAATATATTAAAGAGGACACACCTCTTCATAAAATTCTTTTGAGATTAACAACAATTAAACACAAAGATTAAGCTCTATTTAGCCATAAATGGACTTTTGTCATGTGATCCAAGTAATCCTACCTTCGATGAGTATCAACATCTTCTACAACATTCTTGGCAACTATCTCCATGATTACCATCTTCTCCAGGTGTTCACATGTCTCACCCAACGTTGAGTTCTCTTTCTTGGCTGCTTCCAAAGCTTTTTGCAATACTGACCTGCATTCCTCTATCCATCCATTCCTATCCTTCAGCTCTCCACCTTCTTTGAACAATGCAATAACTCCCTTCTTTGTAACATTAATGAGCTCCTTTGTATCCACTTGAAAATATTCATAGTACTCCTTGTGTCTCCTCTGAATATCCTCAACAATTTTGATGAGTCTACTGTGAGAAGGATCATTCCTTTATGATTCTTAAATCTTTTCCTGAATCCGGTCACTCACCCTTTTATGTTCTTGAATTGCAACATGACTTTGGGAATGAGTTCCCCATAACTTGTTCATCAAGATCATCAAGTTAGTGTGCCTTTTCTGTAGTACTGCAAAGAATGCATCATATTATTCCTTAGCCACTTGTGCTTCCTCTTGTCTTCCTTTTGACTGAGAGCTCTCTCCTTATGTCAATAACTTAGTGTCTTCAAAAATTCATTTTCTCTCAGTACTCTTTCATTAATGGTCTTGTACATATCCCTCTCTTTTTTCAACATTTGAATTTTTGCTTTATTCAACTTGGCCACATTGATTCCAATGTCATTTGTAGCTATAGGATCAACTTCACCCACTTTTAGTGTCATCACATGTCAAAATGCCTTTTCTATGTCAATGACCACAAAATTTCTGTGTGGAGGATATAGAGCCCAAATCATGAGAGAGTTCTCATCAGGATTATATTTTGATCCTGTGTACACTTTTATGGATCCTTTAGGGATGATTTTATGAGTAATAGTATTATTATGCAAAAAACTATCAAAAACAAGAGTTGAGTTTAAATCCAAACCAGGAAAGATCATCACACCAAATTCTTCCAACAATTTTCTCCCTCTCTCTGGAGTCATATATCTTATCTCATTATCCACCTCTAGCCTCAAAGTGTTCAAAAATTGGGTCTCATTGCTTGGTGTGACACTTGTAACAGAGTCTCTTATTGCTTTACCCTTATGTTTTTTATAGGAATGATATGAACTCGGGCGATTTTATAAACTCGTTATTAGACACAAAGGATCTTTAGGCCAACTGCCTTGTATCAACATCAAAACTTTCATCAATTTCTTGTTCTCTACTAGAAGGTCGGTACTCTTCAATTCTTATTTTAGAGATCTTATCATTTTGACCTTTTCGTTCCATCTCACCAATGGCTTTTTCACTTCTAGAAGATAGCAATTATGCCTCTTCTATTTCCTTTAGTTGTTTCTCAATCTTCCTGTTGTACTCATCAATGGCTAATTCAACCTCCCTTTCCTCCATATTCCTAATGATATCATCCTTTGGGTAAGGTATATGTTCATATCCGCCCAAATTCACTTTCTTTCTAGCAACATCAATATATCCTTTAGGATCAAATCCCTTTCTAGGTGCAACCCTTTTCAAATTGAACTGTGACAGTTTATCTAGGATTGAATCATACCCTTCCTTCGATAGAACAGTAAAATCTCCAAATCACAATGTACTTGGCATGAATGATTATTTTTCATAAGCATTTAGATTCATGACACTTGAGTAGTCCATTTGCCTAACAATTTCCAGGTACGCAACTCTGTTTGGCATTGTTTTAGGTAAAAGGAAAGGTGTATCCTCAAAACCATATATTCTAATCATGGTGACATCGACATAATAGTACCATTCACCCCAATTATGCTCAAAAGTTTTGGGTCCACCGAAATCTCTAGGCCTTAGAAATATTTTGATCTCATCAGTTAAGGAATAATCACAGGGGTAATTAAAGAATCTATACAATGTTTTAACAAAGGGCTCCTCAAAAAGAACATAGCTAAAGTTCAAGAACCTGTTATCCTAAATAGTAGTCCATAGTTGTATTGGAAATGGTTGGCCCTCCTTATCACATTGTGTAATATTCAGTTCTTCTCGCCATATCCTTATCTCTTGACCATAATATAGTATCAAATGCATAAGAATAGAATATTGTTTGATATGCAATGTGTGAGATCCATTTTTTATTACCATCAATCCTGAGTAAATCTCCTTGGAAATGCAAGAGGCATAATCAAATGGTCTAGCATTATGACATTGATCTGACACACTGAGAGATATGTGTACTTCCAGTAAGGTTCAAATAAATCAACATGAAAAGGAGGCCCACCATTATCTTCAAGTGGGACAAGGTTTCCCTCTTTTCTAGGTCTATGCAATGGAAATATCAACCCTTTATAGGTTATGTCCATTCTCCAGTATTCCCTAACAAAAGTCCAAACATCTCCTATATGTTTACATTTGTCCTCAAATTTTTCTATATCATCCCTCAATTATGCAGACCTCCTAGCCCTTGGCCTTGACCCGAGCAATTGATCAACGAGGTCTTGGTCAAACTTCCTCTTTGTTGATTTTGGTTCATCCCTGTTTCAGTTTGTTGTTTCTTACTTTTTCTTTGGCTACCCTCACCCTGTTGCTTTCTACCTTTGGCCTTTCTAGAACTTTGGCCTTCCATTTTCAATTCTTCAAATTAGAATTCACTAATTGCAGAGGAATTTGTGGACTTACTTGTGAATTGTCGATTGCATTGTGCTCCTTTAATTTTGCTCGGCCTTCCGTGCTCTCTTGTTGTAATTTTTGATAATTCCTTTCTTTTGATTTCTATTGATCATGAATGTTCTTATGGAGTTCATTCGTGTTGCCATTAATGTTTTCCCCTGGAATTGAATGCAATGGTCTTCTCAAAATTTGAATTGTCAAAGCGACACAAAATATTTCAGCAGTGAGACCCCTTTTCACATCAGTTCGAGTTGTGTTTCTCATTTTGCGCCATCTTTATTTATACAGTTTTGATCGATCGCCAAGACATAACTGAATATCTCTTTGATTGGAAATATTCCTTTAGTTCTCAAATCAGAAAAAAGACCATTCGATACTTTTAACGACACTGTGCAACGTCCTTTTCTATTGTTCATCAACTTATATCACTTCGGGGAGACAATGGGAAAGTTCCATCGACATTTAAAACAGTTTGGTTTGTTTAGAAGTTTCTTCGACCATCGCCTTGTATCTTTCTAAAAAGTATAATTTGTTATTTACTACTATTGGGTTGACATGACCCATCACCAAGAAAATGAGATGCTCCACCAATGTGTTTTGGTCTCCTCGATGTGTTTCCTTTTACTATCTTTTCATCTAGGAAGGGTCGGTGAGACTTTAATTATTGGAGAGACCTGAGGGTTTCAATCCGATTAGGTCTCCTCGATATGTTTCTTTCATTGATTTGTCTATTTGACTGAATTGGAAAGACTCTCCCCGAGACCTCCTCCATCGGTATGACTTATGAGATCGGTGAGATCCATGGAATTTGAGCCAATGATATATGTCTCCCTGACATAACAACCCTTTAGTTTTATCGGTAGGAGTGTGTGTAGTTCTCATCGATGGAGTCTCTTTCAGTGTGACTTTTGGTCTCGTTATTTGAAAATTTGCTCTGACTTCTTTGCTCATGCCGATGGACTTACATCGGTGGAACAATAGGCTCTGTCCTTCTGATTATGTCGTCTTGTTACCTCTTGGGCCTTTTGATCACTATGACCTAGCTGATGTCTCCCCGATATCTCAAATGAAGGATTTGTGATGTTTTGATCGAGAAGACAAGTGTATGATCTCTCTGATAAGGGGCAATTATCCATGATATGAGAAGCAACTCTGTTATATTTTAGCTAGGCATAAAATGATAATGGAGCGAAATGATGAAATTATAAATGGAAATGAAAATTATAAATAAAGCTTGAGGAAGAACTCAAAGCACATAGATCAATTGCCTTTTATGTTTTGCTTTTCCATGATCAGGGGAATATTTATATGCAAGAGGCCATATTCATGGGACTGTGTAATGGATTTTGTCACAAAAATCTCTCTAATTTGTATTGATCACAGTATTGATGTGAAACATTTTTTTGTGGGGACTAGGAAAAAGGTGGATGGAGGCTGGTGAAAATGTGAGAATTTTCCAGTCCTAATGGTGGCTTTGATTGGGGATGTATACCCCTTGTAGGTATAGAAAGAATCCAGGTCTCTGGGGTAGCAGACCAAGTGCCTTATTCATATGGTTATGGAGATGGAAGTGAAATTAGGAATGGTGGAAAGTGGAGTGGAAACCTACACTACTGTGCATGGAAGATTAAGAAAATAAATGTTTCAGGAATTGTCCATGCACTGGAAATTCTTGTTCTTCTCCTGTCATGTTTTGAAGATAATATGAATCTTTGCCACCCTTACCAATGATGAAAAATGGTCCCAACCACAAAGCCTCAAATTTTCCATGCTTCCCTTTGTCTTGACTTCTGGAATTCCACATGAGGACCATGTCACTCACTTCAATTTTTTTGTTTTTGGCCTTTTTCTCATGTAGGTATTTCATTTGCAACTGCTTCTTTTTATTGTGTTGTTGATCCTGGTTCCTAGCTTCATCAAGTTCCACTAATTCTTCCATCCTTTCCTCCATGGGCTCAGGAATTTTTAGATCTTCTTCCAAGATAAACTTACATTATGGTAGAAAATTATGCAAAGGGAGCCTAGCTTGGGTTCCATACACAAGTTCAAAGGGTGATTTTCCAATGGCCTTCTTCACAGTGATCCTATCCGCCCACAAAGCTAATCTCAACTTATAATCCCAAGCCCTTTTGTTATTATCCAATATCCTTTTTATAATCTTCAGAATGCTCTTGTTGTTGGATTTAGCTTGTCCATTTGCCTGTGGATGGTATAGTGAAGAGTATGAAATCACTATACCATAGGATTGACAATATTCCTTAAATTCATCTGATCTAAAGCACATTCCATTATCTGTTATGATTCTTATTGGGACCCCAAATCTAGTAATGATGTTCTCCAATAGGAAGTTTGTCACAACCCTACTTGTTGTTTGTTTAGTAGGTATAGCCTCTACCCATTTTGTGAAGTAATATGTGGCTACCAATATCCATCTATGTCCTCCACTGGATTTTTCTACAATCTCTCCTATAAAATCAATTCCCCATTGGTGAAATGGAGCCTCAACTTGCAAAGGTCTCAGGGGCAATGTTGCTTGATACTTTAGTTTACCAGAAAATATTTGACATGATTCACACCTAGTATAATTGTAAGCATCATTGAAAAATTTAGGCCAGTAGTAACCTGCCCTTAACACCTTATGTGCAGTGGCTTTTGTAGAAAAATGCCCTCCACATACTCCTTCATGAATTTCTTTTAGTACATGTATTGCTTGGTTTTCATCTAGGCACAACAACACAACACCATATCTACTTTTCCAGTAGAGGTCACCCTTCATGAATATATACTTTGAATCCTGTGATTTGAGTGTTCTCTTCTTTTTATCATCAAACCCTTCAAGACATTTCAAATGTTTAAGGTAGTACACAATATCAGTGTACCATGGCGTATGTTCAATGCTAGTGACTATATTTTCTTCATCATTCACATTGCATATTTGGGTAGCCTCTATATTTGTTTCGACCATCAATTTAGCTAATCCATGTCCTCTCACTAGCTTGGTGATCTAAAACTCAATATCAAACTCCTGGATTTTATTTATCCATCTGCACCTACGCCCTGTTGTCTCATTTTGTATGAATACATCTTTCACTATGCGTTAGGCACATAAGCTATCACTTTTGCTCCTACCAGATATGGTCTAAATACCTTGACAACTCTCACCAATGCATATGCCTATTTCTCCATAATATCATATTTTAATTCATCATTTTAGAGGGATTTTCTGAAAAAAGAGATTGGTTGTTCATGCCCTTCATCATTCTTCTAGAGCATTACTGCTGCAACTGTGTGATAAGATGCAAATGAAAAGATTTGAAAAGGCTTACTAAAATCAGGGGACTTCAATATTGGGCCCTCCTTTATTTCTCTTTTTATGGATATGAATGCATCTATGGCCTCAGTTGTCCAATAAATCTTTGCTCCCTTTTTTAGCATTTTTTATATTGGTTTTACTATCTCAGCAAAATTTGATATGAACCAAGGTCTTAGAAAATTATTTTGTCCAAAAATGGATTGGATAGATTTAACTGTCTTGGATAGGTATTTTGTCAATGGCCTCCACCTCTCCGGATAAATCCTTACTCCTTCCTTAGAGACTATATGCCCAAGTAATTTTCCTTTTGTCACTGCAAAATGACATTTCTTGGGATTCAGAGAAATGCCATATTCCAACGCTTTCAGAAATATTTTTTCAAGATGAGCCACATTGTCCTCTGCCTTCTTGGAATATGCAATCAAATAATCCTGATAGACTACCATTATTGCATTAATTAAGTCAGAAAAGGCAATATCCATGGCCCTTTGGAATGTTGCTCCAGCATTTGTGAGTCCAAATGGCATCCTAACATAAACATATGTTCCCCATGGTGTAGTCTAAAGAGAATATATCCTCTCTATATGCTTTAAGATCCTCATAAGACCATGCAAAAACATGCTTGTATTTTCTTAACATTGCAATCAACAATTTTCTAATCGTTGGGCTTATCTTCTTTCCAATGTACACTCTTTTTGGTGCCAACTCTATCCCCAGGTTGATCTCTTCAACATCTTCTCTTTTCACAGGTTTTTGCTTCATTAGGGCTCGGTCATTTCCATCAAACACCCTTTATAGTGCCACAAGTACTTTAGGAAGTTTGTTATTTTTGAGCTAAACAACCTCTTTTCCAAACACAGTTTGTTTGCCATCTATCTCCTCCACAAATGTATTAAAGTCAATTTCCTGGGATTCATACTGATTGATGCAATGTAGAAAATTAATTAGATCAGTGTCATCATTGAAGACTTGCCAACTATATATATTATCTGGGATATCAGTTCTTGTTTTGAATTCAACTTGCGAAACTCCAGCCAGGGTGATATCATATCTTTTCAAAGCTACATTAGCCAAGAAATCTGCCATTAAGTTCTTGGACCTATCTATCCACTCAATAGAGAAGACATCAAACAATTCAATAGTGTCCCATACAACATTCCTGTATTGTTTTGATCTTTTATTTTTTGTAGCATATTTTGACCTTACTTGTGAAATGATCAACTCAAAATCTCCAAAGATTGTCAATAGCTTAATTTTGTGTTTGACAACCATATTCATCCCAAGTAGTAGAGCTTCATACTCTGTTATGTTATTTGTGCATTTGAACACAAACAAGAATGAATACTTGAATGTAGTGCCATCGGGTGAAATAAACACCACTCTTGCTCCATTAACTTCTTTGTTGCATGCTCCATCAAAGTACATTCTCCATACACCATGCTCATTTTTGGAAACAAGCCTATCAATTAGATCAATTTTCACTAATTCAGGTTGTGAAGGCTCTACTCTGAAACTTCCTAGATCTACATCATAGAAGTAGTTCAACTAGTTTTGAGCAACATAATATACAATCTGATTCACTCTTGGTTCTCTATAAAATTTGACCTCTTCACCGTTTAATGGTATTGTGGCATATGATAAGTCAAATTGCACATGTCCTCCAACTGATGTAGTTTATTGTCTTGAGAAAAGCATCCCAAAATGAGGAGGTGTGTCAATTACAGTTATTTCAATAGTATATACTATTTGTGGATAAGCATCCAACTTCACTTCTACATCCTTCATGATTCCCACCACTGGGACAGGTCTACTATCCATGGCATAGCATTTATCACCATTAGTGTCTACCCACATGCCAAGTTTCTTCATATCTCCCATTGGCATGATGTTCATAGCAGCCCCTGAGTCAATCATACAATTTCTCACCATTTTGTTGTTTATGAGTAATGTGGTAAAAAATGGATCCATTTGTGGAGGATTCATCAATGCATCACTAAGACAAACTTCAGGGAATTTTGTATCTCCTTGTTTGTTATTGTTTTTATCTTCCAAACTTTTGCTTTTATTGGTCCCACTGGATATTAATTGGAAAACATTATCTCTATATTCTTTTATCTTCATCATTTCTAATAGTGGCACATACATTTTCACCTAAGACAAATCTTGTGTGAAATCAAATGAAGAAGTGTTCTCATTTTTAACTACTTTTGTTCTAGCGGATCTCCTTTGTTTTCTTCTTTTTTCTTTTTATTAGTTTCATCATGCTTATGTTTGTTTTTTAATTCTTTGTCTTGTTTTTTGGGAAAATGTCTTTGCTCATTCTTATTGAGTTCTTTATTTCCTACCTTCTTTGTTTTATCCTGAGTTTTCCTCTTTTATTTCATAAACAATCCCCTTGGAGTGCCTTCATCTGCATTTATTGTTTTGTTTCTTAGCCCATAATTGTTTTTTGCTTGTTCCACTACAACAATGGTCAATTCCTTGATATCTTCTTCTATTGGCCTCTTCCATCTTGGTTTGTTTGATATAGGTGGTATGTATGGAGGCTATGATTCATCATTACTTTCACTCTCTTGATCAAAGAAGACTTGTTGTTTTGCCATATGAATATTGTACCTTTGGTTGTCAACACCATACTCATATCCTTCTTCTTTTGAGGAGGAATACTCCTTCTCAACCGGATGGAGGGTACGAGAGGTCAAGTATATTGTATGATCCACTTCTTCATTGTCAACTAGAATTCTTCTTCTTGTATTGACTGGGCTACAACACAATGATCTAGGGAATGAGGCAGTTTGCAGACTTGGCATCAAGGATGGTTGTTAACCATGTATGCTCCCTTCTTCTTTAAAGGATCTGGAGTCTCCTTATATTTAGGCCTATCAACTATAGTTTTTCCATCCTTCCAATTTGTATTATATGCCATATCATGTAGTCTTGGTCTTTCATTTCTATATGTATTTTCTTGCCTCTAGGGATTGTTGGATTTTTGGGGGATTACGAGGTTATCTCTTTTACCAGTCATCCCAACAACTTTCCTATTGTTCTCAATGGTCAATGCCATTTTTTGTTCCTCTGTTAAACTCCTAAGGCATCTATTTTTGAGTTCATACCTTGTTTTTAGATCAAATGCCTTCAGATAAATGCTCAAAGTTGTGTGGTCAGTCAATTTGGAGCCATGTGGTATCTTATTGTACAATTTGGAGAACCCCTGATTAAAGTCATAGACCGATTCATGTTGATATTTTGGAATGCTTATAGATTCATGCAAAGCAAACTTGGGAGCACATTGATTCCCATATTGTTCAAGAAATTGATTCTAAAAGTCTGTTATAGAATCAATTGAGACATTAGGCAGATCATTGAACCAATCCCTTGCTTCTTCAGTTAATGACATCATGAATAGTCTCGTATTTACATCTTTGCAGTCCATAGCAATATCTTGTATGAAAGAATTGAAATTTTTTATATGCTCCTCAGCTGATACCATATTATTCCCACTGAATTTAGGAACCATATTTCTCCAATTGTTGTCCATAGGGTATGGGTATAATTGATATCCTATTAAATCAAATTGTCTACTCACAAGGTTTTGTGGAGGCATATTCAATGGTGGTAGATTGGGATATTGTTGGTATCCATGTTGAGGCTTGTGATAATCATTGCATTGTGGCTAAGGATGTATATTTTGATGTGGTACATATTGTTGACCTAGTGGTGGATAGTATTGTGAGGTATTGCCAGTGTTTTGAGGTTGGGATCTTGGTGGTGGAATGTTATGCTGGGCATGTTGTCTCGAATTACTACCTGCATTGTGAGACACTCTTGTAGTTCCAGGAGCACCAGTGTTTTGAGATTTTCCTTGAGAGTTACCATTGACACCTTGTTTATGTGGAGGAACATATTTTTGTGGTTTATGTGCTTGGATGTCTAATTGTTCCATTTGTCGATGTATCTCTTGACTTTCAGTAGTTGTTTCTAGATTCGATTATGTGTAAGCTTTTGAATCAACATTTCAGATCACACTCCGTGATCCATCATCAGGATAGAGAGCCCAAGGAATGAAAAAATGGTTTGTTGCAAACCCCTTTTTTTCATTCCTTAGGGTTTGCAACAAACCATTTTTTCATTCTTTGGGATCTCTATCTTGATGATGGATCACAGAGTGTGATCCAAAACGTTGATTCAAAATCTTACACACAATCGAATCCATAAACAACTACTGATATTGTTATGGATTGTGGAAATCTAATAGCTCTATCTCTTGACTTTCTTGTATCATTTGTTGTCTCCTTAGAATTCATTGTCTTTTCCATTCCAAATGTGATTGCATTTCTAGATAAGACATACTATTAATGTCCACAATAGCATGATCAACACACTCTCCCTGATTTTCCTCTCCTTGTTGTAGTGAAAATCTCCTATAATATTCTTCTTGCCTTTGTTTTCTTTCCTCCTCAGCTCGGGTATTGAATTCCTCTTCCTATTGAGGATCCGGTTGGAAATTTAGGACATTATAAGTTAGATGGTTTCTCCCAAGAGGTGTTTTAGGATTCCCATTATTAGTATGAAAAGGAGAGTTGAAGGTTGTGAAAGGATGCTCTGATGTGTTCATATCATCTTTTGGCTATTTAGTTGTTTCACCCTTATTTGTGTTACCCTTCCCATGGGGAGACCCATGCTTATCTATCCACCTAACATTGTTCTTCTTGGGACTCTCTTGATGTAGAGATCTCCTTCCATTCATTTTGGATGATATGAAACATCTTTGATGTCTATTGTCAATTCTTTGTGATCTGGTGTTTATTTCATTAGTCATATAAATTATTCAGAGTCACCACCTACTTTAATAAGTATGAAAAATGATTGTATTCTTTCCCAGCGGAGTCTTTAATTTATTTTGGGCTAATTAATCTATGATGGAAGGCTTTTAGGTTTAGACTTGGCTTGTCCCCAACAAAGTTGCCAATCTGTTGGATCTCAAAAATGCAAGTTATAAATCCTAAGAGAATGCCAAATTCTATGATCATACCTATAACATTTTTGAACCAATGAACAAAGCTAACCTATATGGTTGATGACTCCCTGCACTTCAAGCTCTGCTAGACCTAGGCAGGTAGACCTTTATGATGGTGCAAATTAGAAAGATGTGTGATTTTATTGAATTGATGGATCTATCCACAGTGGCAAGTGGTGTGGGATAGACAAAATCTTGTTAACAACTCCTACTCCTAGTACTAAATTTGAAATTTGAATGTTTGAATAGTATATTTATGGAATTATAAAATGAAATGGGTATGACCAGTGCTTATTCCTGTTGGGCTAATGGAGTCGAGAGGTGAATGATATGTGACTAACTTAATGGCTTCACTTATAATTGTTTGGCACTTATAGTTGTTTATAACTTGTATAAACGTGCAAGAATGTGATTGATAGACTCTACTTATTGATCCAAATGAACTTTTCTTGATCACTGTGATTAATCAAAAGGATTTAATCCTTCCTTGAAGGAGCTAATTAACTGAACCACACAAGAACAACAAATGTGCCTTGATAAATTAAAAATATGCTTGATATATCAATTTAAATAATAAGGAAATGTCCACCTTGGAGACAACGCGATAATCTTATCAACTATCTAACTCTTCTTAATGATCCAAATGTTACCTCCAAGTTATTCTAATCAATCAAAAGGGTTTTAATTCCTTCAACAAAAACTAATCAAATTGATCACACAAAACAACAAATGTGTTATGATGAAACTAAAATATCAACTTGGATACACAAATTCAAATAGCATAGAAATAACAGTATGGATTTGAATAGAAATAACAGTATGGAGACAATCAGATAATTGTTGAATTCAACAAACAATAGACACCAAATATTTTCCACCAAATTAAAAATCTTTCTTCATTATGTACATATCTTCAAATAGTATGCATTATGACAAATTTTTTGAATAGATGAGAAATATTTTGCAATCTATCTTCTTACTATGCCTATTCTAAAGTAAAATGTAGTGATGATCCTTTCAATCATCAAGATTTCAACATAAATATCGATATCTTGAAGGGGACACACCTCTTCATAAAAGTCTTTTGAGATTAACAATAATTAAACACAAAGATTAAGCTCTAGTTAGCCATAAATGGACTTTTGTCATGTGATCCAGGTAATCCTGCCTTCTGTGAGTATCAACATCTTCTACAGCGTTTCTGGCAGCTATCTCCATGATTACCATCTTCTCTAGGTGTTCATAGGTCTCACCCAATGTTGAGTCCTCTTTCTTGGTTGCTTCCAAATATTTTTGCAATATTGACTTGCATTCCTCTATCCATCCATTCATGTTCTTCAACTCTCCACCTTCTTTGAACAATGCAAGAACTCCCTTCTTTATAACATCAATGAGTTCCTTTGTATCTGCTTGAATCTCTTCATAGTACTCCTTTTGTCTCCTCTAAATATCCTCAACAACTATGATGAATCCACTATCGGAAGGATCATTCCTTTGTGCGTCTTGAATCTTTTCCTGATTCTGGTCACTCACCCTTTTATGCTCTTGAACTGTAGCATGACTCTGGGAATGCGTTCCCCATAACTTGTTCATCTAGATCATCAAGTTAGTGTGCCTTTTCTATAGTACTGTAGAGAGTGCATCATATTTTTCCTTAGCCACTTGTGCTTCCTCTTGTCTTCCTTTTGACTGAGATCTCTCTCCCTGTGTCAATAACTTAGTGTCCTTCACAAATTAATTTTCTCTCAATACTTTTTCATTACTGATCTTGTACATATCCCTCTCTTTTATCAACATTTGAATTTGTGCTTTATTCAACTTGGCCACATTGATTCCAATGTCAATTGTAGCTACATGATCAACTTCACCCACTTTTAGTGTCATCACATGTCAAAATGCCTTTTATGTGTCAATGACCACAAAATTTTTGTGTGGAGGATATAAAGCCCAAATCATGAGAGAATTCTCATCAGGATTATATTTTGATCCAATGTATACTTCAGTGACTCCTTCAGGGCTGAGTTTGTGAGTAGCAATATTATTATGTAAAAAACTGTCAAAAACAAGAGCTGAGTTTAAATCTAAACCAAGAAAGATCATCACACCAAATTCTTCAAACAATTTCCTCCCTCTCTTTGGAGTCATATCTTTTATCTCATTATCCACCTCTAGCCTCAAAGTGTTCAAAAATTGGGTCTCATTGCTTGGTGTGACACTTGTTATGGAGTCTCTTATTGCTTTCCCCTTTTGTTTGTATAGGAACATTTTGAACTCAGGTGATTTTATAAACTCATTATCAGACACAAACAATCTTTAGGCCAACTACCTTGTATCAACATCAGAACTTTCATCGATTTCTTGTTCTTTACTAGAAGGTCGGTACTCTTCAATTTTTGTTTTAGAGATCTTATCATTTTGACCTTTTCATTCAATCTCACCAGTGGCTTCTTCACTTCCAGAAGATAGCAATTCTACCTCTTCTATTTCCTTTAGTTGTTGCTCAATCTTCCTGTTGTACTCATCAAAGGCCAATCCAGCCTCCCTTTCCTCCATATTCCTAATGATATCATCCTTTGGGTAAGGTATATGTTCATATCTGCCTAAATTCACTTTCTTTCTAGCAGCATCAATATATCCTTCAGGATCAAATCCCTTTCTAGGTGTAGCCCTTTTCCAATTGAACTGTGACAATTTATCTAGGATTGAATCATACCCTTCCTTCAATAGCACAGTAAAATCTCCAAAGCAGAATGTACTTGGCATGAATGATTGTTTTTCATAAGCATTTAGATTCATGAAACTCAAGTAATCCATTTGCCTAACAATTTCCAAGTAGGCAACTCTGTTTGGCATTGTTTTAGGTAAAAGGAAAGGTGTATCCTCAAAACCATATATTCTAATCACGGTGGCATCAACATAACAGTACCAATCACCCTAATTATGCTCAACAGTTGTGGGTCCACAAAAATCTCGAGGCCTGAGAAATATTTTGATCTCATCAGTTAAGGAATAATCACAAGGGTAATTAAAGAATCTATACAATGTTTTTAAAAAGTGCTCCTCAAAAAGAACATAGCTAGAGTTCAAGAACCTGTTGTCCTAAATAGAAGTCCACAGTTGTATTGGCAATGGATAGCCCTCCTTATCACATTTTGTAATCTTAGTTCTTTCGGCCATATCCCTATCTCTTGACCATAATATAGTATCAAATGCATAAGAATAGAATATTGTTTGAAATGCAATGTGGGAGATCCCTTTTTTATTGCCATCAATCCTGAGTCAATCTGCTTGGCAATGTAAGAGGCATAATAAAACGGTCTGGCATTATGACATTGAACATCCATTGCAATCACAATTGGCCCTATCATCATGAATTCAAAAACCTTTGTCCCCAATATCTGACACATTAAGAGATATGTGTACTTCAAGTAAGGTTCAAATAAATCAACATGAAAAGGAGGCCCATCATTATCTTCAAGTGGGACAAGGTTTCCCTCTTTTTTGGTTCTATTCAATGGAAATCTCCACCCTTTATAGGTTGTGTCAATTCTCCAGTATTCCCTTTCCAACTCCATGTATACAATTGGCTCATCACATGTGCCACTTAGGTTAAAAACTTCTAAAATTGCAATCCTGGACACATATATGAATGGCTTTCCTTGTAAAACACAAATAGCCTTTAAGCCAGGGTTATAATGCTTATCCAACAGTTTCATTAATTCCACATTCACAAATACATTCAAACTGAACAATTTTCCCAAATCAAGGTTCCATGGATTACACACTGGTTCAAACCTATTTCTTCGATGACAATGAAACATAAACAACTTGTATCCTCTAACAAAAGTCCAAAAATCTCCTATATGTTTACATTTATCCTCAAAATTTTCTATATCAGCCCTCAATTGTGTAGACCTCCTAACCCTCAGCCCTAACCCGGTCAATTGATCAATGAGGTCCTAGTTGAACTTCCTTTTTGTTGATCTTGGCTCATCCCCTGTTTCAGTTCATTGTTTCTTACTTTTGCTTTGGCTACCATCACCCTGTTGCTTTCTACCTTTGGCCTTTCCAAAACTTGGGCCTTCCATTTTCAATTCTTCAAATTAGAATTCGCTAATTGCAGAGGAATTTGTGGACTTACTTGTGAATTATCGATTGCACTGTGCTCCTTGAATTTTGCTCGACCTTTCGTGCTCTCTTGCTGCAATTTCTGATAATTCCTCTATTTTGATTTTTGTTGATCATGAATGTTCTTATGGATTTGATTCATTTTTCCATTAATGTCTGCCCCTAGAATTGAATGCAACAGTATTCTCAAAATTTTAATTGTTAGAGCGGCACAAAAGATTTCATTGGTGAGACCCCTTTTCACCTCAGGCCTAGTTGTGTTTCTCATTTGACACCATCTTTATTTATACACTTTTGATCGATCACCAAGACATAACTGAATATCTCTTTGATTGGAAATATCCCTTTAGTTCTCAAATTGGTAGGACCATTCGATACTTTTACCGACACTATGCAACGACCTTTTCTATTATTCTTCAACTTATATCACTTCGGGGAGACAATGGGAAAGTTCCACCTGTTGGAAAAATAAGAATAGACAACTGAGAGGGGGGGTGAATAAGTTGTCACAAAATTTAAAACTTATTCGACCTTATGAACATTTAATCTCAGATATGATAATTAACAGTGAAAGCATGAATCAACAATACATCGAAAACACAAGAACACCAAGATTTTATACATGGAAACCCTGTTAGGGGAAAAACCACAGTGGATTTTAGTCTACAATATTATACCCTGTTAAAAGTATAATGAGAATGAATAAGGGAAGCACATGCATTTAGGAACACTGCCTAGAGCTCACTACCTTACATAAAACTTTCAAATTAAATTCATCTAAAGAGGTTGAACTGAGAAATTAGCTTCTTCAAAAGCTTGATGATAGTTCTGGTTATGGACATAAACACTTCTTCACACTTCACTCAATATTATTCACACTTTGATCTGAATTCAAATAATCTGATCTTTATTCGCACATTTCGCATACACACTTCATGCTCACATATTACAAATGAAGAAAACAATCTCTCTTATATATCCGCTTCGTGGAATTACATCAACAACTTTGTCGACCAAAAATAAAGAATTAATGAATTACAAATTGTCGGCCCAATTCATGAACAAATATCAATGCGCACCAACCGAAGTCATTCACAACATAATGAAGGCCTAAATCAACATCCTCAAACACGCCAAGCATTCAAAAATTAATCCACGAGGATCCACAACACACTACAACCATCATGTCGGCCAAGAACATGAAAACTCAAATACACAGTAGAAAAATCTTCGATCATGATCACACCAATCAACGTGGATGTGCAACAAGGATATAACACGATCTAGAAGCTTCAACGAACATCGCATGAGCATACACAACAAATAGAATTACCAGAATCACATTCTCTTCTTCTATAAACATCAGCTACAGTAACATAATAACTGTAGGAACACAAAGACTCACAACTTGCACAAATCTTGATGCGTACTTCTAAAACTTCCAGAGTATAAACTAGACAGGTTCAACAACAAACCCTTTAAAGTGCAAATTCTGAATATCAACATACTGAATTTTCCACCACACTGAACTCCATAGTTTCACAGGTAACCTTGAACATATTTATTATAATTTTCTCAATATCTTCAACATATACAACCTTCAAGACACTTAGTGCTAATAGTGTTGACATCAATGACAACCACATATCAACAATACAACCACAACATCCAATAATCTCCCCCTTTGGCATTGATGGTAACACATGATGTGAAAAATACCATCAACACAACTAACTCTTTACACACTATTCTTCTCCTCCTTACTTTAGGCTCTTCCATCTTCTCTCCCTTAGTTCTTATTACTCTTCTCCCTCTTTCTTCTACAAATTTTTTTCGCATTACTCTTCTCCCCCTTTGACATCAATGGTAAAGGTACACAAGCTCTGAACCACATATTTTAATCATCTAACTACTCCCCCTGAGTAGCAACCACCACAAAATCAATCTAGAACAAGATATGACTGTAAGTGCATGGATTGATGCAAAGACTTGCATCTTAGTTTAGATTAGGAGAAATCACCCCTAACTTGCCTTTGAGATACTCAAAAGTATCCTTAGGCAATGACTTAGTGAAGATGTCTGCAATCTGTTCCTTAGTGGGTACATACTCCAGTCTGACTTCTTTATCACTCACCTTTTCTCTCAGATAGTGAAATTTGATAGATATATGTTTTGTCTTAGAATGCAACACCAGATTCTTAGAAATTTTTATGGCACTTGAATCATCACAAAATATAGCAACAAGCTCATCATACTCAATTATGATATCTCACAACATTTGCTTCATCCATATTACTTGAGTACAATTATTTGCAGCATCAATATATTCTACCTCATAAGTAAATAAGGAAATGGAATTCTGCTTTTTGCTTAACCAAGACACTAAATTATTCCCTAAGAAGAACGCACCACCACTAGTACCTTTTTTGTCATCCACATCTCCTGCCCAATCCGCATATGTAAAGGCATTCAAAGTAAGATCATCATCTTTAGGATACCAAAGACCAAAGTCAACTATCCCTTTCAAGTATCTGAAAATCCTGTTTATAGAAGTTACATGTGATTCCTTCGGATCAACTTGATATCTAGTAACCATACATACAAAATTCATGATGTATAGTCTGGTCTGAGTCAAATAAAGTAATCAATCGATCATTGAACTATATCTTGTCTAATTTGCCTTAGGAGAATCATCATTCTGTGTTAATTTGCATTTGTTTACCATGGGTGTACCAACTGGCTTTGAGTCTTCAATGCCAAACTTACTCTCTTACATATTTGGACTGAGATATAAAGATTCCATTTTCTAACTGAGTAATTTGCAATCCTAAAAAGAATTTCAGCTCTCCAATCATTGAAATCTCAAACTCACTTTTCATTTCATCAGCAAAATTTATACATAAGTCATCATCACCTTAAAAAATGATGTCATCAAAAAAGAATTCAATAATCAACTCTTCATCTTGATCCATCTTGAAATATAAATTACTATCAGCAATACCTGTATTGAATCCAAGCTTCAACAAGTATATATCCAGTCTAGCATACCAAGCTCTAGGGGCTTCCTTGAGTCCATACAATGCTTTCTTCAATCGACAAACCATGTCTTCTCTATCAGTCAGTTGAAATCCATCCAATTGCTCAACATATACTTCTTCTTCTAGCTCACCATTTAGAAATGTTGACTTTACATCCATTTGATAGACTTTATAGTTCTTGAAATCAACATAAGCAAGAAATAATATTACAACTTCAATTTTAGCAACGGGGCAAAGGTTTCTTCAAAATCAATACCTTCCATCTGTGAGTACCCTTTACATACCAGTCTTGCCTTATTCCTGACCACTTCACCTTGTTCATTTAGCTTATTCTGAAAGACCCATTTGGTTCCAATCACATTTTTATTCTGAGGTCTGGGAACAAGAATCCATGTATCATTTTTCTCTATCTGCATCAGTTTTTCCTTCATTGCTTCCATCCAATATTCATCTTTACATGCTTCATTGAAATTGTTGGGCTCAATCCTGGAAATCAAACAATACTCTTCTGCAATTATTCTTCTAGTTTGCACACCTTTATTCTTGTCTCCTATAATCTGATCTTCAGAATGATTTAGCTTTATATACCTCAGAACTTTGGGATTCTCTCGAGATTTTGGTTCTTTTGTACTTCCACTAGCTTCTCCTTCTTGATTCTCTTGATTCACCAAAATAATTTGAACTTGATTTTGTGTCTGAGAGTTCTTTCCATTATCAATACTATCATTTTAGTCATTTGAATCATATCCACAATATCTGGATGATCTAGTAGTGTCTTCATCAACTCTAACATTTCCACTTTCAACTATTTTCTTCAATCTTCTATTATAGAACCAGTAGGCCTTGCTCTTAGTAGAGTAACCCAGAAAAATTCCTTCATCACTCTTAGCATCAAACTTGCCAATATCTTCATCTCTCTTGATATAACATCTACTTCCAAAGATTTTGAAATATTTAACAATAGGCTTATAACAAAACCATAGCTCAAAAGGAGTTTTACTAGAGTTACCATTAACATTTACCCGGTTAATAGTATATACAACAGTGCTTACAACTTCTCTCCAATAGATATGAGGAACATTACCTTCCAACATAGTAGTTCTAGGAACATCTACAATTGTTATTTTCTTTCTCTCAACAACTCCATTTTGTTGAGGGGTCCGAGGAGCAAATAACTGTCTTTTGATTCCATGCTCTTCACAGAATGAATTGAACTCCCGGGAAGTGAATTCACCACCTCTGTCTGACCTTAAGCATTTAATCTTCAAACCTTCTCATTTTCTTCCATAGCTTTGAATTTTTTGAAATTATCAAATGCTTCATGTTTTTCTCTCAATAAAGCAACCCATATCATCCTAGAGTAATCATCAATAAGCAACATAAAGTACCTTTCTCCTTGTAGACTTTTGATTCTGGAGGAACCACACAAATTAGTATGCACCAGCTCCAGTACTCCATTAGAATGATGTTGTTTGCTCTGAAAGAAATTCTAGTCTGCTTTCCCATCTGACATTCCTTGCATATGGTGTTAGTAGGCTTCACTAGTTTAGGAAGATCTCTGACTGCTTTTGTGGAGCTTACTTTGACAATGTTATCAATTTTCACATGATAAAGCCTCCTATGTTGCAACTAGCTTACATCAACTTGAGCAATTAAACAACTTTCACTAGCAGTACTCAAGTGAAAAATGTTACCTCTTGTCTTTGTACCTGAAGCAATTACATTTCCAGAAATTCCCAATATCCTACATTTTCCATCTTTGAATTGAAGATTGTATCCCTTGTTGACCATTTGTCCAACACTCAACAAGTTATGCTTCAAGCCTTATACATAAAGGACATCATCAGTATTGTGTTTACCACCAAAAGAAATAGTGCCTCTGCCACAAATCACACCAGAAGTATTGTCTCCAAATATTACAATGCCACCATTATAATTTTCCAAGCTTACAAACTTGCTTTTATCACCAGTCATATGATGTGAGAATCCCTTGTCAATCACCCACTCATCCTTTTCTTCAATTCTAGCTGCAAGAGCTTTCTCAACATTCACATTACTAGTAGATTTAGTGGACATCAGGCCATTTTCCTTGATAGCAATGAATACCCATCCATCTTCATTTCCATTTTCTTTATCAGATTCTTCATCAGTAACACCTTCTTCAGCATAATAACATTTCTTTTGAAATATAGACTTATTAGGCTTGTACTTAGGAACTCTTTCAGGACACCTTGATGTAAAATGATATATTTTATTGCAAGAGAAACATTTAATAGGCAACTTTCCTTTATACTTATCTTGTCCTCTGGCTTCTCTTTTCACAATCAATACTTCCAGCTCTTCTAACTCTCTTTCTTCATCTTCAATCTATTTCATCTCATCTTCATACCTGAATTTATTTCTAGAACTTTCTCCTGGATGATATCTCTATTGGTTTCTTTTGGATATAGTAGCTTTGAATTCAGATTCTGTCTTACGAGTAGAATCACCAAACTCACTCAATTCAAAGGCAAAATTTTTACCAATCAACATATCTCTTGTCACATTTGTTACTGTCCCGATCTCTTCAATAGCATGAGCTTTCATTTTGTAGGAAGTAGGCAATGATCTGAGCACTTTAGCAACAATCTCTTCTTCATCCAAGATTTCACCAGCACATCTAATACTCATTACTATTTCATTTACCTTTTGCATGAAATAAATAATATTTCCATCTTCACTCATCTTCAATTTTTCCCACTTGCCTTTCAGACTTTGTAGCTTAGCAACTTTCACTTGTGCATCTCCTTCATACAATGTTTCCAACTTCTTCTAGATCTCATATATTGTTTTCAGACCCATCACATTTGTCAGAGCACTCAATAATGCTTCTATAGCCTTGATATTAGTCTCAACTTCTTTGATCTCATCAGGAGTAGAGGGACCATTCTAAGGAATATTATATCTGTTCTTTGTAATCTTCCAGAAGGGTTCACCAATGCACTTCAAATAACACTCCATTATAGCCTTCCATAAAGATTAGTTAGTTCCATCAAATCTAGGACTATCTTTCTTATATGATGCCATCTCAGATCACCTCAAGCTGTTAAACTTCTTCAGAGGAACCTGCTCTGATACCAATTGTTAGCCAAAAAAGAATAGACAACTGAGAGGGGGGGTGAATCAATTGTCATAGAATTTAAAACTTATTCAACCTTATTAACCTTTAATCTCAGATTTAATAATTAACAGTGAAAGCATGAATCAACAACACATCAGAAACACAAGAACACCAAGATTTTATACGTGGAAATCCTGTTAGGGGAAAAACCATGGTGGATGTTAGTCCACAAGATTATATCTTGTTAAAAGTATAATGAGAATGAATAAGGGATGCACATGAATTCAAACACACTGCCTACAGCTCACTGCTCAAGGGAAGGCTCACTGCCTTACATAAAAATTTCAGATTAAATCCATCTGAAGAGGTTGAACTGAGAAATTAGCTTCTTTAAAACCCTGAGGACAATTTTGATTAGGCACATAAACACTTCTTCACACTTCTCTCAGTCTTCTTCACACTCTGCTCTGAAGTCAAATGATCTGATCTTTATTCACACATTTCGCATACACACTTCATGCTCGCATATTACAAATGAAGAAAACAATCGCTCTTATATATCCACTTCATGGAATTACACCAACAACTTTGTCGACCAAAAATAAAGAATAAATGAATTACAAATTGTCAGCCCAATTCATGAACAAATCTCAATGTGCACCAACCGAAGTCAATCACAACATAATGAAGACCTAAATCAACATCCTCAAATGTGCCAAGAATTCAAAAATTAATCCACGAGGATCCACAACACACTACAACCATCATGTCGGCCAAGAACATGAAAAATCAAATACACAACAAAAAAATGTCTGATCACGATCACACCAATCAATGTGGACGTGCAACAAGGATATAGAATGATCTAGAAACATCAACGAACATCACACGAGCATACACAACAAATAGAATTACCATAATCACGTTCTCTTCTTCTAGAAACATCAACTACATTAATATAATAACTATAGGAACACATAGACTCACAACTTGCACAAATCTTGATGCGCACTTCTGAAACTTCTAGAGTATAAACTAGATAGGTTCAGCAACAAACCCTTTAAAGCACAACTTTTGAATATCAACATACTGAATTTTCCACCATATTGAACTTCACAGTTTCACAAGAAGCCTTGAACATATTTATTATAATTTTCTCAATATCCTCGACATATACAGTCTTCAAGACACTTAGTGCTAATAGTGTTGACATCAATGAAAACCACATATCAACAATACAACCACAACATCCAACACCATCGACGTTTAAAATGGTCTGGTTTTCTTAGAATTTTCTTCGACCATCGCCCTGTGTCTTTCTGAAAAGTATAATTCGTTCTTTACTACTATCAAGATGACATGACCCATCGCCAATAAAATGAGATGCTCCATTGATGTGTTTTGGTCTCCCCGATGTGTTTCCTTTTACTATCTTTTCAGCTGGGAAGGGTCGAGGAGACTTTCCCCGAAATCGTTTTCATCAGTGTGACTTTCATCATTAGAGAGACTTAAGGGTTTCAATCTGATTATATATGTCTCCCCAATATGTTTCTTTCATTGCTTTGTCCATTCGGCTGAATCGAAAAGACTCTCCTCGAGACTTCCTCCATCGGTATGACTTATGAGATTAGTGAGATCCAAGGAAATTTAGTCGATGATATATGTCTCCCCGACATAACAACCCTTTAGTTTTATCAATAAGAGTGTGTGTAGTTCTCGCTGATGGAGTCTCCATCGGTGTGACTTTTGGTCTCCACATGACTTTGAAAATTTTCTCTGACTGTTTTGATCATGCCGATGGGCTTACATTGGTGGAATGATAGGCTTTGTCCTACCGATTATGTCATCTTGTTACCTCTCGGGCCTTTGATCGTTGTGACCTAGCTGATGTCTCCCCGATATCTCAAATGAAGGATCTGTGATGTTTTGATCGGGAAGACAAGTGTATGATCTCTCTGATA
The DNA here is from genome assembly GCA_007115665.2 of Sequoiadendron giganteum. NCBI lineage: Eukaryota > Viridiplantae > Streptophyta > Pinopsida > Cupressales > Cupressaceae > Sequoiadendron > Sequoiadendron giganteum. The sequence continues at coordinate 620,398,951 of CM021109.1, read as the reverse complement.
AGGGGCAATTATCCATGATATGAGAAGAAGCTCTGCTATATTTTAGCTAGGCATGAAATGACAATGGAGCTGAATGATGAAATGACAAATGGAAATAAAAAATATAGATAAAGCTTGAGGAAGAAATCAAAGCACATAAATCAATTTCCTTTTATGTTTTTCTTTTCCATGATCAGGGGAATATTTGTATGCAAGAGGCCATATTCATAGGACTGTGGAATGTATTTTGTCACACAAATCTCTCTGATTTGTATTGATCACAATATTGATGTGAAACAATTTTCTGTGGGGACTTGGAAAAAGGTGAGTGGAGGCTGGTGAAAATGTGATCGTTTTCCAGTCCTAACACCTTCCACGCTTAATCCAACCATAGTGTGTGCACACAAAAAGAGGAAAAAAAACCCTTATGCCTCCTTTGTTGAAGGCAAGCACCTCCAAACAAAAACAAAGAACAAAATAAAATGACACCAAATATGTAAAAAAGTGAGACAACCTCGAGCCTTCTTAAAGGACAAAAACCCCCCTCCTGAAGCGAACAACACTGCCCTCTAACCAACATGCAAAAGAAGCAAAGCAATAAAAGGGAATAAAAAAGATTAGATCAGAAAAAATGGCCCCCTCAGTTGTCATCCCCTCACAACTTCAAAAACCCCTGCCAGAAAACCCCACACACCACCCCATGTAGCAAAAAGGCAGAAGAAGGCAGGTCAAGCTAAGGCGATGAAGCCCTAGCTTGCCCACCCACAACGCAGAGCAGAAGCGTCGCCATCCACATCATTGTAGTTCATCTTCAAGTCATATTCATCTCTTGACCTTCAATCTTCTATGATCAATTAAATAAATTTAATTGTGTCGCTAAAACCCTTTTCTACAATAATTAAATAAATTAGCATTTATTTAATTATTTACCTTTCATCATTCATCCATAGTTAAATAATAATTATTAATTATTTATCTATTCATCAATCTTTCAATTCTTCTATAGTTAAATAATTATCAAAATTATTTAATTATCTTTCCTTTCATTCTCCCCTATTAAATAATTAATCTAAATTAATTACTTAGTTCCTCTTTTCTATTTCCTCTTATTTAATTAAATTGGTTGCATAAATCATTTTAATTAAATGCCCACTTTCTTTTTTCCACAAATAAATTATTTATCCTCCACTTGGTCAAAGACTCCTTTCTCATGAAATCAATAATTTTATTCTTTATTTCCTCCATTATCTCCCTCCACTATCTCATTTTTGAATCTCAGCTGTTGATTGCCTCTGGTCTCTCTTCGATCTCAACCATCCATGTCATAGCCATCCCTAGCCCACTACTCTATGGTGCATGTATCCTCAACCATCGATCTTGGGATCTTTCTAGAAGCTCGATATTATCCGTTTGTTTGAATGGTTGTCTATAAAAGAAGCTCTTCTCCTCCATTTTCAATTTAACAACCACATATCTCTGACTTTCATGCTTATTGTTTGCAGGTATTTGCACACACATACAATGATATGAGGGCAACTTGCAAAGGCTATTTGAGGAGAGACAAGGGAGGCGATTCAACTTCAATATGGGGAGTTCTTTTGTTTGAATGCTTTCATTTATTCCTCATATTTGTTTGTTCTCTCTTTTTTTTAATTGGGATTTTAACTTAGATGGTGTTGTGGTTGTCACTTAATCTATGCTATTCGATTTTTCCTATCTTACATTGGTGAACCCAACGTGAAATGGATTTTTTTTTGCAGAAAACCTATGTTTTATTTTTTGTTTTTGCTGTGTAATAGGTTGTGATCCGCAATTGATAAAAATAGCGACACAATTGAAGGTGAGAATCCTAAATTTGAAATAGAGACATAATTGTGAAGGGGATTGACACAACTGAATGCGACTTTTTAGATTGTAAAAATGACGTAACTGCAGGCTCGAACGACGCATTATAGTGCCGCAACTATCAACCCAAACGATGTAATTGCCTGTTAGGTATAAATTTTTAGTTTTGTGTTTTTTTGAATTTCTCCTTTTGGGTTTTTCTTTAGAATATGGTTTTTGGTTTGCTAACTTTCTATTTCAGTGTGTGGCATTGGACTTGAGGAGTTTTACAAACTGTTTCTTTTGAGACAATCGAGCTTACATACCTTTTCATTCAAGTTAATCAATTTTGTTTTGTTTGCTTTCAACAACTACAACTTGCATTACGTTCATAAGGGTAAAATGAACATGCATTTTCATTCATAAAGGTTAAAATGAACAACAAAATGCATATTTCACTCATGGGACCTAAAATGAATTTGCATCACATGTCATTGGTTTAAAAAGAACTAGAGTGTTTGTTTCACATCATAAGCAAGGTTAAAATTAACTAGTGCTTGCTTTGTCTTGTGGTTTTCATTGTGCTTTTGGATGCGTATGCTCTTCTCTTGGGCCACTTGGTGATCTTGAGAATCAAAAGCATTCCTTTGGCACTTGTATGACCACCCACACATTTGATTTTGGAATTAAAATAAACCCCATGCGAGTGTGAGAAAAAGGCGTTGTGTATGCTCTCTCCTCATGCTTCGTGTGATCTGGGAGATAAAAAACAATGTACTTGTCTCACTTTTGTTTACCTTTAGGGGGGCTTGCCTCATAAAAGGGAATGACTCCAACCAGTTTTTTGCTCGGGCCGGTATATAAATGGATAAGACTAATTTTTCAAGTCCTCATGGTATGTAGGCCTTAGTCATACAGTGTCATTCAGAATGGGGTACTACTGTAAAAATTATAAGCGCCCCTAGTAGGAGTGATTAAAGCCTTAAGTGACTTGTTGGACGCTCACAAGGTGTCATGTCCCCAAGTATTGACTACAAACCTTTGTTTTAGTGGCCAAAAATCCTTTTACTTGCTGGCACAAGAACGATCGTTCTAAAGCCGCCCTATGTTCGACCATTCATTGTAGAGCCAGGAAATCCCTCGAGCTTTTCGAATATTAGGGGGTAAGAGATTTTGGTGAGCCTATGCCATGTAAGGGGGAGCCAACGCCACCGCCACCAAGATCTCTAGATGTCCACTTTGTTTAGGTGTTTGGAGCAATCCAAGTAGGGATCCAATAGGTAGTATCTTTTCCAGCCTAGGTTGTGTATTGTCTATGAGTGTATTTATTCACATTACAATCAAATATTTTCACACTCAAAATCATACCAAAATAAGTGTTTTATGACTCTCTTTTTTGTTTGTTAAAGACAATATCATAATATCTCATCAAAATCAATCAAAAATCCATCTGAAAACCAGTCCAAAACATCAAATTTGCAAAACAACACTTTGTGAATTGCAACTGATCAAAATAGGCCCGCAACTACATTTTATGTCACAACTATTCATCATAAAACTACAACTGATATCTTGCACCACAACTGCTTAACACAGAGCCACAACTGCCATAGTGCACTGCAACTGCTCATTAGAAACCCACAACTGAAATGTCGCATATGAGAAAAATAGTGCTACAATTTCCTGATAACAATAATTTCATACAAATCCTTGTCCAAAACTGATCTAATTCATCTTGACAGAGATCTTGTTATCCAAATCTTAGACTTGCATAGTTTTTCCATCAACCTCATTTAGATTTGCATAACACTTTAGGTCACCTTTTCCTTGCATAATTAATCTTAGACCTTAGGTTCCACATACCTTCTAGATTTTAGAAATAGGAAACCTATCAAGCTTTTGGGCAATCCTTGGTTACTTATCCAACTTGTCATTGACCTTCATCTTTTATTTTATCAACCTTTTTCATCGTCATCTTGGTCACTTACTCTTGCCTTGAACAAGATATGTCTTTCTTGAAACTAGGTATAATCAATCAAATCAACTAATCAAACTTGTCAACCTATCGATCAACATTCGATCAAACAACCAATCAATCGGTCATCTCAATCATTTTCCTTCATCAAGATGTTTATTTCTTGAAATAAAATCTAATCAATCATATAAATCAATCTTGACAATCCTATCACTACACATTATCTCTTTGGCAAACACTTTGTTGGTTTGAGTTTATCTTATCTTTTCAATTGGTTTTCGGTCATGTTACTAGCTACCTCGAGGATGTCATGTCAAGGATTTCGAGGGGCGATGATGGATCATGATACCTTTTCTTTGATTGTTGTCTGTGGTTTGTCTTGGAAAAAGGATTGGGACAATTGGGTCATTAGTATGAGCCAAGGCACTCCTTGTATTTTGGCATTGTTTTTTGACTGCTTGTCTCTCACAAATGGTCACCTTGCACACATTGGTCTATGCCATACCTTGGTGTTTGTGCTCCATTTACAATAGTTTTGACACTTGATGATGATACATATAACAAGAATAAAAATATATCCTTTATCATTTCATGTCTGACTTCACTCCTTTTCCTTTCTCCATGCTAACATCCATCTCTTACACACTGGCATTTCTTCTATCTGCATCTTTATAGTGTCTCATGACACACAAAAAATACCCTGCATACATGATCACATTAGGAAGCATTATAGAGAGCATTATCGTTATACACATCATCATCATAAGCCACATATAGTGCATGAGAAAATACAAAAACATAGAGTGCATCCATATAGAATTATCATTTCATAGCATCATAACGTATTAGAAATATCATTGCATTTTACATTATAATCATAATCCATTCCCATTGATCACATTTCATATACATTGCATCGACATTTCATATACATTGCATAATCATAATCATATCATCCATCATATTTTGCATTTACATTAGACATTTCTAATCATTGTATGCATAATCCATAAACATCATAATACATAACATTAATTGCATTGCATCACATCATAAAATTAGGCTATCAAGTATTGCGTTAATATATAACATCAAGCATAATCATATCAGATGCATAAACCACATTTTAAAATCATCCATCATATCATAACATCACATAATCATATAGAAAGCATAAATAAACTTCATAAAAGCATAATCGCATAACATAATCATAACTATTTAAAGCATACTCACCTAAGATTGCATATCATAAATCATCACCAAAAATCATATCATATATCACTCAAAATGTGTCATAGTATAATGTCAAGATGTATCGTATAATAAAATGGAGCTCATAGGCTCGATGATCAAAATATAGTGTCATAATACATAATGTCAACACATGCCCTAGCCTGAGCTGCCCTGCTCCCCTGATCCTGATGCCTGCTTGTCCTCTTGTTGTGGTGAGCCAAGAGACCTATGCTCTACTATCGGTGGCCCATCATATGGAGTGGACCATCTCAGGCTTGATGCCTTGCCACTTTGTGATCTGCTGTGAGAGTGGTTTGTGTGTGATCTGCTATGTGACCTACCGTAAGATTGACCCTGAACCCAAGAAAATCTTGTCTCTCTCCTCTCCAGTGGCACTGCTCTCTCATATAAATCTCTATAATACTACTAACCCATGCTTGATCTGGCTAACTCTCGAGCTACATCCACCATTGACCCACTGCAGGTGGATACAAAATCCAACATCCTCTGATTTGTCTATTGTCTATTGATCACAACTAAGTCCCCCTCTATTTGAAGGGTGTCTCTCTTGACCTTCAGGTTGTCTCACTCTTCCCTCAGTGTACCCACCTCTTCCTCTAGAGCCTATACCCATGACTATAGAGTGGTGATCCTCTGATCCACTATCCCCTCATCCGCTCTAACCCCAACCTCCTCCAAACCCTCCTCTACATCTACTCCTACCACAATCCTCTCACGAAGGACTCTCTCAGCCTCTCCCATCACCAGATCCTCTGCATGATCCTCTGATCCTCTCCGTCCACCTCCATCATCTCTACCTCTCGGTGTCCCACCTTTAGGGCTAGTATCTGTGCATGTTGCTCTCCCTCCTCCATCAACCTCTCTTCCAGGTGCTTTTCCTCTCCCTCCTCACGAATCGATGACAAAGGTCTCACCACTAGTTGCCTCCCATCTCTCCTCCTCCTACCTTGGTCTCCTCCTCAACCTCCTCGACCATTCCCTCCATCTCCCCCATCTCCCCATCCTCCGTCCCCTCATTCTCCATCTCCTTGCCCTCCACCCCTTTGTTCCTTGTTCCCTCTTCAGCCTCACGGGCCTCTATCTCTATGCTCTACAAGCGTTGACTACTTTGGATTTGTATATGGACTCGGCCTATGAATCTACCACCATGCATCATACTCAAGAGTTGTACTCAGATCCGCTACACCCCCTCTCTAGGCCCACTGCACTGGTTTTAGTGCATCAATCTCCTGCTCGGTGGTAGTGACTGGTATAACCTCTCCCCACGGGTGCACCTCCCGAGAGGAACATGCAAATTTTGATGTGCCTATAGGAACACCCTACCTCTCCCCAAACTGTCATCTGACTCTCTCTGGAAGGTACATCTCAATGATGTGCTACAACTGCACAGTTTGACCAATCAAATATCTAGGCTATCGACACCACGATAAATGATCATCCTTGCCAACACAAAATCATAATCCCTATACAGTCTCTAGACAAAGCTAGCCAATGTATCAATGCCATGTCTCTAGAATTCTGTATCTCCTACATGTGTCTATGTGACTGCACCACCATATGGATATTCATAAGGTGTACTAGCTCCCAATTGACGTCCCACTATCAGTTGAAACATCACTATGTGCTCCCACACCCATATCATGAGTAGTGTCACATCGCAACTCATGCTCTATCCCCTTCGGTATACAATATCATGAAGCTAGAAGTATAGCATCCCTAATAAACATGGTCCCCAGGCATACACTGTCTCATCCTATACCATACCTACTAACATCGCTCCCTAGCCTATGGGAAACCCATGGCCCTTGCGATCTAGAATCAGGACACCCACAATCAATGTGCATAAAACGTACTCAAATCTGTCATATCTCTCTGCTATGGTCTCCCATCTTATCTCGTAGCCCTATATACCAAGCTTTGACTCACCCTCATAGTCGTAAAAGTCATAAATGGCTTGCAATCCTTGGATGGGATCATATCGCACCTACTCTTTGTGTATCAACAATCACAAAATCATGTACACATCCTCTAGGGTAACAATAGCCTCCCTGATCGATAGATGAACCGTGCACATCTTGGAGTGCCACCACTCGACTAACGCTATCAACGTACCTCTATTTTCCCTGATAATGGGCATATATGTCACATAGAACAATCTGAGGTCTAGCAATGCCCGCCTCTCATCATCCGACAATTGATATTGAAGCTAAAATATCACCAGTCATGACTCTTGAGTGTAGATAGGGGAAGTACAACCTGTGGTCACCACAAAAGTCATTATGTCAACCTAAAGTCTTCATTTGACCTATTGGACCTAAATTGAATGTCATTTTATCCTAAAGTGCGACAAATTTTTCATCAGTCAATTATGTCATTCTACTTGTCAAATGTGTTAGAAAAATTCTTATAGTCACTATTTTTGCACATGCGTCGTGCAACTGCACTTGCATCGCATGCCTCAGCTAATGCATCGGTAGGGTCAATTATGGTAAAACCCTTATCAATTGCGTCATTTTGCAACACATGCACCATTCCCCTTTGTAAATGCAGTGTTTTATGTCAGTTGCGTAATTCCCGATGACATTTGTGACTCAAAAATCAGATGTGATGCAACATTTCAAATGCATCGCACTACAATCATCCCTCTCTCGGGACCTAGCAATTGCATCATGATGAGGTGATTGCGATGCGCCACAATCACGTGCGTCGTTCGCACACGTAATTGCGTTGAAACTTGTGTGATGCAATTGCCTGCTAGATTTTTCCTACCTAAAATGTGTGAAAATAAAAAAAATCACAGAGTGGGTTTCAAGTACATACTAGGTCAAGCACTCCCTCAGGTCAGTGGAACGTGTAGATGTGGTAGCCTTGGTATGCAGAGTGTGGAACCGACGAAATCTTCTCAGCTTCTCTCTCTTAGAGCTCCTACAATTTCTAAATTTAGAATGCACAAATGACTAATTTTATTGATCAAGGTCCTATTTATAGCCAAAAAGGTTAGGGTTAAATCTTTTTTGGCTATAAATAGGACCTTGATTAATTTTTGAGGTCATTAAGGGGGTCAATTTATAGCTCGATCTCATCCGTTCGTTTGAATGGTTGTCTATAAAAGAAGCCCTTCTCCTCCATTTTCAATTTAATAACCACATATCTTTGACTTTCATGCTTATTGTTTGTAGGTATTTGCACACACATACAATGATCTAAGGGCAACTTGCAAAGGCTATTTGAGGAGAGACAAGGGAGGTGATTCAACTTCAATATGGGGAGTGCTTTTGTTTGAATACTTTCATTTTATTCCTCATATTTGTTTGTTCTTTGTTGTTTTTGATTGGGATTTTATCTTAGATGGTGTTGTGGTTGTCACTTAATCTATGCTATTCGATTTTTCCTTACACTATGAAATCATGCTCACATTAGATTCATGAGCACATCGAGTGGGGGAAAAATATAATTGCAAATTTGCATACCCATTCCATTTTCTATTTACTTTGGTGCCCACCTTGCACGAATGTCTTAAATATAATAACATATTGACAAGTGGTACATTGTACTTAGTTTGGCTCATGGCCTAATCCCTATCCATACCCATCCTATTTTCATTCACACTTATCCCCATACACCTGTCACTTATTTTTCATTAATCCATCCCCATTTGCACTCACTTTGGTACGTTCTTTCCATTCCTCAAATTACCATTTTATTCTCAAGCTTCACTTCCACATGGCATGGGATCGATGCATGAGAATGAATCCAAAATTCAAACATTCACATTGAAAATCTAACTTTTTTCATCTCTTTCTACTAGTTGTTTTGAGTGAACTTTGTACATGTTTTTTGACATGTTGCTATGCTCTGGTATTTAAAGACATTCAATGTACCATTAATTCATATGCTAGATTTGGGGAATAAAAAGAGAATTTAGATCTCATTTCAAAAATTTAAGGGATAAAATTACCACATATATAGAGGCCATCTATATGTCGGTGTCTTTGACATTTCTCATTGTTGTTAATCCAACCTGCTAAAGGGGTTGACTTAGGAGAATACAATAATTGATTGAGTTGTTAATCTCCCTAATGTTGTCCCTAGATACCACCTTAACACATTCAACCATTGGGAAGGTGAAGGTGAACAAGTTTTCAAGTGTGCATTAAGATAGATTGATCCTACCTTACATATTATAATCCACACCTCAAATCGAGTTCGCATTGTTAAGGATCAATCCCATGGGACTCGAGATTGAACCATGGATATTTTGAAGGCCATGCTTGTTCTAAGACAATTATTAGACTAGGGATGCACAGTCTAAATAATGGTGAATGGATTCAACATGACACAAGTAATATTTCTTTATCACAAGTTCTAGAGCTAAGTTTCCTAACCCTCACATATAATTTTTGAATATTTATTACAATCATTGACCTGCTCTTATTAATGCAAGTTAATCATTTACTTATTGATTGTATTTGTTCATCTTTAAATATATCATGTAAAGAAATTATTATTAAAACATTTGCATATTTAAATCAAATACTACTCTTAGCTTCCCACTCTAAGATAAAATATTTTTTTCACTCAATTATTTGATTGTACAAAAATCATATTACCCTTTCCTTCCATTTTTGGTTTGATCTCTTCTACCTATTTTTTTACATTAAAAATAATATAAATTAATTCTCAATTAAATTATAAACATCTTTTACTTTTAATATTATATTTGCTACTATATAAGCCTTTTATAATAAACACACATAAAATTAAATTCGTAGAATAATATTTATCTTTGTATAAAAGAAATTTTATTCCATTACAACTCTTCATTATAGCTTAAGCTTCATGTTCGAAGGGAAAAGATCATTTTTGTCAAAATTGCCTACAGAGAGAAAATAATTAAATAAATAAATAATTACCTAGAGAGCCAACCTGAGCGACAACATGAACAGAACCCAGATGCCAACCTGAGCAACAATTTTTTTTTCAATTAAGCGAATTGCTGCTGACAAATTTTAACCTCCAGCGAAAATTGTTATTCGTCGATCAATCGAAATCCCGAATCTCGACATGGATAAAAAGACAAAGGGTAGAAATCAAACGATTACAAAACATGAAATGGAAGAATTTTCATAAGGAATCTTTCACATTCACATTTCCATGGATGCCTACCAACACACAAAATACAGAGACGTTCAGTTTTGATGCCCAAAAAATGAAGGTTCTATTCGGTTGCAGAGGAAAACCATTCTCTTACAGTTAAAAAAGAAGAAAAATTATCAGAATTTGCAGCATGATGCGGCCTCACGGAGATTCGAACCCTGGGTCGCAGGCTCGCAAATACGCGTTTATTTCGTTAGCAGCGTTTGTAAGCTTAGGGTTTCTCAGCGCTCTTACTGCCCGGGTTAGTTTTCTTTCCTTTTAAAGCAAAAGCTAACTAAAATCATTTTTTAAAGACACTCAATTTTTTTGTAACAGTAAAAGACATAGTATCACTTGTGGACATTTTCTATTCGGAGAAAAATGAAACCGTTTGTAATTTAGTAGCTGTCGTTGCTTCCGTTGCCTTCGATCTGAAGTCTGCCGAGTTTCTGTAATTTTGACAATTTTCGTTGTTTTTATTTCGCATAACTTATTTGACAACCTTGTAAAGCTCTCACATGGGACTTGTTTTTCTTTTCTTTTCTTTCTTTAATAATTTGGTTACGAGCAACCGGGAACATGACCAAACAGCTTATAGGAATGAATAGGCCTTATATACACTCATGGATGTGTTATTATACTCACTTGTCTGCAGGGCTCAGACAAACCTATACCCGGACGTGTTTCATTCTATTGTGATGTGGGAATTTGAACTTGAGTCAATTTGATTACTTCCCATTACACAATCTTAGCTAATCTTCTTTCATTCTTAAAAAATAATTCCCCTTGTAAGGTAACCTTTGGTTTATATGCCAAAACATAGGGGGATATCACTTCTGCCAAAATTTTGGAAAATCCAGAACTTTTAGATCATTTGAGCTCATGAGAGATGGGTTCTTGTGAACAAGTCATGAAAGATGGGTCATGAAGATTGACATGCAACTGATTCTTGAAAAAGGATATTTTGCAAGATAAATATATAATCAATAATTTGTAAATTTTGGGAAATTGAATAACTCTATGCACATTAAATTAAAAAACTTGCTTAATGTTTTTTCAATGAAAATATGGTAATTAATGGATTTGATTTTTGACTTTGTTGGGTGAAAGATTAGCCATTTGGCAAAAACCTCACTATAAGGAATACTTTGGTCCTGTTAAATCAGAGCTTTGTAATCTGACTTGTTGCAAATTGGCAAATCTAATTTTTGAAATTTTTCTACAAAATGAGCCAGATGGCAAAACAATAACCCATAAAAATATTAACATATGTTGACAGTTGCATAACCATTTTACAAACATGAAAAATTGTGATGGGACTGCATTTGGTTTCGACATTTTTAAACAAAGAAGTCTGCAAGATAGTAAATCATAGTTTCAAATTTTCTGAACAAATAGATGTGTTTCATTTCATTTGGAGTGTTCTGTATTGGGATCTCAATTTGAAATATACCATGGTTTACTGTCTTGAGTTCACCTTCAGCCTAGGTTGTTTCTGACATCAGTGTTTTTTGAAGCTGATTCTCTTAGTTTCTGATGGCTGTTTATTCGTCTGAATACTCAATTAGGTTCTAGAAAGTTCAGAGACCGTGCATTTCAGGGCTTCAAAACTAAGTTTTTGACTTGGAAACACAGTTCTTGTGATTTTTTTTCTTTCCTCCATAATTCTTTAATATATGCATGTTGCAGGGAATTTATTGTCAAGCGTAGAAATCTATAATTAACAGAGGATATTTTAAAATTAAAAACCCAGAATACATTTTCAACATGTTCCATGATAACATCTCAGCCTTCTGCAAGTTCAATTTAGACTTAGTCTCTGTTTGCAGTATGTGCATTTGCACAAATAGCTTGTTGTAGTTGTAGGGATTGGGCTAGAATATGATGTTAAGCGCGTTTGAGCTGGAGCAGTACTGGGATGGGTGACCTCCCAGGACGGACCAATGCTTCACCTCTGTGAGCATCACCTAGATGCAATGAGTGCTAAGTGGACCATTCATTATCATGAGAGATGGGTTCTTGTGAACCACTACTCATGAATCATGGGTCAATGAGTTTGACTTGAAAACTACACGGTTGAATCCTGATAGCAATATCATAATTTGACACGCTGTGGAAGAAACCTCCTACTTATCAATTGATGAGCTAAAGGGGCTCTATAATGAATGGTTCATAAGGCACAACACTTGCTGAAGGTTTTGCAAATGAGGTAGCAAGCTAAGTGGGCTTAACCTTGGGGGAAACCGTGGTTAAGCGTGCTTGAGCTGGAGCAGTACTGGGATGGGTGACCTCCCGGGATGGACCAATGCTTCACCTCTGTGAGCATCACCTAGATGCAATGAGTGCTAAGTGGACCATTCATTATCATGAGAGATGGGTTCTTGTGAACCACTACTCATGAATCATGGGTCAATGAGTTTGACTCGAAAAACTACACGGTTGAATCCTGATAGCAATATCATAATCATTTTGAGTGTCTACACCTAGGGGTGTAGAGAAAGTGATCTGAGAAACCCTCTGAACATGTAGAGATTTGCAGATTTAGGGGATGTTGGCACAGTATACTAATAATATGTCTAGTCAAAACTTGGTTTCTTTTTCAGAGTCTTTTTAAATTGAAACAATCATTATATGCACTTAACCTAGTACTTTACGCATTTTATGATTAATAGCTATAGCAGGTTAGTTGAGTTGTTAAGTGCTGCTGGCAAGACCACATTATTGTCAGGAGTAGCATGAACATGCTTAATGGCCTCATCATGTGAGTGTGGTGCAACTTGAGAGAATTACCAGGACAAACAGTGGGTTCTTATGAGATTATGTTTGTTAATTTTAGTCTTATAGATTATTAATTTATTTACCTACTGTTGTGGTTGAGGGATAGATATCTTGGAATCCAAGGGATTATTGTATCGGGCATTGTAATTTGTTTTAGAGTTCTCATGCTCATGGTTATTGCATGGGGAAGAATTTGATATAAAAGTGAACTTAGAGTGATGACTCTCTATAGTAGTCTTGTGAAAGAACATGCATAAGAGTTCTCAGTGGAGTTTTTAAGTTCTTATTACAAAGGAGTCTTTCATTATCACTATTGCTGCATTATAGAAGGTTGAAGAAATATGGTTCATGACAAATATTATCAGAGCACCCTTAGTTTTACAGCAGTCAATGGAAAAGTTTTACTACAGCCATGTGATACTTATGGGATCCTGACATGTATTGTGTTTATTTGTTCAAGGGTTGACATTGATTATTTAGATTGTTGTTGCAGGAAAATGGATTGGTTAAATTACCAGTAAAGCAGCAGCCATCTTCAATTAACTACAGTTTGTATCACCGAAGGTTAGCTTGAGCTAGGAACTTCAGAAATTATATGTTGATTGTGCAACACATTTCTATTTGAAATGTATGTTTGAAACTTGAAAGTATCACTTTTCACTGGACCGTATCTTGAAAATTTTCTGCAGTGATATTTTACTACAAGAAGTAGAAGCATTGGTCAACCGTCATCAAGATAAAATGTCTGTAGGTTACCACTTTCATGCCTTACATAGCAATTCACATTGACTCAATCTGATTTTGAGGATTTTTGTTTAGGCTCATTTCACATACTTTTGACTGGTAGACTTTAACATCTCGCTAGGCAGATGAAGATTTTGAGGTCAATATCAACTGGATATTCAGCAGAGATTATGGTTGTCACTTTTGCACATGGGCAGGAAAAAGCTGAAGATGATCAAAAGATCCGCATCCTTCTTGTATGGTACACCTTTAGAACATCTTATATTTTTTTTTTAAAGAATTAGAAGAGAGTAAATTTGTAGTTTCAAAATTTGATGTATTGTTGACATAAGTAGATTATGTAATTTTACTGAAAACAAATTCTCTCCTGCTTCAGAATTTTGGACAGCATGGTAGGGAAATGATCACATCTGAAGTTGCCCTTAGATTGCTGAATGTTCTAGCTGGAGAATATCATTTGCTTACCTTAGATAGAAATGCTCAGAATGATATATTGCAAAAGTTCATAATTAAGGTACATACCAAACCTCTACCATAAATATCCTTGTTTGGATGTTCCATATCATTTACTGATTTGTTTGCTGAGGGGCATGGAAAATATTTTTCATGGTTTGCCCTGTTGGAAATTGTAAAACTTTGTGTGCTCTAGGAACTGCTTTTGCAAATGCTTTAATGTGAACCAGACCAAGGATGCTTTCAGCATTTTATAATGTATTTTAGTTTTGAAGTTTGTACCACCTATGGTGTACAGACAATTGCATATACATGGCAAGGATTGCTTGATCCATGTGCAACCGATTTATTGTATTGATTTTTTTGGTATAGCTGTCCTGAAGGTGAATAAAAGCTCAATGTGACTGATTTGCAGGCAAAGTCTTTTTTAATGATTCACTAGCATCAACTCCATTCTCATGGTTATCCTCTGTGCTTACTTTCTTCAAAATAGTAAAGATCATTTGTTGGGAAGTACTAATTAAGTATAATCTTCTAGTATATTGAAATCTTATTATGTTTTTTAATTAGATAACCTTGTGATGTAGGACTTTTAATGAAGTTCTGAAATACCTAGACATTTCGGTTGCTTAGAATGCCAGGACTGAATACAAATTCAATCTGAATCAGACGTCACTTTCTGGGGCTAAATTTCTGGGAAAAAGTTTTCACCTTTAAGAGCATTGTAACTATGGCTAAACAAATTGAAGTTGCAAGATATTTCAAAGTGTACAATCTTTCCCAGTTTAGGGTTTTGAGGGATTGGGAGAATGCCAATGTTCTTAAATATTTTTTCTGTAAATATTTGCACTGCAATTTAACTCTTTACGGGATTTCTTAAGAGGTTTTCTTATATTTTATGCCCACTGAATTAGCAAGTCCAGAGTTTTCTTGGCTTCTATTGGCTTTGAGAAAGCATATGCACAATAAAAGATACCCATCAAAGTCAATGAACTTTACAATTGCAAGAAATAAGTCATAATAAAAATGACTGTTGATCTTCAGAATTTCTTACAACTTTCCATCTAGCTTCTATCCTTTCATATTCTTATACCCAACTTATAACTTAGGTATATACAAATGCTTTACTATCTGGTGCCTGTTATTTTCAACACTTTTTTTTTTCCCATTGACCTACTTTTGGTCATATGTGGACATCAATATAATTTCTTTCCTTCTTTCTTTCTAATAACTCCTTACAAAGATGCTTGTTAATGACGATTAAATTCTTCTTCAGTTAATGTTGATCCTCACATAGGTAAACATCTATCGATTTCCATGTTTCCCAAATGAAGAAAGAGTAAATATAAATATCAATGTGGGAGACATGTCCCATGAGTGGATGTGTCTCCCACGTTGGTTCAAGGGACGTGTCCCTTTATCTAATATTCTATCTCTTAATGAACAGCGATCAAACATCATTTATCTGACCGATGCTATCCATTTTCAACACTCCCTCTTAGCTAGGGAAGATAAACTCCAAACAAGTATAAAGTGATATCACCTAACTTGTGATATCAGAATATATGGTATGCTTCTGAAAGTGTCAAGTCACATGACATTCTTCATAACACATCTTCATTTTCAACACTCCCTCTTAGCTAGGGAAGATAAACTTCCATCAAGTAAAAGTGATATCACCTAACTCGTGATATCAGAAGATATGGTATGCTTCTGAAAGTGTCAAGTCACATGACATTCTTCATAACACATCTTCATTATGGTATGTGCACTGACATCAAGTCACATGATGTCTACCATAATAAATCATGGCATATCCACGGATATATATGCATATCCACCATGAATAAGGATCATAATGATTTTCAAATTGATATCAAGTCACATGATATCTATCAAAATGTCCAAAAATACTATCATGACATGCCCACGGATATCAAATTACATGATATTCATCATGATAGGGAAACTAATCATTGTAAAGTTGTCACCTTACAATGTCAAAGTGTTCATTATCGAAAGATCGTCACCTTTCAATCATGTACACAAAGGGGGTGAGCCCATATAGTCATGGAGTCACTCGCATGACAAAAGAGTTTACACATTAAACATCTTTTAAACATATTAGTACAAAATAAACAATTTGAGTCTCAATCTCGAAAGTAACTTACATTTCAACCATACCAAGTTTCTTCCCGAAAGGTTCAATTTTGACTCTGGAGAGAGTTAAGGTGAATGCCTGCCGTTTGATCATTTGTACTAACATACACCAACTGGATCACATTCCTTTCTACCATGTCTCTTACATAATGGTAAGGAAACTCTATCTGTTTTGATCAATTGATCCCACAAGCAATTTACGGAGTCATACTGATTCTCTTGCTCCCATAGAGGCAGAAATATATATATGACTTCTGTTGTACTTAGTGCTACAGAAGATTGCTTCCTGCTACATCGGGATATCATTGCAGATCTCAATCTGAAACAGCACCGAGAGGTACTCTTTCGATCAACTTCTTTAGGTTCAGTAGGCTCCCTCTGAATCTTCAAGCATTTACATCAACCTCCCGACTTTAACATCCAAGATTGCCTGCAACACTGAATCATAGAACTCCCTCTTCAAGGTTAATTCTTCTTCTTCTTCGAAGCTGACCACGAAGACAACCTGAAAGGTACTTCCTCTTCGAGAGATATTTCCAGCCAACAATGTAGTCCCATGACTTGCAGGCTAAGGCTCCAAGCTTGATCATCTCTTCATTCGGCATGACTTCCACACAAGATGCTTTAAGCTTTTTTTTTATGAGATCTCTCATCACCCTATTGCTTATTGCTCTGTCCTGGAAGCATGATAGATAGAGATTACTTATCTTGAAGAGAAATGCAAGAAGCCTATATAAACAATGTTATATCATGAATTAATAACTACACAAGAATTCATGAGCATTAAAAAATACTTATCTTTAAGTGATTTTGTTACAACCATTTTGCAACTCTACAACCTTCACTTCTTGCTCAATGAAGGAGGCACGATATCTCTCCCACTGGTTCAGAAGGTACCACAAGAAAATACCCGTTGCAGTCATCAAGGATCTGAGAGTCACCAAGCGCGATGATACAGGAGTGATGAAGACACGCCCAGGCTATAGGAAATCATTCTCATCTAGATAGAATTACATCCTGTAGACACTCCTGAATCGACTCATGAAATGACAGGTGACTTTGCAAATGCGCTCAAGGCCCCCCCTTTATGTGAAAGCTCTGAACACAAAGAACACTCAATCCATCCGTATACAACACATGATAAAATATCGATAAGTTGTATATAGACGTCAATACACAAAGATCACGTGCTGCATTCAAGAAGAGGATTTTGCACTGGATGTGGCGACCGACCAAAAAATAAGGAATCTGGATGTTTTGCGGCGCCCCCCCCCCGCATATACACCGTTCCTATTTGCGTCACTCCTGCATATATTTGAAGATGACATCAATAAAACAAATCAATCTCTTACACTATAAATAGGTTGACGACTGCGATGATCAACACAAATTGCTACATCCAACACCCATTTGAGAGACTTGTAGATTGATATCTTAGAGTCTCAGAGTAATCTCCTGATGCCACTCGAGAGTTATGAAATGCTTCATACTCTCATGATTAGACCTAAAATCGCGATCTCCTGCAGGTGGCTGCGTAGCCTTCGGCTCTCGCCACCCGCACCACCAGTGGTCTCCTGTGCGCGTTAATCAAGATTACTCAGGTCTGAGGATCTTCCTTGATCGAGTGACAAGGTGTCTCCCGTTTGCAGATGTAAGTGCAACTATAATAAGTGCCAATCCCGTCGATACTGACCAGTGAGCAACATTGATGGTGATCTCTAAGGCCCGCGATCGATAGTCGGTGATATGCTTTCCGGCCTGAGCTGACAAGTTATCTCTTCGCGTGATCTTGATTCCCGTAGGGAATTTACCAATAATGATGCCGTCTCTCTCAAGAGTGCTTTCAACACGATGACTTCTCTACCCGTGAGTTTCTTTACATAATCGCATCATCCTAACTGAAACTCCTTCGACTTTTTGAAAAAATATCGCATATGTCAAGAGTTTTCTTGGCTGCCAAAATATGACCACCTTCATTCTCGAAGGCCCATTCCTCAAGTGATACCCGCTCGCCTCCCTTGCACTCAGTGTCACGCTTGACAGGAATCAATCGCAATGACAGTGAAAATTGCAAGAAACCACATCTCGGGAAGGCATTCTATGTCATTCTCAGAGTTGAGTGGATGCGTAGGTCAGGATTGCTATGCGGTGGCTCCGTCGCCGTCCCTTGCTTGGCATAGGAATCCGATGTCCTGCGTGAAACGACATTCTCGGAGTTGGATGTCCGTCCCGGAATGGACTTAGGAACAGTTTGTAAGACACTCCCCTAATAAGGAGTGCACCAAGTCGCACCAAAAATGGGGCGCAGCAAGCTGGCCGAGGTCGAGTTTCGAATGGACTGTAGTGTAACCAAGAATATTCTGGGCGCACATGCAGTGAAAGGGCTTGAGGACCAACTCGGATTCGACGTCCAAGAATTCAAATTTCGTTCAGGCATTTAGAACAAATAGTCTGCGCGCATCCTCAGTTCTCTCATTCCTCACATACCCGGAGATCATGAATTTAATTGAATCTTTCCAAATGTGGCTCTGATACCATGTTAATGACGATTAAATTCTTCTTCAGTTAATGTCGATCCTCACATAGGTAAACATCTATCGATTTCCATGTTTTCCAAATGAGAAAGAGTAAATATAAATATCAATGTGGGAGACATGTCCCATGAGCTTTGTGGAGACACGTTGGCTCAAGGGATGTGTCACTTTATCTAATATTCTATCTCTTAATGAACAGCGATCAAACATCATTTATCTGACCGATGCTATCCTTTTCAACAATGCTGATCTTGATGATATCACCAATGTGGACGTCACATGTTAACCCATAATCTATGTCTACACTTGGTACTAGAAGACCTTATTTTTACTTCCTGATGGTGCACACCTGAGTTGTAGTCCCTTTGCTGTTACCTCTTGCTGTATAGTCAGAAGGCTATTAAAGTGTTTTAGTCAGTTCTCGCTTCTTTCTTCCTAACTCCAATAGAAATATTGTCTGTGTCAATCATGGATTAACCCGAACAGATTTAGATTTTTATTTGATCAGCTTTTTCTAGCATACAGGATCTTGCACTCTCTCACAATCTGGCCATATCAGACTTGACACTCTCCTTGATAACTTGATATTAAGAATGAAACATTCTCATAAGACTTGCTACCTTCTGAAGCAACACAAACTTGATGCTTTATGATACTGCTCAATATGCTTACCATGCTTGATGACAAATAACATGACCACATATCCTTGGCATAAGACCTTGTACCTTTTTGATAGAAACAATTTTAAATTCCTTATTAACAAAAGTCTCACTTCATTATTGAATAGGTATACAACTACGATGGGACTAGCCCATACAATTCTATGTTTACAAATAACAACCAAGTCTTTATCACCAACTAACAACACGATATGATAAATATTGACAACTTTGACCTCATATGCCAAATGAATGAACCGATATAACTTCTAATTGTGGACTTGAAACATGCTTCAATTTAGATGAATCATAATGATAACTTTAAGTTTAAGTCATTCAAATATTGGACCTATTTTTTTATGTTCATTCAGCCTCAACCGTCCAGCACCTACAAATACATCCACATGTTGTCCATGTTGCTACAGTTCCCAGTTTTCTGGACAGTTGCTGCATTGTTCATGAAACATTTACATTTTGATACATTCCGCATCAGGCTCTGTGTGTGCCCTTCTAATGTCATGTCTAACTACTCTGATTACAAATACATATTTTTTCTCTATCTGCAAATTGTTCTTGACATTAGGCTTCATTAGTTTCTATCACAGTCCTTTGCACTTATTTTCTATGCCATCATTTCTGTTCTCCTCTTTATCCATGCCGCTGTACTTTAATCAGAGGAATATCATATGCCCCTGTTATTTTCCTTCATCAATCTGAGTCACTTGTCCTGTATAGTCTGTGCTCTGCCACAGTTTTCTGGACTTTCTAAGTCATGGTCAATCAGTTAGCTGTCTTCTATCCGCTCTTTCTGGATTTAACTTCCAGAGGTCCAGGTTTTGAACTGCTTATATTCAGAAACAGAAAATTTCATAAATTTATGTTACATACTTTTGATATCCGCCTTTGCTTGTTCTCTGTAATCTTTTTGTTACAAATTCTTACACAGTTCCATTATCAAAAATCATTATCTGTAGCAATCTTCCTGTCACTGTTTTTCAACTATCTGGTCATTCTCATTGTTCTTGTATACGTTATGCTCCACTACAAATCTCTTCTAACCAAGATTTATACATTATTTGATGTCCTCACTAACTGCATCTTACTTTTTCCAGTGCAATCTTCTAGTTTCATGCTCTGATACCAAATGTAGGCTATTAGAAAGCCTATAAGAGACAAAGCTTAACACATATGCAATGGAAAAATATACATCAATGTCCAGGAGCTTAACAGTAGGTGAATTCAGAATAAATGTGAGAATAAAGCATAAGATCCCACGATTGACAGAAAATAAATCTGCACACATATAGTAGATCATACGTAGAGCACCATATATTCTGGGTGGATTCCCCTATGAAACAACAGAACACAATACAAATGTGAAAAGTAAATAAGTGGGATATAATGGATGTCACTGTACAGATATTGGTGGGGAAAAGCCATCTATTTTTACACCATATTCTTAATTATGGGAAGGAGAGTAGACACTCAAGGGCCTATTGTGTTGACATCAATCCCAATGTATACCATAAATATTGGTAACCTTATAAGCTTGACAAGGAAATATGTTTTAACTCTAAGAAGTGACTGTTGATCTTCAATTTTTTTAATATTTTTTCACCCAGCTTCTGGCTTTCTCTAATTCTCATGCTCTACCGTACAATTTAAACCATCCAATGATTATTATCCTCTATGCTTTTCATATTTTTCCTCCATAAATTCCCAATCAAGTTATGATAATCAAGTAATCAACATTATTTAGTAGATTTATCAAGTAGATGTTTTTCGTAGTGTGACAAATTTTGTGATGTTTTATCAAGATTTAACTATTGGTACTTTTTTGAGTCAGTCTCGTTGATCAATATTCCATGAGTAGGGATGGATCATCACCCTAGAAGCCCTGATGCTTCACCCCTATGAGCACGATGACCGTAGAATCCCTGATGCTTCACCCCTATAAACATTACTTAGATGCAATGAGTGTGTAGTGGACTATTCATGCTCATGAGAGATGGGTTCTTTTGAACCACCACTTATGAAATAGGGGTCAATGGGATTAACTCAAAAAATCACAAGCAGTTAAATCCTGATATGACATCACATATTAGTGGATTTGGTATACACTTGGACTATGCAAACATTAATGAACACAGCCATTGCTTTTAGCCTAAGTTGCCAATCTTGGTACAGGTGTGACCGTGTGGGTATAGGTTTGGTGTGTGGGTACGCAAATATGACATTTTTTTTCCTTGGGTATGGGGTATGGGTTCATATATATATATATAATTTTATATTTATTAAAGTGATAAAAAGTGGAACTCATAATTGCCAATAAACATATTTAAATACCTCATAATTTGTAAAAAAGAAAATACTCATAAATTCATAATTCATTGACTCGTCAAATCAAATGTCAACATACAATGAAATTTACACTCAATATTCAATAATCTTCATATTGCTCTTCATTGAGAACATTAAAGTTTGGTTTAATTTCATTTGAACCATATCAACTACGATGCCACTTCCACTAGCTGTGTCATATGTAGAAGCTACGCCATCTATAGAGATTTTGGCAAGCTATGCAACAATAGCGTCTAAGTCAGCGCGCTTAGGAGTTAGATCGCAATTCCTCATCACCTCCTTGCTATAATTAGGTTTCTTATGTGACAAGAGATGCAAGTTGGAGTGCACAAAGACCAAAGTCTCAGCTTCTTTTGCACTCAGTCGACTGCACTTAATTTAGTGGATTAAGGAGTACGTGCTCCAATTCCTCTCAGTTGAAGAACTAACAACCTATAAAAGTATTCAACTTTGGGCAAAATAAGCTATATTCCATGGAGTCTCAAGGTGAGGGGATGGGTATGAGCTCGAGGATGGGGAGAACAAGGCTTAGATTTTGGGGATGGCAACTAGTGGGGGTTTGGAAGTGGAAGTGGAGACCCTAATGGAGCTGGGGGGCAGCGCCCCAAGCCCAAATTAAGGTCTTTGAAACCACACAAACCTACATGGCACATACTGTTTTCACAATTTTATCACTTAAGGGCAAAGTTAGGTATTTTGGCACTTTTTTGTGATAGAAACATTAAAAAAATGATTTTTTTTGCTTTCTATTTTGGGTGGCCTGTGGGTCTGTCTAAGTTCACCCTGGACGAACCCTAGGCCAATCTGGCCTTGTACCCAACCTCAAACTGGATCCATATGAGAACCAGGGAGGTTTTGCCGATCCCTGCAACATAGCTTTTAGCTGATGAATTTAAGAAACAGAAAACATTTTCCACTAAAATGTATTCTTTCCGTGGTTTTTCATTTAGGATAGATATTACTCCTTAATTGCTTTTGGATTCTTCATTGATGCTATTGTTAGTGGCAATGTAATGTCCCAATCTAGAATTTCTGGAAATATATGATTGTGCTTGTATTTTTCTGATATTTTTTGAAACAAATTAAAATAGATCAGCATCTGGAAAATGGAAACAGGTAACTCCAAGCACTCAACAGCTTCTCAAGCAACATTTATGATTAGATCTGAACTGAATTACATCAAAAAAAGAGTTGATTTTCAAACCCTAGATTCTGCAACATATGTAGGTAATTCTGCACTTACAGCGAATCAGCAAATATGACAGTCCCAAGGAGAAACAGCATGCTGTGATGGCAGCCTTCACCAGTGCTGTGCCAAAAGGTATTTCACAATGACACTGTGGCAGCTAGGTCTTCAATTAACATTTAGTGTACATGAATTTCTGTGTGCATGAATTAAAATAAAGTAAGTCAACAGAGTGACAGCCCAAGCTTAGTTATCTGCTGCAATCACAATTGGGTGGCCGGGAGAAAAAGTGGAAATACTGCATCAGCCTTTGTAACAATGGACGACACCAACCTCACTGTATAACCATAATCAAACACCCTTGCAGTGGTATATGATCCAAGCTGCGACCTTATGCTACTTTGCCCAGTTGATAACAACTTAATATTAGTGCTGTGATCTGCGCCTGGAAGCTCATGACCAGGGTATGAACCCCTTTATGACTGCTGCGATCTCCTTATTTTCTGTCTATGCCCTTGCAGTGGTATATGATCCAAGCTGCAACCTTATGCTACTTTGACCAGGTGATAACAACTTAATGTTAGTACTTTGACCAGGTGTAAGTAAACCATAAATGATTTGCAAGGTGTTGAGCTTTTAGCTCGAATAGGAACTTTCACATAGGTTCAGAGTAATGTTATTTAGCATTAGGACATAATCATCAAGTATTTTGACAATTCTTCATGGTATTAGGAGCCAAAAAGGCAGAAAAATCACACAGCCCAGAGAAGGAATTTTAGGGGTTTTTGTTTAAAAATTACATAGGTTTTTTTGGTATAAAAATATTGGCACCTAGAAAAAAGAGAAATCACAAACTTATTGGTTGCAAAGTCATGGCATATTGTATGTGAAAATTGCATAGTGTTTTTTGGTTAAAATCGAAATCTTTTTTCTTATTGAAATCGTGGTCTTTTAAAGGTGTAAAAATTGTACCTAAATTAAAACAATGATTTGGGTTTTTTATTCCCTTATTAAATCACATCATCTTTCCTGGTGAAATGGCAACAGATTTCAGCAATTTATCTAGGATGGTTATAGTGTCTAGAGGTTTCACTGCAACTCAACACAGGGATTTATTCTACATTGACAACAAATTTCTACATCTATGCAAGATTATTTAGGCATTTTTCAGAAGTGAAAGCCATGGCTAGGGCACAAACTGACAGCTAGCAAAGGTTACTTATTTTTGTAGTTTAAAGTTTAAACCCACAGCTAGGATTTTGAAGGAACTAGCTAGGGCTGAAATAATCTAGGGTTTTGTAACTGGCGGTTTTTTTAATTTCAAGGTTTGAAGGTGATTGGGGTTTGTAGTGATAGTTAGGACTATGAACTAGGGTTTAGTAGAAGTGACAACTAGGGTTTTATTTTAGGTGTCTTTGTAACAAGAAAATTAAGTAGGTTTGTCAAAATAATGGCAAGGGTTTGAAGATGAACTAGGGTTTATAACTTTATAGTTCGTAACCTAGGGTTTTGAATCAAGAATGAAGCTAAACATCAAGGATAAGGGAAAGGGTGAGGGTCCATCCTCACAACCAAGTAAAAAGACTTGAGTAAAATCAAGTGTTTTAGTTGTCATATGTTTGGTCATTATGTATCACAATGTTGAAACAAGAAGAAGAACCGGGAAAAACAATAGTAGGAGGTAGCACCCTCTATAGAAACTCATTTGAACATGTTTACTACCAAGTTCGAGGAGTTGTAATGGTTTATTGTCTTTCTACCACCTTGGTTTCAAGGAATGCTTGGTATGTGGAAAGTAGGGTCTCTAGGCATTTGACATTAACTCGGGAATATTTTATCAATTGTAGGGAACATATTCAGGTTGAGCTTGGTGATGATGCCAAGTATCTTGTAGCAGGATTTGGTATAATTCCCTTTCGAATACAATCATTTTTGTAGATTTTGATGATGTTTTGTTTGTTCGTAGTCTTAGGAAGAATTTGCTTTCAGTTTCGGTGATGGAGGATAATGGCTATTTAGTTGAATTCAACAAGTTCTTATCAAATCGAAGGAATCTAGCCCAAATATAGCATAGGTTATAGGGGTTAGAGAAGGCAATCTTTATAGATTACAGGGTGAACCAGTTCTAGTAGCATTGATGAGTAACATCAATGATTTAGAGCCTTCTAGCTTCCAAGAATCTATATATCAGCAGGTTTGATGGGATGTCGTGTTGGAGGAATAGACCTCTATCATGACAAATGATGTATGGGATATCGTGCCAAGGCCGGAAGGGAAGTTAGTTGTGAGTTCCAAGTGGCTCTATAAAATCAAGCATGTTGTAGATGGTAGCATTGAAAAGTACAAAGTGAGGTTTGTGGTGAGAGGATTCTCCTAGAAGGAAGGAGTGGAGTATGACGAGACTTTTGGTCCAGTCACCAAATACACTTCCATTAGAATAGTTCTATCATTAGTTTCAGTCATGGGCTAGAAAATACATCAGATGGATGTTAAGACACTTTTCTTAATGGTCTCATTGAAGAAGTGTATAAAGAGCAACCTCAAGGCTCTGAGGTAAATGGGAAGGAATCCCATGTTTGTAGGCTTATGAAAGCCTTGTATGGATTCAAACAGGTACTCAAGGCTTGGTATTCTAGGATAGACAAATATTTGTTGAGTATGGGTTTAAATAAAACTGAAGCAGATTCTAATCTTCATTACATAGTTGTTGGGACTGATTTGCTTATTTTGATACTATATGTAGCACTTGTTCATTACAAGTGCAAAGCAGCTCATTTTAGGATGCAAGGCAGATTTATCTGTTTAGTTTGAGATGAAGGACATTGGTTTGATGCATTACTTTTGGGGTTAGAGGTTTGGTAGAGAACAAGAGAGATTTTCCTTGTGTAGGGTAAGTATGCAGTTGAGATCCTGAAGTGATTTCAAATGGGGGATTATAGACCTATGATCACTAATTTGAAGAAAGTAACAACTTCAGATTTGGAGGTGATTGATCCCACGTTGTGCAGGCAGCTAATAAGTTTCTTGATGTATTTGGTCAACACCAAGCTAGATATATATTTTGCAGTGAACACCTTGAGACATTTCATGGTGGATCCAAGGTGGGAGCATTAGGTAGCAACAAAACATGTGCTTAGATATTTGAAGGGCATAGCGGAGTTTGGTTTGAGATATCTTGGAGACAGTGAAGTGAAATTGCAAGGATATACGAACTTTGATTGGGCAGGTGGTGCAACAAATAGTTAGAGTAGCTTGGGTTTAGGAATGGTATCTTGGTTCAGCAAGGAGTATACTTCAGTGGCACTAAGCACATTAGATGCACAGTATGTGGAAGCTAGTACTGTTGGGGTTGTGAGGCCATTTGGCATCACAAGTTACTTGTAGGGTTATTTGATGAGGAGTTGGATCCCACGGTCATTTACAATGGTGATTAGAGTTGTGTCAAACTCTTGGAGAATCCAGTGTTTCATAATAGGTCCAAGCACATAGAGATCAAATATCACTTCATCAGAGATACAGTTCAAAAGGGAGCAGTGAAGCTCGAGTACATCTCCACCAATCAGCAGGTAGTTGATATTTTGACCAAGCCCTTGGCAAAAGGGAAGTTAGAGGCTTTCAGAAACAAACTTGGATTGGTGCAAAAATCCTTCCTTGCTAAGAGGGAGTGTTGAGTTTTTAGCTTAGATAGGAACTTCTACGCAGGTTCAATGTGAACATGCAAGGAAAGGTTCAAGTGGTTTGAGTTAGTCTATTTTGCATTTCACTTTGAAGGACAAAAGTGAGTCTTTTATTTAGCTAAATAAGTCTAAAGTGTAATTATTCATTAGTGATTTAGACTTCTCTTCCAACTCATCCTTATAAGTGATAAGGATTCTTTTGTAATTAAAGCTGACTTCTGGAAGATTAGATTTTAAGCTAAATTAGTATAGAGATAGGAGCAAGATAGATGTTTGATATACAAATTGTCTTTCAAAGGAATGGAACACCAAATTTTTCGAAAGACCGAAAAACTGTATGTAATAACATAATTCAGTTGTTGGTTTCCACATAGCTATGAGTTGTATTAATTGTGGAGGTTTCTGTGTAAGTTTTTCAAAGGAATGAAAAATAAATTAAAGGGATTATTTGTGTATGTTTTTGTATTTTGAAGTTTTCATTATTGTGTGATTTATGCAATGTTATTTAGCATTAGGACATAATCACCAAGTATTTCAAAAATTCTTCAAAAGGTGAGGGAGTTTGTGGCAAACCATATGGCATTCACTCACTCAAGCTCCTTCTTCTTGGTGTGATCTCACATCAAGCTAGTCACCCAAGGGTGATTGTGGATGTATTTGGTGATGTTCTTGGTGTCTTCCCCCCATAGATTTTACCCAATCAAGTTTGCTTATGTCCTCTGGCAAAAGATCGAGGCAATGTGCAGCCCAAAGGGTCCAAAAAAGCATTGGGTGCCTCTCCTTAGGTAGTCTCTCCATTGGTACATATGTTTCTGCATTAGCTATCGCAACTTAGGCCACATTTTACAAATCAATCTTTAACACAACCTCCTCCAAATTTAGACTCATATTCTCAGTATTCTTGACTTTGTTTAATCTGTTGATTGACATCAAGAATACTATCTAAATTTTAAGCCATTAGAAAGTTAACGTGTTTGATTCCTTCTATCTGCCCATTTGATAATATGGTGCATCCATACTTGTGCCAATATCTTTTTTGATCTTTCACAATTGTCTTTGCTTTTGCCATTGCATTTTGGAGCTGACTCCATTGAAGTCATGTGAAATGGGCAACTTATACCCTTTCCTTGCAATGGTCAAGGTTGTGACCAAATTCTCCTAGTACGGGCTTCTCACCAAATTGAAAGGAAGGTTTTTATAGCACCCAAAATTTGCACGCATTGTGCTTGCTTTGTCTTACTTCTCCTTTTTCCAACTTGTCCCATCAAGCGAAGGCTACGATCTTGATGTGTTCCACGGAACAAAACAACAATGTAATTGCATTTTGCTAGAGCTCCATGAAGTGGATGCATTGTAAATCCTTGGACCATGAGTGGAGCCAACAATCTTTGTCATATTTGCCACTAATTTTCACTCCATGTTGGGATTTGTCATGAATGCAATGGCTGTGAGTGTCTTTATCCTCTCCATTTTTTGGTCCATACAACCTTTGACTCATTATTGTGATCAAGAATCGATGCAAGGTGGTATTTAAGGCGATTAGGAGAAAAAGGAGAACAAGAATGAGAAGAATAGAAGCAACCACAAAAGTGACTTAGATATACCCTAGGATAATCGAAGGATGGGTGTTAGTGATTGACTCTTGATTTTGTAGCATGATATGAATGCTTTTGAGCATATTTGTTGGTTAGAGACAAATGATCTTCTTTGATGAAGATACAAATCATGAAGCGATAAGGAGTTCATGGAGTCTATATTAATTCCTAATTGCAATGGGAGCATTGGTCATGATTTGGAGGTAAATTTGCTAGATGAGTGTTGTGATCATTTTATCTTGTGAGCTTTTGGATATCATAGTGATGTAGTTGGAGTTTGGTTGGCATGAGATGCTAGGTTTGTGCACCTATATCAGATTTGGGTGAGGTTGAAGATCTCTTGGATTTTAGAGATCAAGTGTTGGAGTGGCGAGCTCTTGTTTTTATTTCAGCAGAAAGACCAAGGAGCTTACACCTAGAGTTGGATGTGAGTTTAGCATGGACTTGTTGAGGAGATTGTGTTTCTTAGGAAGAATGGTCTTATACCCTAGCCTCGAGGAGGTCCACTTGTGGTGAATGATCTAATAGGATATTGCCCACTTGGTTTTGAGATGCATTATGTATTGTATCTTGTCTTCTCATGTGTTCAAGTCTTCAGTTATGGATACCTTCTAAGAACTTGCTTGAGGAGTAGATGCATGGTTATGGTTTTTCATTATCTCCCTATGTTAGGGTCTTGAGTTGTGTTTGTTAGTTTTGAGAACTGTTTTTGAGGAGTACATTAATGTTTGTGGCTTTGGGCATATTCTTTTGTTATGGAAATGGTTGTTAGTTTGATCTTCCTTTAGTTGAGAAGCCTTACATCTTTTCAATTTCTTGATGTTGTTGTGTTTGAGTTTGGGGTTGAATGGTTAGATGTCAAGATGGTGTTTTGGTTGGGATTTTGGAGGTAGAGATCTTACCTTTCACAACTAGATCACTAGTTGGTGTTGGGAAGGACATGGTTTGGTTTCTAGAATATCTTTTGCAGCAGTGTTTGTAGGATCACAGATCAATGGGTGTTCTTTGACACTAGATGTTATATAGGATATAGGCCACTTCCTTTATTTGAATGATATTAGAGGATTTTTGGATGCTATAGTTGCTTCTAGATCAGACATTACCCATGCAGTGGGAGTTTCCAGATTTATGTGTTCATTGTTGGATAGGTTTCATTGCACCATAGTATAGAGGGTCTTTAGGTTTTTTGCATGTGTGTGTTTGCCACCTAGGAGGACTACTTTGTATAAGACAATGTATTTTAAGGGACTTGTTATTGTGGATTTGGTTGGATATGTGGATAGCACAAGGTGCAGCTATAATTTGTTTACCCTATTTTGAGGTGTGGTTGCTGTTCTATCTGTTGAGTTGAGCATTTAGAAGATACTTGGTCTTGTTATGGAGGTGATGGAAATTGATGTTTGTGTTTCGGTTGAGGCATGATGGAGGATGAGAGTGTTCTGGTTGAGATGATGGTCACTTGGTGGATGTTGTAGGTTGCTTTGTCGAGCCCGTGAGCACTGAGGAGTGGTTTGAGTCTATTAACATTATGTCCTATGTGGTTAGTTTATTTTGTTAGAAACCCTTATACTCTTGCAATTTGAATATCAAGTGAGATGTTAGGATTAGGTGTGCTATTCACCTTGCATATTCTATGCTCTAATTGTTCATATATAACTAACTATGTATGCATTTTCAAAATTCATGGATTGGGCAATGGGATGCCCAATGTGAGGGTGGGGAAATATATAACTCTTTTATTATTCTTTGAGGATTTGGAAATATTGTTTGTAATGAGACATTGAATAGGGGTTGCATAGTTGACTTGTGAGAACAATTTCTATTATTAGTTGGCATGCAGCTGTAATTAGAACTTCATGGAAGAGTGCTTGGGAGTTATTTATATGAACTTGCATTATGGAGGTCAAAGATGCTTATGGGAGGAGTTACATTCTATTTTGGGGGCCACTCTCTTGTAGTGGATCATAAGAGTTCTTACCATGGTATTTTGGGACCTTGTTTGGCTTTGTTGTAATGTCTTATAGTGGCTTTTTGGGTCTCCTTGAGCCTATATATTAAAGGCTTGAGATAAAGGCATTATACATTATTTTCTTCAGGGTTACATTGTCAGTTTTTCTCAAAAATTGAAGGGTGTTGATCTTCCCTTTCTCTTGATAGAGCACTAGACCTTGAGAATGTATTGTAACCATTGGTTGTTGCTGAATAATATATTGGGCATGCTTTGGATGCTGAGTTTTTCTAGAAGGGATTTTCACAGGATACATCTGTGTCACTCTTGTAGTTGCTTTTATTCTTCTTCTCATCTTTCTTGTTCTTGTCTAAGTGCTGTTTATATGTCAGAATGTTGCTGAACTTTTTTGTAGATGGGTTACTGTGATTTTCTCCTTGTAAGATTAATGTGGAAATATTTGTATGTTTAATAGTTAAGCTTTGTTTTGAGTTTAATTGCTAAGAGGTTTGTGGGCATATTTCTGTACAGCCTTGAACTCATGTAGACTTTGCCGCAAGTTCATGGGTGAGCCCCTTGGTTGGCATATCAGCTTTCTAGTCTTTGGCGAGTTTGTTTTGATTTATGCTTTTGATAGTGCAATAATAAAAATATTCATGAGACACTACTTATTAACTTTCAAATATTTGGTATTTACTGTGGGTTCAAAATCAACCTCTGAACTACCCTAACTCCTTTGCGAATCAATGTACACTTACTATAAACAAAATATTCCAAACTAACATATAACTTTGTGTTTGTACACAATATTACTGCAATATCTTGTGAAGTGTATGGATGGATACAACGAAATATGCATGTATGCATTTATGTTGTATACAAGGATGCATATATATTGTCTCTCTTTTTTGTAGTGATAGAACAAAGTTCTTTGTATCCTAGGCAGAAAATGGTTGCGTAGTCTACTGGAGAAGCATGCAAAATCTCATTTAAATCTATTGGAAAGAAAAATATTATAGCCTAAAGAATATTGTAGCTTGTAGAACAATGCCTATTCAAGACAGGTCAGATTTGCTTGGATACATAACAGAAATCTTGTTAAATATCTTTAGCTAATAGCCAAGTTTCACACTTCATTTTCACTCTTATATTCAGATCTTTTCCTTATATTTGATGTATGGCATTGATTTAATTGTAAATGAATAGGTTGTACCAATGGAAAATTTGAATGGGCGAAAAATGGTCGAGGCAGGAAAGCTTTGTGAAAGGAAAAATGGTGGGTGTCAATAATAGTTCATAAAAATTCTGAACCCAGAAACTCATTACATGCATTTTGCGAGATAAAGCTATATGTTCATTTACAGGAAGAGGAGTTGATATTAACCGTAACTGGAGTGTAGACTGGGGCAAGAAAGAAAAGGTATATACTTTTTTCTGGTTATGCTTTCTTTAATTATTCCAATAAAGAATTAAGGGATATGTTAGTCAATCCAATTTCTGTGTCAAAATAGTGATCACTTTTATTTGAGTTTTGAAATCTATTGAATATTTTGACATGTGATGTGATCCATTTAATTTATATTGTGCTCTCCTTTCAACTACGATTCATTGCTGAAAGTCATTTATAAAGGCCATACATGATTCTATGATAACATGGATACCATTTCTTAGACATCATTTTTTTAACAAGTTTACAAATTTGAAATTTGTCAAAATGTATATGAATTGTCACAAATGCTATGGCCCTTTATCTGAACCGTTGTTTGCACCTCATGACTGTAGGACTATGATCCTGCAGAAGAATATCCTGGAACTGCACCATTTAGTGAGCCAGAAACAAAAATAATGCAAAAACTTGTTCATTCTTTCAAGCCCCACCTGTGGGTGAATGTACATTCTGGCATGGAGGTATTTTTCTTTCTTTCATGCTTCATGTTCATTTTATTCAGGTTGAGGTACAATTTTCATTTGTAATTTAATGAAAGGTTTTTCAACAATTCAAATTGACCTTGTAGGGGACTGACAAGATACTTTGTGATATCTGTCATATTTTAACACATTTATAGTTAAACAATGGTGTTTAGGTCTTTGATGTCAATTTTATTACTTGTTTGGTCTTTGATCATGGAAATTGTAAGGCATATGAGTTTTGTAAAATGCTATGGAGGATATTTTTAACCTCATTAATTCCTGGAAATTGCACATGTATTCTAGAATCCAGGAAATTGTGAAGAGGAAACAGACAAAATGATGAGATAGAATGACGGAACATTGATTTCTAGCTAAGAATTTTTGTAGGGTAAGACATTACATCAACATCCATGGATGACTTGACAGTTAATATGACTAGCAGTTGCAAGGAACAACACATGAAGGGTGTAGACAAGGCATCTCCAGCCTTAAGTAATATATTATGTTTAAAGAGAATAAAAATTTGCACAGTTGAAGTGATTCAGTTAAAAAGCACCTGACAGAATCTACTATACAGCCAATAGTGATCATAAATGCTTTTCATGGTGGATAGGACTTTGCTGCATGGTCTTGGGCTAGAGTTCAGTTAGTCTTGTGATGGGATGTTAAACAAAAAGAAAACAATATATATTAATGTTTAAACTTAAAAGTGACCTGAGAGTTTGCAAGAGAGTGACAAGATATTTTTAGTCCGCTTTATGTCTGGATGTCCAAATATGAAAAAAGTAATTAACAAAAGTTGTGAAATGTGGTTAAAAACTTAAAATAACATAATTGTACACCAATGAGAGCCCTTCTCATCTCTAACTGCCATATTATATCAAAAATTGTCAAAGAGCTAACAAGATGTTAATGCTTGTCATCACCAACCATTAATATTCTAAAATTTGTCAAATACATTGATTTTATGAGTAGTCATGGGGTGATAGTATCTTGTCACTTTTTGAAAGGGTAACATGGTTAGATGAAGCATTACCATCCATTTAACAGAACATGTATTGTGGAGAGCAAATGAGTATGTGATGCATGGATTTGTAGAGATGTATAAAGAGTTCCAGAATGTGGCTAGAATGATAATGGAATGCAGTCAAATATAGATTTATAGAGAGTTCTACCAGCCTTCAAGTTGAGGACCAAAGTGTAGCAACCACCAAACCTATTATAGATATGTGCTGTTTGACATTTACCATTGGTATCTCGTTGGGAATCAGCTTTAATAATTGTTAGCTCTTAAAAACCAAGGCTTCTTGCCATATCCACTTAATTAAAAATCATTTAGATTAAGTACACCCATAGATGTCTTTCATGGACCCCTTTAAACTCAAAGCAAACAGAATATATCCCCTATGGGTCTCCAATGGAGCCGCATAGACTAAAGATAACACAATTATCAATAGGAGTGTGTCCAGTGGCCCCTCTTAGAAGTTAGATCTAAGGAAAAATAAATGCATCTCCAGGGTGTTTTCCAAATGGATCCACTTACACTGGAACAAGGGCGATTTTTCAGGTAGTAATTGAAGGCAAAATCTGTCAGAATTTTATAATCTCCCTATGGCAGTTGCATACTAGATGATAATAATATTCTCAAAATTGAAGTTAATGTCTATGCTCTGAATTTTAAATTAATCTGAAGCAATTTGGTCCTTTAGTTGTAATTCACAAAAATTCTACGATCCCAGCCATGATGTCAAGAGAAAAACTAGTGATAGAGAATAAGTAGTCTCCAAAACAAGTCATAAAGGGGAGGTCACTCTCATTTTATAATTGTTTTCTCTCCTACAGCTGTATGCGGTCATAGAATTGCCCATTGATCAACAGGGGAACAGCTGTATGTTGCTACTCAATAAGGGTATGTTTTCATTCCATAGTTGTATGTAGTCATTCAACAACGATAAATTTTCTTTCCATGGTTGTATACAGTCACACAACTTTCCCATTGATGAAAAGATAAGTGGTGGAACCATAATGTAACCATTTGTATTTGTGCCATAAATAACACCTAGCTACAGATAGAGAGTGCATGTCCTTGTAAGCATGCATGTGTATTGATAAAGATAACCATGCATAGATTGTATCTAGAGAGGTAATGTATTTTAGGATACATGTGAATTGCAGTTCATTATAAGCAAGTCTGCCCTATGATTGGATTATGCTTAATTCTATACATAGTTTGGGTGGTGCTAGGGAATAGATGCCAATGTATACCCCATGACTGTAATACTTTAGTAAAGCTTTTTCTCTAAAGGGATCAATATTGTACTGTTTGTACTTTTTGAGTAAATCTATATATGGATTTAGTCTGGAATTAGCATAAGTATTATAGTGCAAAGGTCACAACAGAGGGTGATGAGCTCAACATGTTTTAGGTGAGACAATGAGAGATGCCAGTACATTAGAGATCTTAAGTGCTTAGCCACCAATCATTGCATGTAGATAATAGATGACTAACAATAATAAATGTATGTCATTACTCTTTCATTCTATACTTTTATATAGTCATTCAATAGTTGAACACTTCCATTCCATAACTGTATGCAGGCATTCAAATGTTTAGGCTTTCTTTCGACATTTGTGTGCAATTATACATTTGCTCTTTGTACAGTAGACAATAGAATTTTTTTTGTTAAAAAAAATTTGAACTGTTGGGGTAACGTTTGATTGACCTCGAGATGGTTGAGGGATGTCTCAGATGTCTTGAGGATTGGACTTCATCCCTAGAACATGTCCTCGATTTCCTTGGTAATAGGGAACAGCAAGGGATGTCTACTACCATCCCACTATGTCAGGGGCATTGGGGGTGATGGGGACACAAGTTATTCTTGGGGGGAAGTGATGTGTCCTTGTGTAACATAGTGGAATCACGAAAAATTTACTCTTATAATACTTCGACACCATTTTGGGGTTTCTTGAACCCTACTTCATATACAATAGTAACAAGTATCTATTCAATGGCAGAAGTTCTAATAGCAACTTTCCACTACCTATGTTATCACTTAGTCCTATAGAGGTATAAGGCCTTCTACACAATGTGAAAATAAAACTTTAGGGTTTCATATATCTCACACTATTTTTGTACAACATAAAGATTGATATAACCATACGAAGATATTGTGAAGGTAAGTAGTTAACAAATAATTAACAAGGGGAGGGTTACAATTCAAATATAAGTTCATAATTACCAATTGTGACATTAGGCCTCTCTAGAATTTAAGTCTTTCACAGATCAAATTTACCAAAATCCAATCAACAATTCCTATTTAACAAGCAACCTTTATAATTAACACATCAATGAATTAGAAATACAACTAGGTTTTAGACCCCTTAGGGTTTATTAAGAACTAAACCTTTGGCCACTTGATTCATATTTGGAGACAACAACAAATTTTTATTTATTTTTATTGGAAGGAGACAACAACAATTAAGTTAATCAATTGGAAATTACTTCTTACAAATTTTCTATTGTCTTTCTTGCTTGTCAAAGGGTGTATAAGGTTCCAAATTATAGTTTCAGCCTTCACCTTAATACCTAGATGATTTCTAAATTTCAAATATTACTCTAAAGTGTTCTAGTCTCCACAGTCATGTAACTTTCAATATTAAGTACATAGTTCGTAATTCCTAGACATGACCACATGGATCAAAACAATAAGGTTTATGCGAGGTTCCATAGAGAGTCTTGTGAAGTTAAAGCTACATAACCTGAATTTTGAATCTTTTACAGCTATCAAGGAATAGAGTAAGAGTTAAGATGAAGCAGTAAAAGATCACTCGAATGGCTTTCAATTATTAAGATTCTTCATAACAATAAAATACAGCTACTACAATTGAAACCCATTTCTCACAGATAGGTACTACTTTCACGAATACCTGAAGCTGTTTGAGTGCTTAAGCATTTATAAGCAAAGCTAACATCTGGGTTCTGTCACAAAAACATAGGACTTATGAATAGCATCCATTGTTTGCATCCTATGAACATGAGGAGTGACTCTAATTCATACTTAACAATTACTTTGACTTTTTCAAAAATCAATATAAGATAAGCTTTGAACTTAGTAATAGTAATTAACCTTAATAAGATTAGAAATGCTCTATCACAAGGTTTAGAGAATATAACTTCTTCGGTACTTGGAAAAAGATAACACTATGCAAAGAGAACTGTCCTTTTGCTCAACCAAAAGGTGCAGAATCTCAACAAAATAAAGACAAAACAACAAAAATTTCCTGACCAAAACAAGCTCTAACTCACAAAAACCACAAATACAACTTGTAGGATTTACAAAAGCTACCCAACATTAAGGGCAAGAAGTCCCCTCTTTCAACTATCATTGCAACTATAGATCCATTCCAGATTTTGCTCAATTTATTGTAGTAACAATCATGGTTAGAAAACTGACTTGGCAGCCCAAAATTTTGACCTGGCTGCTAGTTTTCCCTCTTTCAAGTGGCTTGAACTAAAGATAAGAGCCTCCTTTCCACACTCTTGTAGACCTCCAACTCATCAAGAATTGTGTCTCTAATGTCTTCACCTATTGCCATCCTCTCTATGTATGAAGTAAGGCTTGCCATGACCTCCTCATTAGACTTAACTGTATCAAAGAAGCAAAATTTTGGATTTTGGTAGTATGCCGAGGCATTTATTTGCTTGTAGAGTTGGTTCTTCCATCTAGGATCAATGAATGTGCCAAATGATATCATACCTTTTTTGTTATCACCATAATAATGCAAAATGGCCTCTTTGTCCCTATCCATGGCTTCATAGAGGTAACCTATTGGCACACCATCCTCATCCAACAAACATAAACCTTGACCAAAGGCTTTGTGACTGAAAAAATGAAAAAAAAAAATGGTATAATTCCCTATAAAACTTATGTTTATAATCGTTACTTACCTTAAATATGTCTAAATTTTTTATGAACACCTCATCAAAAATAGCCTTTTGTGGCATCTCCCCTTAGGCTTTTTTTGGAATATGGAGAGCCCATCTAGGTATTGCTCATGAACATCTACTTGGAAGAAGGAATCTGTAATGTCCCCTTCTAGGATAACCATAATTCTTGCCCTGATTTTTTGGAAGATATCCTTCATGATGGTCTAGTGTTCATATTATATTCCTTTTCTCCTTTTCCTTTCCTTTTTTCCCAGCCACGATGCTCTATCCTTATCCAATTCCATTCTATGAAGATCTGTTCTTAATATTTCTGAATACCCTCCTATTGTCTCATCCACCAATGCCTTGGTCTTTCTTTCCTATCTTCCCCACCCAATAATCTTTTTGAAGTTTCTTGAGTGTATTAAAATACCCCATGATTTGGTGGAAGATCACGTCCTTCCCAAACCGCGGGTCTTTGAAGGGTCATGTCTTTCCTTGTGCTGACTTTTGGCTTTTGCTTTATTTGTTATTTTGACTTTTGTTATTCTTAATGCTATCCTGGCCCACCGATGCTTTTAGCTTTTAGTTTATTACATTCATTTGTATATTTGTATATAATATTATTTTGATAATCATAATTATAATGATCTTGTATTTATTATTATTTTATATTTAATAATATTATAATTTATGTTTTATATTATATATATATATATTTTTAATAATGTTTATGATATTTAAATTATTAACTTGTTTATATTATATTATAATTATAATATTATCTAAGATAACTATAATTATAATAGTAATATTTAAATTGAGATCACTTATATTTACATTTTGATATTTATTTGATTTTATTATTTGTATTTCAATAGTATTTTGGTGTTATGATTTTGGGGACATGACAGTCCTCCCCTCCCAAATTTGCTTGTCCTCAAGCAAAAACATCTTAGTTTCTTCTAGGATCTCTTCTTGTAGTCTGTCACCAACGGTACCCAAGTTAGTCACGTTTATATATATAATTTAATGTTCTATAATGATTACTCTATTTGAATAAGTATATCCATTAAAATATAAATATATCAAATATACTTATCTTTGTGATGGGGACATCACAGAATCGAGGCTACAAGGCTTTGCAAATTGAAGAAGTTGGCAACAAAGCATGTTACCCTTGATTGGACAAGGTCCTTGCCATATCAAACTAAGGGCCCAAGTATGGTTGTAGATAAATTTAGTAATTTGCCTTGCATCTTCAACCACAACTTTGATCCATCCAATCTTTATTATGTCCTCAAGCATCAAATCTAAACAATCTGTAGCACAAGGACTCCAACAAATAGTGGATGCCTCTTTTGAATAAATTTCCCCACTCCTACACATTTGTTGCATTGTCTATGACAATCTGGACAACATTTTCAATCCCAACCTCTTGGATCCCTCCAACAAATTGCACATAGTCTCATTATTTTTGACTTCATGCAAGGCATCAAACTTCAAGAACACCAATGTGCTACTTGAAGCCACTAAAAAGTTAATGAGAATCCCATTCTTGCCATCTATCCATCCATTTGATAAAATGCTGCAGCCCTGTCTCTGCTATATTTTCTTCTAATCATCAACTGGAAGGTGTGTATTTTTTTATTGCTTCCTCTAGCAACAAGCCAGTAAAATAATTAGTCGTTGGAGCATTAAACCCCTCACTAGTAGTTGTCAATGCATTTACCGACTCTTCTAATATGGGTTGTTCGCCACATTGAAGGGTATATTATTATAGTACCAAAAGTTTGTTGTTGCCATCCTAGCCTCATTCATGGTGTTTCTTTGTTCCAAATGGTACTTTCAAGTGAAGGTTGTGTTGTGGGAGAATTACAAGGAACAAAGAAATTTGGTAAAGGAAGACAACTAGATCTCTCATCAATGGAGGAAAGCAAATGCTGATTGTGTGGTCCAATATAAGAATCTGGAACTCATCACCATTGCCACTACTTCCCTTTTCCTCTTCCTTTATGTTTTGTTCATATTGTAATCTTTGTTACTAGGTTCTTCTATTTAGACCAGCATATTGCAAAAATTCAGTTCTAGTATGGGTATAGGTCTAGGACGGTCCTAGGTTCATTGTAGGTTTGTCGCTGCCATTGTTAGATCTTTTGCTAGCATCTAAACCTTGATAGTGTGGTTTCTTTATCATTTGTTATTGCCATTATGCAATTTGCACAACTTATAGTCCTCCAGTACTCATATCAACTTTTGTCTTTTGCTAGCTATTGTTTCATCATCGCACCATTTTTTCTTGGCAATTTACAAAGATGTGAGTCCTTTATGATTAGTAGAGAAATGCTAATCAATTTTGTGTGATCTAAATATTCAACTTCTGTTTGTTTGTCTAGACTCTAGACTCTACTATATTCACAATGATGAAAAGATCTTGTCTTTTGTCAGCGTCTAAGTCCTCAACTTGATTTACTTTGTTTTGCTAACAACCTAGTTCACGATCAAATGTTATACTTATTATTAATATATACTTATAATTTTCTATTTAAAAATTATTTATTTATTTTTTATTGATAACCCTCCTAGGGATCAGATTGGAAAGAGGGCTTATTAAATCAATGCTAAGGCTAGAAATGATCTTTTATGTGGTTTGACTAACACTGAGTTTTCAAAAGTAATAGATTGCAGAATAGCAAAGGAATATTTGAAAACTTGCCGCCAAAATCAAATGGATTGAAGTCTTGAAAAAGTGAGAGATATTATTATGGATTTATCCTACGTGACCCTGTAGATTTACACAAAAAAATAAATCTAATTGCCATGAATGAGTTGATAATGAATGTAGGACAATTCTACTGAACCTAGGAAATCCTAATGAACCTAGCTCAGTCCTAATGAATGTACCATAGTCCTAAGAATGTAGGATATGCTACCTCAAAGTCTTTCTAAGTAAGTAATGAAATGGTTGGCTGACTAGTTGGCTTGCTTTTTTGATGTTTTGTTAGGGCTACACATTAAGATTTTGATAAACTAGTGTTTCATGAATGCATAACATAGAAATCAATCAACACACAAATATAAAGTTAAAAATATAGGAAAAGAAACAAGTTAATAATAAATAAACCCTAATAAGAAGTTTGACATTCGCACTATTTATAAATTAGGAAAAAATATGTTTTTAATATATATAGCACTTGTTTTAGTAGGTGTGGATTATTTAGTGAGTGTCATGCCTCCATCAAAGAAAGAAACAGATCGCAATATTTAGTTGGATCGCAGCACTTCAAGTGTAGGCAAATAAAGTGAACATGGATAGTGATTCTAATTAGGGGATCGATTAAGATTATAAGAATAAACAAGGGCAGCGATTTCCTTGAATTAAAGATATTTAATAAAAATTAAATTAAGAGGGTTTTAGGCCAGCAATTAAGAGGAATAGTTGTGACTCTTCCAAAAAGGAAGAAATAATGAAGCGGTGACTCCCTCAAACTTGAAGATATAAGAGGGGGAGCATTTCATTTGAAAAAGACATCCATAACATCATTCAATCAATCAATTAAGAATAAATATGATGCGACTCCTTCTAATGTGAAAGGTTGCGACTCTTTCAAATATGAAAGGTTACGACTCCCTCAATAATAAGATATAAAAGGGAGATCATTTCCTTGTGGAGAAATCATGAAGTGGGAAAAAGGAAAAATAAGAATAAGAAATATAAGACATCTCTTTGGAATAGAGATTGAGAACAGTCATTGGTAATATTCTGAAATATAATTGGTGGTAGCCATTTAAGAGTAAGCTTGTCATTTCATTAAGAGGTATTTATTTAAAAATATTCTAGCAAATTCCTTGAGGAATCATATCTTGAATTTGTGAAGTGTCTTGCAAATAGGAAGGCTTCCGAGTTCATGAGAGGTGAAGGAAGACCAGCCTTCGTGCTCTAATCAAGTACGCCACCCCGAGATGGAATGGAGGACTAGCCTTCCATGCTTGTGGGCCAAGAGGTGGAATGGAAGACCGGACTTCCATGCACTCAGGCTTGATCAAGGAGGACAGCCAGCCTCCAATGTGGACTGAGGGATGGAAGGGCAACCCACCTTCCATACTTTCGCAATACAAGGACGACCAGCCTTGAGATTGCCATTTGCAAGCATTTCCAATAAATTCATGACGTGATTTTCTATGAGGAATACGATATGAACTAAATATGAATGATGCTATTAATTTAAATATTAATGATGCTACAAACCATTGATCTAAATATTATGATGTTTTAGCTATGATTTATTGTTCTCAATATTATAATGTTTTATGTATGGATTTGAATATTATCATAAATTTGTTACTTGTTATTTTTTATTTATTTTTGATTGGTAAACGCTTTTGACTGGAGCTATGAACCAGTGAGGCCACATTTGGGGGGCCTCATCCCCGCCAACTTTTCCTCCTCGGGCCTTTGTTCCTTCACACCGAAACACCGTGCATCATGGTTCTCCAACAACTGTCATCAACAACCGTCGATGGGTGAGCCGGCTGTGCATCTAGCTCCTGATTCGAACACTTGACCACCGTGTCTCTCCCTTCCTCCATCCCCCCTCCTTCCTTTGATGCCCCTCCTACCTCCTCTTCTTCTTCCTTCTTTGTCACCCCTTCCTTCCTTCTTCTTCCTTTTTTATTCTTCCCGTCTCTGCGAGCCTCCCTATCTCCGTCACACCCTTCCTTCCTTTGTTTTCTCCACCTTCCCCTCCTGCCACTCCGTTCATCTCCCATTCCTCCATTCCTCCTCCTTCCTCTGTCACCCCGCCATCCTCCTCCTTCTTTCTATCTCCTCAACCTCCCTTTTTCTCCATCGCCTCTCCTTTCTTCCTCCGGTACCCCTTCTCCCTAACTCCTCTGCCCATGCATCTTCCTCCGTCCTCCCCTAAACTCCCGACACTTCCTTCAACTGCCAACCTCTCCATGCCTCCCCCAGCCAGCGTGTGAACTCCGTTCTTTCACCTCTAGCGTTGCTTCCGATCGTTGGCTCTGTCACGTCCTCACGCCTACCACACTCCACCTCTGTTGCCGGATGGTCAATTCCAATGCCATCGGTCCCACCAGCTGATCCTTGGCCTGCCTTGTCTCCTGCAACCTTCCATACAATCGAAATACCTCACAGTGAGACTCGAACACCTAACCACTGTTTCATCACGG
Source organism: Sequoiadendron giganteum (assembly GCA_007115665.2). Taxonomy (NCBI): domain Eukaryota; kingdom Viridiplantae; phylum Streptophyta; class Pinopsida; order Cupressales; family Cupressaceae; genus Sequoiadendron; species Sequoiadendron giganteum. The sequence goes on along the minus strand of CM021109.1, from coordinate 620,356,654 downwards.
TGTTGCAACTGTTGTTGCATTGCAGGGTGAACCCCAATTTGTTACTTGTTATTGCTAATATCAGTTTTTAGTGATTAATATTGTTTTGCAGACCTAAAATTAGGAATTTCGTAGAAGGGGTCATTACAGTGAGAGATAGCGATGATGTTTTCTTGAGAGGTGGATCTTGTTATCTAGGTATAAAATCTAATCTTGCAATTGAATGGAAGGCCTCTATAGTTGGTTTGTCTATGGCACATAATGTATGATATAGAGAGATCGAGGTTGATGAGGATTCCAAGAAAATTTCACTATGTGCAATTTAGTCATTGTTTTTTAGAGCAAAATAATGCAGCAGATTTATCAGCAAACAAGGGGATAGGCTGCTTTGTTTTATTATCAACTGAAAGTGTTGAGATATATGATTGGGATGGCTTCTCAACTATTAGTGAAAAGCATACATGAGGATTGTATAATTTTTTTATATTATATATTTCCTTGCCATCATTTGTAGGCTTCATAGTCTCTAGTGGCGGCGTAAGGCATATATGATTGTATGTTGTCATTTCTAGTACGTAGGAGCTTGTGGTAGGGGTTGTTTTTCGATGCTTGAAATAATGATGGGTGAGGGTTTTATTTGTCATTGGTTGTGGCTGCTTCAATGGTCTTATTTGTTATTGGTGTGGTGTGTAGGTGTTTGATGTTTCTTGGAAGTAAGTTTGGGTAGGTTTCTTTGGTTAAGTGTGGGTATTTGCTTAATGGCTGGATGGAGAGCTAGAGCTTTATAGGATTCTTTTCAGAAAGGGAAAGTCTCAAACTTTTGATTGAAGATATTCTACTACCCCAATGGGTAGACATGAAAGCTTGCAAAAGTTGTGCTTGGCCTAGATGGTGTGGTGGATGTTGGCACCATTCATTTTAGGGATTTTATTCTAGTGCAAGTGTTTGGGGTTTTTTGGAAGTAAGTCTGGCTATGTTAGTGTTTTAGTGGTGGGAGATATTTCTCTTAATATAAAATCAAACTAAGGCAGGTCGGCCTAATCATGTTTTCATAAACAAATATTATTCATTCCAGGTTGGCCCTAGAAGAAAGGTCACCTAGCTTGTATATATAGGAGAAGGTGTCTCCTCATTTGATCATCAATTAAATTCATTTCCAATTCATATTTCTTCAGCAGCAGGTTCGCCCTTCAAGAGCAGCAGATTTGACTTAAGGAGAAGAGTTAAATATTTTGTGTATTCAAGAAATTGCACCATATATAAGTGCAGATCCATTGTATTGTATTCGGCCTTTCTAGGGCCTGATATTTTTCTGATTATAAGAGAATATCTTTGCTGGGTTTTTCTCCCTCGAGTAGGAGGGTTTTCCTAGGGTAAAATACTGAGTTCATCGTCTATGTGTTGTATTTTTCTGCTTATTGCATTTCTGATCCTAAAACTAACAGGCTAGCTTCCTTTGGTTAAGTGTGGGTATTTGCTTGATGGTTGGTTGGGAGTTGGAGCTTTGCAAGATCTCTTTCGGAAAGGGCAAGTCTAAAACTTAAGTGAAGTCTCAAACTTTTAATTGAAGATATTCTACTACTCCAATGCATAGGTTTTAAATGTCGTAAAATTTATGCTTGGCCTGGATGGTGTGGCATATACTAGCATCATTTATTTTAAAGCTTCCATTCTAGTCGATTTCCACAACAAGTTGGTGGAAGTTGCATGCAATGAGGAGGTGCACCGTTGTGTTGAACCTACTTTTTTTAATGCAGCTAATGATTTTGGGTTGGAGGATGTGGCTACAAGGAGGCTTCTTCTTGCATCTTCTCTTTGATACTAGCTATGGGAGAGTTATCAATGGATGATTTCAACGCCTTGACCAAGGACGCGGGCATATTAATAGACCTATTTCAAGACATTCAACTGGTTATCAAGCACATGTTGGTTTCCCACCATAATGGGTTTCTCGAGGTGACTAGTGACTTTATTGTAAGTTCAAGCATGGGACTCTCGAGTCTTTGTCTAAAACTCACTAAGTTTTTTGAGAAGCTTGATCATGACTCAATGATTACCTAGCAAGAACATGGCTTGTAAGAAGATAAGCCTAGTAATGTGAAGAGAGCAAAGGGACCATTGGAGATGACATTTAAAACTGATGCTAGAGATATTGTTGACCAAATTGTTGCAAGATGCCTCTACGCAAATTGCTTGTCCTTAAATGTCGTTTGATAAGAAAAATAAATGAAGCTCCAAAAGTGTACACAAGTCCAAGTTATGAGAAGGTGTCAAAGGAGGTCAAATATATATAAACTTTGATTAGCTCCCATTAGGGCCTCATGGAAAGAAACATGTGTCTCTATCATTTTCAATGGATGGAAGGATGCAAAAGATAGGCCTTTAATCAATGTGATTGTAGTGTTCCCTAAATGCATAATGTTTTGAAAGTTGTGGATTGTGAAGGGTAGGTGAAGGGTATACAATTTATTGTTGATACCCTTATATGGTGCATTTAAGAAGTGGGTTCTCAAAATGTTGTCCAAGCCATAATGGACAATGCAAAGAATTGTAAAGTGGTTGGTATGTTGGTTGAGACATGGTAGTCATATATTTTAGATGTATTGTGTTGTCCATTTGCTAAACCTCATGCGACAAATTTTGGGTAGGAAAATAGATTGGATCAAACAAGTCTATGTTGAGGCTGAAGAGATTCAAAAGTTCATCACAAACCACCACATGTTGCAAGCCATTCTTAAATCATTCTCACGACTAGAGCTATTGAAGGTAATTCAAACAATGCAATTTTTTAATTTTATGTTTTACTTTAGTATTTGATTTTTAAATATTTAAGTATGCATTCTTCTTTGTTTTTTTAATTTTTAATTTTCAAATAGGTTATTGAGATTAGATTTACATCCAACACAATCGTTTTTAAATGACTTGTGAAGGTGCGAGTGGTGCTTTCTAGTATGGTCATCAACCGATCATGAACCATATGGAGGCAATCTAACACTGAGAGGGAAGCAAGTGTAGAACAAATGATTCTAGATGACACTTGGTGGGATCACATGGAATATCTTCTTAGTTTCATCGAGTCCATCATGAGTATGATCCGCTTTATTGACATGCATAAGCTGTGCTTGGGAGAGGATTATGATGGCATCGACTCAATGCTTGAGAAGATGAAATCGTCATAAATTCAAAAGAGTAAGATTCTAATGAAACTTTCTTTAAAGAGGTGTAGTTGATTTGTATGATCGCATGGAAGATGAAATCCATCATAAATTCAAAAGAGCAAGATCCTAAAGAAACTTTCTTCAAAGAGGTGTAGTCAATTTGTGTTCAGTGGTGGAACGAAATGACCACCCCAATCTATCTGCTTGGCTGTGCATTTTATCCCAAATATTGCAACAAAGAGATCCTTACTATGCCAACAAGGGTGCTACAATACTGTAATGTAGAAGTCAACGAAGGGTTTGGGAAAGCACTTACTAAACTCTTCCTTGATCCTAATATGGAAGATGTTAAAAGTGAGTTTGTTGATTTTGCAATTTCCATTGGTTAGTTTTTCCACTCTCTATGACAAGTATAGGAAGGGTGCTCACTCATAGTGGTACTTCAATTGCCATAAGTTTCCATAGCGCCAAGTTCTTGCAATCAAAATTTTATCACAAATAAGTTTATGAATTTCTATCCACTCTCTAAAATTGATTTTTCCATTTAAATTTATTATTTTCAACTTTGAAGTTTGATTTACAATTTACTAATTTAACAACTCTAACGGGAGCTCCCTTTGCTTCTATAGGTTGCTAGTTCTTCATTTGAATGGAATTGGAGTACATACTCCATCCACTCAATGAAACACAATTGATTGACATTAAGTAAAGTAGAGGAGCTAGTGCACATGCATTCCAACTTGCTCCTTGCTCACAAAGATGAAGAGTACAAGGAAGGGGCAACAAAGTTGTGGGATGTAGAACTAGAGCAAATTGACTTGGATCTTTCTTTTGTTGCAAAATCTTCAGTTCTCGAGGAATCAAATAGCCAACATACTTTTAGTTGCAAGTGGGCCCCTGGGAAAAACTCCATGGTTAAGCACACTTGAGTTGGAGTAGTACTGGGATGGGTGACCTCCTGGGAAGGCCCGATGCTTCACCTTTGCTAGCATCACCTAGATGCAATGAGTGCTAAGTGGACCATTCATTATCATGAAAGATGGGTTCTTGTGAACCACTACTCATGAAACATGGGTCAATGAATTTTGACTCGAAAAACTACTTAGTTGAATCTTGATAGCAATATCACAATTTGTCATGCTGTGGAAAATACCTCCTACTTATCAATTGATGAGCTAAAGGGGCTCTATAATGAATGGTTCATAAGGCACAACACTTGCTGAAGGTTTTGCAAATGGGGTTGCAAGATAAGTGTGCTTAAACCTGGGGGAAAACTCCATGGTTAAGTGTGCTTGAGCTAGAGTAGTACTGGGATGGGTGACCCCTCGGGAATGCCCAATGCTTCACCTCTGTGAGCATCATCTAGATGCAATGAGTGCTAAGTGGACCATTCATTATCATGGGAGATGGGTTCTTGACTCATGAAACATGGGTCAATGAGTTTGAGTCGAAAAACTACACGGTTGAAACTTGATAGCAATATCATAGTATTATGATATTTCAAAGTTTGAAATATGTAATGGTTTTGTTTAGCATATGCATGGTATATTGCATTCTTAACTTAATTATGTTTTTAGGCTGCAAGATATATATGCATATATATATATATATATATATATATATATATATTATACGTACATATACCTCTATATATGCATGTATGCATGTATGTATGTTTGTGTGTGTGTATTTATGAATGTATGTATGTATGTATGTATTGATATATATGTTTTTGTACGGACGTACCCAAAACATACCTATCCTCACTACCCCAATCTGCCATATTGAAGTATCGTACCATACTTGATTTCGATTTGGTTACTTAAAGTCCTAGACTTTCTTCAATGAACACTCGCAAATTTTGCATTGGTATTCCTCTAGTGATTGATAATATCATTGGCTCCTTCAATGCATCCTCAAACACTAACATCCAAGGAATTTGTTTTCCCCTCTTGGGTAGTCTTTGTCTCTTCTTACTACGTTGTGAGGTCTAGTATCCCTCATCTATTTATAATTGTAGTATTTTGGGGCCTAGTCTTTTTAGGTTAACCCCTATGCATGTACATTTTCTAGATTTTCTCCTTTTTGCTTTGTTTCGAAGACCCATTTTGTCCTATTCCTTTTCTATTTTACATCTTGTAAGTCTTAGTCCTTCGATCTATTTTGGTCATTTGTGGACTTTGACATAATTTCTCTCTTGTTGTATTATATTGTTCAACCATGTGGATGATGCCATGCAATATGGAGGGGAGTAGCATGCTTGTTCTTCAATGAAATTTTGTTATGGCTTAACTATTATGTTTTCCAACTATTAGGGTTAGCCATACCAAGGATATGGAGTTTATGGGAGATGTCTATTTAGCTAACACCAAAGCATCTAACTAGGTTTGGAGCAAATTTTAAAATTTGAATTTTTAGGTGGAATCATTCGGATGTGCTCCATGGAGTGGTTAATTGGGTTGGGAGGAACTTCAGGATAAAATTTTGGGTTCCATCTCTTCATGGCTTGGTTGTAACTATGGATTTTTGTTTTTTCTCGAAATTAAAATTGTGGGAATGGTAGGTTTAATTTTCAACCATTTCTAGATTTATAATCTTTGTGAAAAATTTAGGGAGTGTAGCAATGCACTGTTTTTTGGCTTTCATCATTTGTCCCTTCAAATTCATGCCAAAAGTTCTAAGCTATCTTCCATCTCAATTAGAAAATTTGGATTTCGAAGTTCTAAATTCAAAATGTTCTACTTGATTAGTAATTGAATGGAGTTGCTTGGTGGTGGTGGTGGTGTATGTCGGAAAGTGTGATGTACACCTTGCATAATGACATGGTAATGTTGTTGTTAGGAAGATGTGTTGTAAACCTTGTATAATAACATTGTAATGTTGTTGTGAGTTGTGGTCCACCTAGGGTTAGATGCCATACTTAGTGTTAGGATGTTTTTCATGTTGTAATGTTGAATGTAACATTGGAATTGCAAATATTAAGGGGGTCACATAAAGATAAACAACAAGACAAGTCAATGCAAGGTAAAAGGTCGCCTTGGGCATTTGGGTCATCTGCGACAAGGAAAACTGCATGAAGAAGCCTTGGGATGTGGTAGAACTCCAAGGAATGTGAAGAGTTGCATCAGGTGCTTGGATGGACTCTTGAATTGTGGGTGAATGATTTTGGGAAGCCATTGTGGTTTCTTGTTTCTCTCTTGCCTATGTATCGAGTGCTTGGTTAGTGGTTTAGAGTGACACATACAGGTTGTATATTGTTGTGATAGGATCCATAGAAGGCATGGCAATGGATGTATGGTTACATGGTATTATAATATGCTCCCAAATGTTGTTGGATCATAGGAACTATAGCAATAGAGAGCGTATGTTGTATTGAGGACAGGTTCTTTGATGGTGCATGTTGTTGGATTTGACAAGGCGAAGAAATTGTAGTACAAGTAAATTTCTCTATATATTGCAATCTTGTTCTTTAGATAATGTCTTAGAGTGGTGCTATGTTTCTTGCTGGCTTTTTTTCCCAAAAGGGTTTACTGAGGGTAAATCTGGTGTTTCTAAGTGTATGCTTTGATTTGTGTTGCACTAGTTTTTGATTCTATAACCTATTCAACATGGTCCTTTCAAGATTATCAGTAATATCCTAACATTTGGTATTAGAGCTTGTTGCTTGTGAGGAGAGCATGCTGGCCCTTAAATTATCATTGTTTTAGTAGGAATTTAGCATAGGTGAATCAAGTTTCTATGCATAAGGAAATGCTGAGCTTGTTGAAAGGAAATCTGTTGGTTGCAAACGGATGTCTCAAATGGAGGACAACTCTAAGGGTTTTCATGGTATCAACTATCAAGGATGTGAACTATGCTGTCATGATGTGACCCAGATCACATCTAGTGGGAGCATCGGGCAGGAACATGGTTGGTTGTAAATTTGTTTGTTTCAAATGTCTCAATTGGAATTTGAGGATCTTCAGGTTGTTGAAATGAAAAAAGTTGGGGCCTTGAAAGTTATTCCAATGAGCTATGGGTTTCTGCCCCCAATAGCTAGTTTGTTTTTTGTTTTTATTTGACCCTTATGCAATGCATACAAGTGGGAGAATGTTGGAAAGGTGTGTTATACACCTTGCACAATGGCATTGTAATGTTGTTATTAGTGTCTACACCTTGTATTATAACATTTTAATGTGGGTGGGACACTATACTTGGTGTTGGGATTTTTTCTCATGTTGTAATGTTGTATGAATAGAGCAAGCAAAGTACACAGGACTCAGGAGTATAATATAGTTGTATTAGCGTCCTAGACTCCAAAGCGAGTGCATTAGCATCCAGGTCTGTGTAAAATAGAAGAGTTATATAAACATGAACATCCCACTTTGTCTTTTTATTTTGTCATTTACTTAGGGGAAAGGAATGTGTTTGTCATTTCAATCAAAGGGATGTGAAAGGTCATACAAAGGAGGAGAAACCATGCACTATGTCTCTTCCATTTCTGAAGGGAGATGAAAGGTCACACATGTCTCTTCATTTCTGAAGGCTTTGGAAATTTATATATATATATATATAGATGGAATGTGAGCTTGGGTTTAAGCAAGCCAGAAAGAACAAGTGTGTGTTGTACCTTCTCCAAGCAAGGGAGAACAATTATATGTTGTAGCATCTATTTGATGAGTAATATACTTGAGTAGAAGTTCCATAGTAACGAGACTTGGACTCGGCTCGAACTCGGCTAGGGCGACTCGACTCGGGACTCGGGGACTCGGGACACGAACTCGGCGTAGACTCGGCAAAAAGAATTTTTTTTTGAAAAAAACCTAGAAATTTAGAGATTTTTAAGGATTTAAAACTTGTTTCAAGCACCCTTTATTGAATACAACACAAATAAAAGCAAATTTGATCACATACACAAGTATACAACGATCACATAAGTATAAAGTACACAAATTGTAGTTGCGCTGCTGAAGGAAATAGCATACTTAGATATATAGATTATAAAACTAGTCAAATGTATACAAAAGTCATGGAATATGAAATCCATAACATCAAATGTTCCATACAAATATGAAATATCAAAACAATAGCTATGACTCTATGACTCTATGGCATAGTGGAGCCAACATCCTTCCTACGAAGGCGTCTAACGCTCCTGGATGATGTTGCAGCTGCAGCCATAGTCTCTGCCTCTGTCTGAGTCTCCATGCCACTCTCACCAACAGCAGCTATGTCTCCTCGTGCTCTAGCCTCCTCCTCAGCCATGGCTACAACCTCAGCCTCTCTCTCTGCCTGGTCCACCCAATCAAGGTCCTTGTCACTAAAGACTGCATCTGTAGCCTCAGTGGTCCACTCAGACTGTGGATCAACCTCATCTAGATTGATCGGGGTGTTGTCGTGGTCAAAAAGCTTCCTGTATCTGAGCCGAAGGTTGTAATGAACATAGACCAAGTCATTCATCCTCTCCACTGTCAATCTATTGCGCTTCTTGGAGTGTATGTGCTCAAACATACTCCAATTGCGCTCACAACCAGATGAACTGCATGGCTGGCTCAATAGACGAATGGCAATATTCTGCAGGTTCCGTGCATCAGAACCAAACAACCTCCACCAGCTATCTGAGATGAGAAAAAGAAACAAAATCAATCTCATTTCAAGTTTCAAGTTCAACATTTAATAATAAAATACAATATAAAAAGATGACAATTATGCCCTTAAATATATTTTTACCTGGTAGTAATGTTGTCCTACTGTCTATGGTCATTTGACGTGCAAAGAAGTCTCCTCGTGCCTTACTGAAGGCATCTATCTCCTGCACTATCTGTGTAGTAACAGCGGGCAACATCCGCTCTATCGTCGAGTAGAGCCCACTAAGAATTTCTCTATCTCCACGGATATCACGGCGGAATTGGAAGGCCGGATTTAGGAAACATGCGGCTGCATGGATGGGCCTATGAAGTTGGTTTTGCCATCTCCTATCAATGATCTCCCAAATGGGACGATACTTATCCTCAACTCCACCATAGACTGATCTAATGGCCTCTTTGGCCCTATCCATGCCCTCATATATGTATCCCAGTGCGGGCTTCTCCCCATCTGCAACTCGTAGGAGAACTAGCAAGGGCTCAATAAACTGCAAAGTGCAAACATGTTTCACAAATAAGTGTGAATGAAAATAAACAAATAAAAGATATGATTAAAAATTAAAACATAATAAAGAATTAAATTTTACCTTCACAATCTCCTCCACTGGTGTCCAAAACCCTTGCTCATCAAAAATGCAATTGGCCACACCAATCCCTGCAGTGCTTGTAGAAAACGATGAGGAAGACCACTCCTCACCAACAAACATGCGCCTTAAGGCTGCCTTTGACCGAATCAAGGATTGCAACGTGATAAAATTAGTTGCAAACCTAGTGATGCCAGGACGAGACAACTCCCTCAACCCCGTGTATTGCCTCATAAGGTTAAGCACCCATGTGTGATTGTATATAAATTTGCAAATGTTTCTACCTGCATCCACACATGTTTTGATCCATGGGAGCTTGCCAAGATCCTCCATCATGAGGTCAATGCAATGGGCGGCACATGGAGTCCAGAATATAGTAGGGTGCCTCTCCATCAATAATCTACCAGCAGCAACATAGTTTGCTGCATTATCTGTCACCACTTGCACTACATTCTCTTCCCCCACATCAGCTATCACCTCCTCTATAGCCTCACACAAATATGTGGCATTTTTGAATTGGGCAGAAGCATCAATGGACTTAATGAAAACGGTGTCACCTGAAAGAATAAGCAAAACCATTTATTCAATAAATTAAAAAACAAAAATCAGCCATATTAAATTATTAATCACTAAATCAAATTCAAATTTCAATGCATTGAGGGAAGTACAATTACCTCCGGAGGACACTAGAAAATTAAGCAGCGTCCTATTTCTCCTATCGGTCCAACCATCAGTCATGATGGTGCAACCAATCCTCCTCCACTGCTCACGCTGCTCCTCTAATTGTGCTTTCACATCTGCCACTTTTTGACTCAAAAGTGGGCCCTTTAATTCATCTTCAGAAGGGGCTTTGAACCCCGGCCCACATATGGTTATGGCATCAACCATGTTTTGCCAAAAAGGTGACCTAAAACATGTCATAAATAAATTAATAAGTTACTTACATAAGTATTGTAAAATGAAAAGTTTTAAGATTTTAACTGCACTAAATTTGAATTCGATAATGAGATACATCTAGATTCTAAAATAATAAATTTTAAAACAATTAAACAAAAAAGAATTACCTGGCTACATGGAAGGGAATGGTGCAGTAGTACCAAAAGTCTGCAATTGTCTTTTTTGCTGCATCATGTACATCCTTGTTCCAACCCATGCTCTCAAGCGACGGTTGGGAACCAGGAGTAGTGCGTGGTACAAAATATGAGTCCACCCTAGATTTACGAACTCTAGGGCCAATAATACTACCACTACCACTAGCACTAGCAGTACTAGCGCCACCAGCAGTAGGAGTATGCACAGGGATAGCTGGTGCAGAAGCAGTACCACTAGCACAAGCACTAGCACTAGGACGGTATGGAGGCATGGAAGAAGCATCTCCAACAGCACCAAGTCCATGTCCAACTCCCAAACTCACCAATTCATGCTTCTGTTTTTTTTTCATCTCTTTTTGCAATTCAAAAGTTTCTAATTGCACCTGCACTTCACGGACAGCCTCAGGAGGTGCTATAGGGCATCCCGCTGCATCATGGATGGGTATGCGTGCAATATGGTATTTTAATCGATTTATGCCTCCATGATATATTGTTTTGCAGTATTTACATTTTGCTTCCCCTTTTTTCATTCCGGGAAAGATTTCAGCATGTTTCCAAGCAGGGTCTTTTCTGCCTGGGGTTTGAGACATTGTGAAAATAATAATATGTTTTGATTTGCAAATGAATGTGGCTGCAATAACAAGTAGGGTTTATAAAATTATTTATATTGCAAGTAGGGTTTGTAAAAAAAAAATGCAAACTAAAAAAAACAATGATTTTTCAAATTACAATGAATTATTTGTTAAAAAAACACAAAAAAAACCAATAAAAATCAAACTTACCTCTTATATTTGGCTTGGAATGCAATGCAAACTCCTCCCAATCACTAGTAATGAGCTCTCAATGCACCTCCTTGCTGTTATGAAGCTTCCTAAATGGTATGTGGCCCTGTATTTGTCTTCAACAGCTTGCTGGTTGCCCTCTCTTCTCCTCCTATTTTACCAAATGAATGAAATGAGGTTGCTTTTAGGGTTGGGGAGATAATATAACACAAAAAAAAAAAAAACTTAAACATGAGTTTTTATGTTTTTTATGCACTTTTTCTGTTGCTGTCGCCGGCCGCGTCCAGGGCTCGGGACTCATCGGGAAGCGGCGAGTCCGGCGCATCCAGCGAGTCCGGCGAGTCCGTCCAGGACTCGGTCGGACTCGGCCGCGTCTGCGTCCAGGCTCCCAGGACCCGGCCAGGTGTGCTCGGCTCGGGACTCACCGAGTTTGGGCGCTTCCAAGCGAGTCTTGTAACTATGAGTAGAACAGTTGCCTCTACCAACTGGGATTTTCACCCCACATTGGTTTTTTCCCAGCTCAAATATTGTTTTATGTCGCAGCACTTTATATTCTAAGGAGCAAAGCATAATAATTTATCCATTAATGGCTAACATTTAATTGTTTTGTAATTTCTGTAAGCATAGGTGTTAAGAATTTATGGATCAGTTTACTTTCTTTAAAAGCTTTGCCAATGGGTAAAGAGGTAAGAGGGTGAGAGGTCCAAGGTGGTGAACTATATTCATTGTTCCTACCCCAAACTAACATATGCTTAACAGAATATTACCAAAAATACACAAGGAATAATGTCATTAGTGCAATTATTGCTCATGGATGTCTTAACATGACTGAAAACACACACAGGTCGAATCCCACAAAAATTATAAGTCTAATTGAAATTTCTTGTGGAGGCCTTCAGTTAAACAAAGGAATAATCTCAATGCAGCATACTAACATCTTTCTTACATTCATCTATAATATTGCAATATTTGTACATGGCTTTATGGGTGGGCAACCACAACTGTCAAACCACTGAAATTAACCAGATCACTTATAATATCAATCACAGTGGTAAATCGCAGTTTATGAGTAGGAATATGGATTTAGGATCAGAGAATCTATAAGAGTATGCCAACAGATAAAACATGAATGTTGAGATATGGAGGATAAAAGGAAAGGGGAAACAGGTGAGCTTTACTTAGGTGCCCATGTCAAGTAATAGACCATAAAAAAGGTTGAACTTCTTTTAAAGTAAAGAAACTAGCACTTTATTATTGCAAATTTTATGGTTTCTATTTTCTTTGCCCTGTATTTTTGCATTTTCCCCTACAATGCAATTCAAATTTCTAGAAAGATATTCATGGCTTTACATTTTCTAAAGCATGTTCGTATTGCTAATTCCGCAGTATTTACTTCTGAGAAACTACTTGTTTTGCTCCTTGCAGGCTTTGTTTATGCCCTATGACCACAGGAATACTACACCAGATGGTGCCTCAGCAAAACTTATGAAGCTGATTCTACAAAAACTAAATCATCTGCACTGCAAAGATAAATGTGTGGTTGGGTCCGGTGGAGGATCTGTTGGGTGTGTGTAGACCCTTATTTCATATTAATATCCTTGCAGTTTGTTGAGTGATGCTATGCATTATGTTTTTCAAGGGATGAAATTTGGTATGATCTGTTTCAGGTATTTGGCACATGGTACTTCAACGGATTACATGTATGAGATTGCCAAAGTACCACTGGCATTTACATTTGAGGTGAGCTGTTTTGTTTAGTTTGTTCCATACTTTCAATAGACTTCAAAATCAAATTGTAGATGTACCTTTTCATGGTAAAGGCTCTTTAGATCTTCACTAATAATGATTTAAATAAATAGGAGTAATAGTCAAAGATTGCTGAAAGTACATGCAAACTTGTGTGTAATCATTTGTTCCAAACAGAGATTTTGATGTGCTTATGTACATATCAGCATTAGATGTATGTGAGTTTCAACTCTTGTATCGTTTTGAACAGATATATGGGGACCCAGAGGCTTCTAATGATGATTGTTTTCGAATGTTTAATCCACTTGATTCTTCAATGTTTGAGGTAGGGTTTTTTAAGTCCCATACTTCAACAGGTTCTACTGAACAACTTCAATTTTAGTTCTTTTATCCGTTAACTTTTACATGCTATTATGTAAAGAATTTTAATTGTTTTCTATAATTGTAAGGCTGGGATTCTTTTTTCCTCTGGTGGGAATCGGAATATTTGAAAGTTAACAACTTTACATATAGTTTCAATCTATATTTGTGTTGCCATATTTGGTCATCTACGTTCTCTAACTTTACCTTTATACATAATAATTGAATGAGAGAATCTATGTTTCTGTCGTTATATGGGTTTCCACTAACTGTAATTTTTTTCCTGCACTTCTTGCAGAGCATACTTGAGAATTGGTGTACTGCTTTCTTCAGAATGTTTATGATCTTACCCGGTGAACTGTTTAATCTATCTACTGAAGAAACTCATACAGTGAAAGATGATATTATGTCCATATCTATGAACCTGGCTAGAAATTCCTCGATTTCTGGCAATTTTCATACAAGTAGGAAGACATGGACAAGTGGACAATCACTCCTTATGAGCTCTGATAATAGGTTTGAGTGGGATACTGAATGGATAAGAACAGTTTCTCAGTTCCTTTTTATATCCTCAACATTGTTATTAATTTTATTTTGTTGTAAGACAACCAGGTGTATTCCTTGTGTGCGGATTATTTTTTACTACTTGCATAAACTGAGGACATAGAACTCTGAACTCTGAAACATTCTTGTCACTGAGGGTCTCAGTGGTTGATGATTTTTTATTTGTTTACTCTTGCTTTAGGTGTTTTTGCAAATTCTTTGTTTTGACATTTTAACTTTTAGCTGGTTTTGATGTGGAATGGTGAGCAGTGATGAATATTGTTTGCATGCTGCTTATAAAAGAACCAATGGTAGAAATGAGGAATAAGCTGCTTATCAGAAATGAACAAGAAGTTGGATGGGGTTAGACAAAAGCACAAATTTTCTTCAAAAAACCCCAGTCGCTAATGGGGATACAAACTTCATCAAGTGTCTCAAAGCCCTTCATTGAAGAATAATGTTGAATTTTATAGCTATGTTACACCAGGTTTCCGAAATGGGTACAAGAGGAAATAGGGGGATGTGTTTTTGGGATGGTACGGGATAGGGGGCACTTTTTAGGGGAGGGCAATAAAAAAATAGGAATTCTTTTTAAAAACATAAAAAACTTCAATGATTGATATAAAGGCATTCATCATGTACTTTATAAAACCATATTATGAAACATTAGAGTTGAATAGCGAATTCACACTTGTTGACAATCAACATACATATTAACAAACTTTCAATGTCAAATTATTTCAATTGGAGTTTTTTCATTACCAATGTGCATATACATGATGCAACAAAACGATCCTTGAGTATTGTTTCTTGCCAAATGTCAAATTATTTCAATTCGAGTTTTTTCTTTACCAATGTGCATATACATGATACAACAAAATTATCCTTGAGTATTGTTTCTTGCTTGGCAACTTGGTTGCATTTATGTTTGTTCTCGTGTGGCAACTTGGCTACAATTGTTTTATTTTTGTCCCACCTGGAAACTTCTTGTGTTGGATTTGAGTTGTTCTATCTTTTGCATTGGGTTTATGGTCCCATCAAAACCAACTTACTTTAATCAAAACAAAATGAAAAGACCAAAATGCTACAAGTACAAAATGACAAAAAAACAAGCAATCTAAGATTTGCTATTGCTATGCATCTACATCGTCCTTGCTTAAATTAAAATCAAAGTGAATTTGATTCACTATCAATATTAGATGTTATCCCATTCAATGGAACACCCACCAATTTCTAATGTGTGTCCTCATCAATCTATGTGGCATCCTTAGGATTAGGATTTAACAATAAAGCTAGAATTTGTCAATCTTGAAGTCACACAACACTCAACAACTTCTTTGCCTATCAAGAGGTTAACCTATTCCTCCTGATACAATGGATGGAATTGTATGTGTTCTAGTTTTTATTTGTAGCAAAAGAACTGGCAACGTGTGAAAGGAGGTGAATGATAAGTATCTTTAACTCTAGTGTATCTAGTTGTGCTATGTCCATCGTTTAATAGGGTCTATTTGAGTTAATGTAGCTCCATCTTCTTTGCATCTAGATTGTTGAATGTTGGATTGTGAAGATTAGCAAAATCAAGCCATTGTATGTGAAGTAAGGTTGACTTTTCACTTGAATACATCTTTCAAAGGACATTATTTAACCCATCTGTCACCTCATCATCATCATAAGGAAGCACTCACTTGGTCTTTGGCGCATACATTTGGGATTTAGAGCAAAGACTATCATATAAAGTAGGGTATTCATGGTGTTCTGCCATGGCATCATAATGGGCTTGATATGTTGTTCATAAAATTTTACACTAGGATTCTTGTCATAAATTTCTCATTCCATCCATATAAGTATGGTGTCAAATGCCATATAAATCTTTCCAAGATTGGGACATAATGTATCAATATATCTAATGACATTTGCAATAGGGTAAATAAGTCCTTATCTGATAATTAATTAATCATCAATTAATTATTAGAGGCTTTTTACTTTAGTTCACTTAACTTAAACTTAGGAGTTGATGTTTAATCTTTAGTTTGATTCTTATTAATAGATTGGACTAAATTTAGGACAAGTTGTTTCGTTGCATGAGATTAAATCACTTGTCACTATCTTGTTAATCTGCATGTAGGGTTTGCTTGTGCATTGCTTATTTAAGCATGCACGTTCATTTGTAATATTTATCCAAGTTATTTGCATCAATACAATTCTTAGGTTTTTGAGCACAATCTTGCTTTCAAATCTTCTCTATTGTGATAGGTAATTGTTTGTAGGTGTTTCATGGGAGTTGTGGATTGAATCAGTCAATTCCAACATGGTATCAGAGCCCAGATTTGTAGCCCCTATTTAATTTTTGAAGAGATATGGCCTTGAGCTTTCTTCTGGTGCATCCTGGAGCAAAATCGACCTCACTATCGCAATCAAGAGGTCGACTGTGTGAATTTTGATATATAATTTGCCTAGGTTTGGAGTCAGGAGTAGAAAAACCAAAAAAAATTGGTTATGGAGACTGTATGGCCTTCAAAACCTTCGTCTGTACGACATTTTCTTCAAAACAATAAAAAATAAAAACTTAAGTTTTTTATGTGCTACCCATTTTAAATAGTCAATGTTGTTGCCGCGCCACCCATCGGCCACTAGAAGCAGTGTGCTCAGGCAGAGCCACTCACAAACTCGTCGAGAATATTCTTCCCATTGTTCACTGGCAGTCAGCCCTTGAGGGCTTTGCATGCAACTCGCACGGTCATATCAGTGATTGGCGCCTATAGAGAGCCCCCTGCTGGACTTTAAGCCCCTGCTTCAATCATATCAAGACCCCCAAGAGCCCCGTCGCCAGCCCCAAACCACTGCCCCTTGATGGCACATGTGATCAGGGGCTATTTTTTTTAGCAAACTAAGAGCCAAATTGGGCTTTTTTGGGCAATTTTAGTAAATTGGGCATATTATCTCCGTTTTTTGCAAATGAGATATCGTTGGAAAGGTGATTTTGAGCCCAATCTAGTGGTGTAGGTAATTTTTTCTAATTTTGCTCTTGTTTTATTCTACATGCCTCTATAGTCAGATCAACTATTTTCACTCCAAAGGGCATAACTTTTGCCTCGTTTATCGGATTTCAACGATTCAAGTGCCATCGAAAAGTTGATTCAATCCTCTACATAGATATCAGGCCCATTTTTTCAGAAAGCCAATCAGATATTTCTTATTTCAATCAAATCTCAGATCTTTCTTTTTGGGTTATTTTCCTGGAAAACGTGCAAAACAAGTCATTTTTTGGCTTCAAAGAGATTTTTTTTGCATTGAGGGGGTCTATACTGTTGCATCACTTCATTTTTGTATTATTTCATCATGGATCCATCTCGTATTGCTCTGCTTGTTCCATACAACTATTATAGTTGGAAATCACAAATTGAGATAAATCTGAAGAAAGCAAGGCTACACAGAGTTACCATGGGTACATAACTTGAACCTGTAGGTGTTGCTGAGAAGAGAAAGTGGTTTAACATAAGTGATGAAACTTTTGGTACATTATGTCAGTCCATGTCTATCGATCTTCTCTTTCATGTTGAATCTTGCACCTCACCCAATCAAATCTGGACTCAATTAGAGTCCTTGTTTGGGAAGCAAGATACTATGAGAGGACTTTAGTTGGAGAATGAGCTTATCGGTTTGGCTCCTCGAGATTTTGATAGCATTCAAGACTTCTTCACCAAACTCAAGTCTCTCAAATTACAATTGAAACAGTGTGGTATTGAGAAGAATGACACCCGGTTGGTTCTTTCTATCCTTGCCAAGCTTGGTCTTGATTATTCGGTTTTTGTTTCTACCTTCTATGCCACAAAAGATGCACTTGGTACTAGATTCACTATGCCTTCACTAGATGATTTTTCTAAGGAGCAGGCAAAGCTGGTACAAATGGGCTAATTGAAATCTCCAACATCAAAGGCTCTTATTGCATCTCCAAGCACTACAGATCAAAAGGCTTCTAATGGTAAAGGCAAGAAACCAAAGCAGAAGGATTCCAAGTACAAGGAATCAAAATCACATGATACATCAGATTCTTCTACCTCTTCAAAGAGGGATTCATCTAAGAAGGATCGACCTATATGTGCATATTGCACAAAGACAGGACATGATGAGCATTAGTGTTATGCAAAGCAGATTGATAAGTTGAAACAACTTCTACAGAAGAACAAAATTCAACTGCCTTCATCCTCTTCTTCCACTACATCACCCTCACAATCAGGGTCAGCCAGAATGGCATGTGGAGAAGACAAGACGAAAGTGCTCTCCTTGCATCCACAAATCTTCAGTCCAACATATGGCTTCTTGATTCAAGAGCCTCACATAACATGGTTGCATATTCGGGTATGTTCTCTTCGTATGAGCCTTGCACAGTGCCACAAATTTTGATGGGGACAACACTTATATGAGTGTTACAGGGAAAGGATCCATAGATGTTGATGATGGCACATTTCACGATGTATTTTGTGTCCCTTCATTGACTTCTAATCTCCTTTTCATCTATCAGATTACACATAGTGCGACAGGTAAGACCATAGAGTTCACACTTGATTCAGGGCTTATCAGAGATCTACACACTCGAGATATTCTTGCAGCGGGGGCAACAAATCATGCCTCTTGGTTGTATGCATTATCACATTTTTCTCCAGATGAGCAAGCACCATCATTGACTGGTCCTCACTCTCATGCATCTAGAGTGGATCAGATATCTGAGGAGAGGTTTAGTCACTTGAACCTTTGTGTACTTCCATCGTCCACTTTGGTTCTTGAGACTTGTGCTGAGCTTCTTCCTCCTACACCTCTTGCATCTTTAGAGTTCAGTTCTTTTCAACATGATGTGTCCAGTCTTTCAGTTTCAGTTTTGTGGGATGACTACTTCCCAGACTACAGAGTTATTCATTGAGTCACACATTGTTGATATTGGGGACACCATTAAGGATATTCACTTCCTCTTCGATGATAGCTATGGCCCACCAGTCATCACATCAACATTGCCTTTGGAGGTTGTTTTGCTTGCATCTCCACAGTTGTTTGATTCAACTTCATTTGATTCAGACATGTGGACCTTTGATCATTCTTCCATGGCATCCATCATGAGACCTTTTCTACGAAGAGAGTTTCTTCTTCACGCACCATTTGAGGTGTTTCTTTCTAAGCGGTGGAACGATGTTTGTCGTAGTTGAATTATCTTCAAAATCCTTCTTCGAGCATTCACTTCTAGCAGAGGAGCTTCTACCTTATTGGGGGGGTTCATTGTTGCATCCTTTCTCTCCTATGGGGATGATCTTGTTTGTACTTATGTGACCGAAGCAACACTTGGTGAGACTTTTGAGTCCTACTTTTCTTAGTCACATGTATGATTTCATTTTCTTTTCTCTCTTTTGGAGAGGAGTTTTTCCCATGAGGTTTTCTCCTTTTCTCCAGTTATGAGAGATTTTAGTTGCTTGTTCATGGGTACCTCATCAGGCCTTGTAGTCGAGACCCATTCTGCATTCATTTAGCTTCCTTTCTCAATAGTTTAGTTTCTCCCTAAGTTGATCTTAAGGGGGGGCGTTGGAGTAAACAAGTCATTATCTGATAATTAATTAATCATCAATTAATTATTAGAGGCTTTTTACTTTAGTTCACTAAGCTAAGCTTAGGAGTTGATGTTTAATCTTTAGTTTGATTCTTATTAATAGATTGGACTAAATTTAGGACAAGTTGTCTCATTGCATGAGATTAAAACACTTGTCACTATCTTGTTAATCCATATGTAGGGTTTGCTTGTGCATTGCTTATATAAGCATGCATGTTCATTTGTAATATTTATCCAAGTTATTTTCATCAATAAAATTATTAGGTTATTGATTTGTGTTAGGATCTATGACAATTGCATGTGAATGCTTAACTATTACAACGATTAATTTGAAGGTCATAAAAATTTAATTGAAATGCTTAAATGAACATAAAAATAATAAAGTGATGAACTAAACAAAAGAGAGATAGAAGAGAGAAGACAAAACACATGTTGATAACGGAGTTTGCCAATATGGCTACGTCTCCGGGTCCCTCTCCAACAGAGCGACTAATACTTGATTATGATCCAAATGGTTACAAGGCTTCAACTGGACAAAGTGTTGAGTCTCTTGTGAGTTACAAGCTCATTCCTTCAAGTGCAACAACATGACGCTCCTCTGTTGCACAGAAATGAACACTCAATTCTCTCAATAATCACCACTTCCCCAAAGTCGTGAACTACCCACCTTTTATACACAATTTTACCCAATATGGCTCATAACCATATGATTTTACAAATCAACCATATCTCCCATTTACAACCTGTAATCTTTGAAAATCCACCTTTACAATATTATTAAAATCCTGAAAATCTTCTAAAAGCCCTTATAAACCTTTTAATAATCCTTAAATATCTTATAATATCATTTAATATATTATTTAAGCCCTTTTTATTTATCTAAGATTTGGGCTTAAGGCTTAAAAGGGTTAATATTTTAAACTATGGAGGATTCGGCTTTTAATTTCTATTTAAAAGAAACCCATCTCCCGATTAAATGCTGAGGAAATCGTGGGTTAGCAGTTGGGAGGAAACGGTGCAAGATGTAGGTCGACGGGTTGGACCCACCAGCCATTTTTTTCGTCGAAATCCCTTTCAATATACATCAAAACCAACCGGCGCCATATATAGTTAGCGCATGATGTAGTGGCTAAGTGGTCGTGAGCATGCGTAGCAATGGGGAGGTCTCGGGTTCGAGCCTCCTAGTAAATTTTTGAACAAACAAACAACAACCAAACCAACCCGGAGCAGAAAAGGGGGTGCTGCGTGGCACCCGTTGATTGAGCCATGTGGTGCTCTCTGATTCGCTGATGCGGTGGCTAAGTGGTTGTGAGCACACATAGTAGTGGGGAGGTCTTGAGTTCGAGCCTCCCTATAAAATTTTGAACAAACAAACAATAATTGAACCAACCCGAAGCAGAAAAAGGGGTGCCATGTGGCACCCGTTGATTAGGCCATCTGGCACTCTCTGATTCACTGATGCGGTGGCTAAGTGGTTGTGAGAACGCGTAGTAGTGGGGAGGTCTCGGGTTCGAGCCTCCCGTAAAATTTTGAACAAAAAAACAACCAAACCAACCCGGAGTAGAAAAGGGGGTGCCACGTGGCACCCGTTGATAGGGCCATGTGGCACTCTTCGATTCGCTGATGCGGTGGCTAAGTGGTTGTGAGCACACGTAGCAGTGGGGAGGTCTCGGATTCGAGCCTCCCTGTAAAATTTTGAACAAACAAACAACAACCAAACCAACTCGAAGCAAATAAGGGGGTGCCATGTGCCACCCGTTGATTGGGCCATGTGGCACTCTTCGATTCGCTGATGCGGTGGCTAAGTGGTTGTGAGCACACGTAGCAGTGGGGAGGTCTCAAGTTCGAGCCTCTCCGTAAAATTTGGAACAAACAAACAACAACCGAACCAACACGGAGCAGATAAGGGGGTGCCACATGGCACTCGTTGATTGGGCCATGTGGCACTCTTTGATTCGTTGATAAAGACACGTCACTTGCCTGGTCACCTGCCACTTGCCTCGTCACTTGCCACATCAGCATCCACACCAGAATGTATGGACTGCCACATGTCGAATTCTAATTCGTCCACGTCATCGTACAGATCGCCATGTCAGCATGCTGACGTCAGCATCTGTATGGTCAAAGTCAACCTTGCTATGCAAACTTTGATTGGTCGTAACTTTCGCGTACAAGCTTCGATTTAGGCGAAACGAGTGGCATTGGACTCATGGCAAGGAGCTCTTCATTTTGATGCCATTTCTAACCAATTTCAGAATGATAATTTTTTTGCCTTTGCAGCCTACCTCTGGTACCTTGTTTGACCCAACTTTGACTAAGCATATTTTGAGCGTACAAGCTCCTTTTAACTCCGTTCAAGTTGCATTGGGTTCATTTTTTTGAGAACTTTGACATGGTTATAATTTTTGGAGCATATGGAACACTTCAAATTTTGGCGAAAAGTATCCACCTAAATCAATTATTGAGCTCAATCTTGCTTTCAGATCTTCTCTATTGTGATAGGTAATTGCTTGCAAGTGTTTCATAAGAACTATGGATTGAATCAATCAATTCCAACATAGGCGAGATGGAGAAGCAAGTATATTTCAAACAAATTTAAAAATATACAAAAATTATATGACTCAAATGACAAAGTGAATGTTAATACAAAATTAGATTATCAAGTTTAAACAATAATAAATTAATAATTTAAATAAACTATCACAATTCTCTTACCTCATAGTGTACCACCAATTGTTATCAAGGATCTTTTGTTTCACAACTTTTCCCTCAATAGTGGTTGCATTGGACTATTTACCCTAGTCTAGATTAAAGATTAAACATCATCAACTATAGAGCCTCTTACACCTCAAGCATCTTTTTTAATAAAATGAAGTAACTAACCTATCTAGACTCCATAGGTTTAAAAAATTCCCTATTCAAAAAATCTCTACAGAGAATGAGGTGTGGGGATTGTAAATGAATATGTGAATATGTGGAACTTTTGTCATCACTTTTTTCCTTCAATCTATCTTCCTTGCGCCTTTCAATGATTTGAGAATGCATGAACACAAGGCCCAAAATATGTGCTTGTAAGGACCCTCCACCATCACGCCAACTAATGTGCATGCCCATACTGAATCAATGACCACTTGTATGACATTTGGGGCTCCAACCTCTTTTATGACCTCTCATAAAATTAGAATTAGAAGTTTGCAACATTTTGTTTCCTTGAAAAATTAGCAACTCATCAAATAAGAGCTAGTTGCATATCATTATGATGTTGATAAATGGCTAAAGTCAAATATTGGTCCACCCATACATGATAATAGAACAACCCATCTTCGTCCAAGTCTACCTCATGTGCCTTTATCACCAAATTCATCTTAGATTTTTTTTATCAAGGTGGTAGCATCTAGTTTATGTTATCTAGGGTTAGGTTGGTAAACGAGAGACCAACAAAAAGTGGATCTTTGAGAATTTGTTTGAAATAAAGAGTATGTGCCATGTGAAATGGGATGGTACAATGGAATACTCACTTCATGTGATCGCATGTTGAATATACCTACAAATTTTCTTTGCCCATACCATCGCTAGTTTAGAGGCAATCCATACCACTTATCGAGGATCGAGAATATGTCATACCTCAAAAGCAAGCAAATAAAGGTTATCCATAACACTGACTCCAAAAATATATGTGAAATAAATTGAGTCAGGGGTCAGCGATATTAAGGAATCCATCTCACAAGGCATGTAAGTAGGGATAGGTTTGAACTCACAAACCCAACAAAATAATAGTGGTGAATGTCAAGGATCGAGAGTCAAGAGTGTTTAATAAATTATACTCAAAAGTATCACATTACAAGTATTCTCGTATTTTTTTCTTTGATAAAGTATATAGAATGAAATATCGAGAGTCGAGGATCAAGGATACCAAGGAATCAATGCCATAGGGTATGCAAGTAAAAGGATAGTCAAAACTATGATTCTAACAAATAACACAGTGAAAAGGATCGATAATTGGGGATGGAGGATATGTTATACCTCATGACACAAGGGATATGGATAAGAAGATAACTGAAACTACAACTCTGAAAGGGTCTAAGAAAGAGCATGTTAGTAAAAGAAAGTTTGGAACTCCAATAAGGCAAGGAAAAAAGTGGGGGCTAGAGGAAACCATCCAAGTCCAAAACTCCAACAATTTACACACTTATAAAAATGATAAAGAGCGCTCCACACTTAAAACATATGAGACCTTTGCAAGTTCCAACATATTAGTAGGCACATGGGGGTGATGGAGAACAACACGTATGCAAGCTTTGACCAAGGGAGACCAATTAAGAATTATCTCAAATCGATTATCTATAATGGAAAAAAAATGTCAAATGCACAAAAGGGGGCTATGACTCAAGCACAATTTGGACACAGCTAAATTGGGTGCCAACAAGTTCTATTTCGGGTCAAATTTCTAACACACCCAAACTAAAACTTCTTAAGAGACAAGTGTCAACAAGTGAATGATACTTTGAATTGTTATGGCATAATGACACAACATCAATATATAGATTAAATGGTAAGTAATGCACATTCGGGTTAAAGTTAAATAAGAAATTTTAATAGAAATATAGATTAAAGACATGATATTTTTGCAATTAATCAATTACACAAATAGTCCATATTAATATATTATATTAAATAAAAGAGTTTAAGAGAGGATTATCATTACATATATAGTCATAAGCCAAGGTGCCCTAACATGAACCTTGGACAAATGCACGAGCAAAGAAAGGAAAAGATGTTGAGATTTAGAGAACAAGATTAGAGATAGGATATAAAACACCATCTTCAACTCTTATTGCTAGAGCTTTCATCTTCACAACTTGAGGGCTAAATACCCCCCACGAATTCATCCACTAAAATATGCCACATGAAGAAAATAAACATAAAAAATAGACCTTTCCCTTTACAATAAATAATCACATAATCCTTGTCAATATAATCAAGGCCTTGTTAAAGGTCTCCAACAATCCTCTAGCAAGCCCCCTCCTTGCTGCCTTAAAAATGTCATTAGCAACATTTGAATTATCTAACATAGGTAAAGGGAAAATCCCAGCTCTATCCCATGATCTTGCATCATAGCTGCAATCATTTAAAGTTGAAACAAGCTTATCCCTAGGGATAAGTGATTCTTGAGTCATAGCACCAACGAACATCTTCAGTAGACCTAGGCCATTGAGTAGGTCCATTAAATTTTGTCAAAAATATAAACACGATAATGTTAAACATATTTTTTTGAGGAAATTCCAAGAGAATATCATTAGTAATGCCATAGACAACATTGTCAACCAAAGGGGAGTCAATCAGAAACACCTATGGTTTTTCCAACTTGCATCTAGTGAAATCAAGCATTTCTCACTTGGAGGGTGAGAGAAACATGACAATTGATCAAATGACTTATCTTGATTACAAAAAAGAAACAACCAACAATGTAAAAGGAAGATGCCAACAAATTTATAAGATACACTTTGTATACTTTTAAATATTATATACTCCCAATTCTCATCATTGTCGTATTGGAAAATCATAATATATTTTAATTTATTGTGTCACAATGTAGAGCTTCTAGCTAGTAAATCATGCACATGAGACATGTATTGTATTTGAAACAAAACTAAATATATTAATAACGTGAATCTTGATCTTGATTGTTGAAGAGACATTCAAGGTGAGACCATTTATTGACCAATGATGACAATGAAATTTTGAAATTTAAAGTGTGTAGTGATGAACACATTTTATTATTGGTTCATAATACTTCATGTGGAAGATATCAAATCTTGACACCCATCACCATCTTTGGCAATCATATCAAATATGCAAACATTGAAAACTGGATATAAGGAAAATAAACTTATAAAATTAGCCACTACCCATTCAAATTTTAATATCTTATAGTGGTACCAAAAAATTCAATTTAATGAAGTTGTGTCCTATCATTCAATTTCCTTGTGGTAAAACTAGACAACTTTAATAATTTTAGTTGTTTACTTTAATAAAAGTAGAAAAATAAAAACCTTAGGTTGCAATATTAAAAATTTGGATCCAAAATTTGAATATCAAGATACATTCATTTTATCCATCTTTCCAAATAAATAAATATTGAAACCCTATATTCCTTCAAACTTTCTAGTATTATAAGCCTTCAATATCAAAAAATTTAATGACTTGGTGGCACTCTATGTACTATATTGCACACTTAGTACCATAATTAAGAGGCTCGGACTCACCTCAGACTTGACAAGCTAATTTTGGACTCAGACTCAGACTCAACGCAAAAACTCAACAAAAGACTCAACAAATAGAAAAACCCAAGAAATTCAATTTTTTTTAAGGATTTAAATTTTGTTTCATGTACCCTTTATTAAATAAACCTTAAAGACACAATAACATCATCAAATAGAAGCTAATTTGATCACATACACAAGTTTACATCGATCACATAAGTATAAACTTCACACCCCTATCTTATTATATTTTCCTTACAAACGTGACATGAGTTTTATGGATGTATAATTTTGTTCCATAAAAGAATATAGTACCCAAACAAAACTTCAGTATTTACTATTAGATTTTAAATGATTTATGATGAGATTAATTATGTGATGTATATTTAAAATGATACTGTAATAGTTGATTAATAGATTTTTTAATTTTCCACGCTTTAAATAAGAGGGAGAGTATCATGAAAGAGGGTGTTGTCATGGATTTGTAGTGATGTGGGCAACAAGTTAAGATTCTGGTGCTTTTGTAAGTCAACCAACTCTAGATATCAAGAGTTTTAAGTTTCCATGTCGAGTCATGATTGAGTCAATTTGTAGGTGGTCAACACATTGTACTCTAGCACTATTATTCACTAAGTAATGGTCTTAATTGGTTATTTATTTATAGTTAGGTGTAATCTCTAATCATTAACCCAGTCCTAAGCCCACATCCTTCTTGTCAGGTAAAATATTATAAGTATTGTTAATTATTACTTCTTGTTAAGGGACCATTGTTGTAATTAAAGAATATTAAATATTTAAATTCAAAAGGAATAATGTGGTGATTCTAAGTCCAACCGCCGAAAATTATCATTGCTAATAATTAGGGACATAGAACTAGAGTGTTATTTTCAATTTGGTTTCCTTTTGGGATTGTTGCTCATGTCCTAAGTTTGGGGCAAGGGTTAGCAGTCATGGAGGTTAGAAGTGGTAGTGGTGGTTTCTACACCATAAAGCCAAAAGTGATGGCAGCTAAATCACCCTACCACAATCCCAATAGAATTCAAAACCCCAATCACCATCTCTTCAGTGTCATTATTGCATAACCAACTGCATCGATTGATAGAAAAAGGAGGAGGTTAAGCATTAAAGTTGAAAGCTCAAATGGGCATGAAAAGGAGTTTTAAGTTATAGTAAGTTTATGGAAGAAAAATCCAGGTTTTTAAAGTGTGATTGGGTGGTGAGTGTTAGGAAGGACTAACAATAGTGAAGGTTAAGCTTGGAAGTCTATTGAAGGTGCATGATGATTAGGGATCTCAGGCACCATCACTTTCCTTTGACTTTTTGCTCAGGTATGTGAAGTTTTCATACATTGAAATGGTTTACATTAAAATGATTGTGTTTATTTCTTCTTGAGCACGTTAGTTACTGTTATGGATTTAAGTGAAAGGCAAAGGAGCAGTCTAACCCTTTTACATCCACAAAACATTCTCTAAAGATAGGAAATGGGTGTACCACCACATAGCCACCATGGACATGTTATCTTTAGCCACATTTGTTTGGGTTAGTGACAAGAGTCATATACATATTCGTTATTATGTTTTTTAAAACACTAGCTCTACTAAAGAATGATGTCTAAAACTGAAGCTCTGTATTTATAATTTTTGGCTAGTAAGATTTATAATGGGGTAATATTAAGCCTTTGTGGTACATATATTATTGTAATTGTTAGAGTAAAAGGTATTTCCCAGTTAATTATTAGGTGATTTTTTTCCTCTAATTACTTAAGCTTACATAGGTCATGTTATTTATGTCTCATGTCATGAGATGAGGACACATGTCATGATCATGTTTTACCTTTACCTAGGGTTTCTAGGTTAATTATCCTTTTATGAGGATACACTTTTGTATAATCATTAAAAGACGCACATTAATCAATGATTCATTCTTTTTTGGATCAATAGCTCTTGGCCTCCATAGATATTCTATTCTCTCTTTCTGTGATAGGTGTTTAATTGTAGGTGATCCTTGGGAGCTATGGAGTTGATTTTTCCCAACTCCAATATGGTATCAGAGTGTAGGTTTAGTGAACCCCTTCTCAATTTATGAGGGTCTTCAACAAGGGTTATTGGGCTTCAGATTTGGATCCTCCATTGCTTTTTTTTGCAATTTTTGGAGGTTAATGCCTTTTATACTCGCACTATGATATAAAGTGCCATGGGGGGTTAATGTTTGCCTTCACACCTTTTTCAAGTGAGTGTCCCTTCCATGACAGCATAGAATCCAAGTGATTCTTGCCTCATGCGTATGTGCCTTAGTTTGCACACCCTTTTAGTTGTAGGTTTTTTCTCCTACATGCGTTTCTTGGTTTCACATAATTTCAATGTACCTATCTTGGCTCTCCCTTTTCAACATTATGAGGGGGTTTCTATTGTTGGTGCTAGTGCTTCTTTGGTTTTATTTTTAGAGTGATCTATGTATCTAGTTCTTGTTCCTATGTACTAGGTGGATGCAATATACATCAGTGGCTAGTTACCATGCATTTCATGAGATGGAGCATTTACCATATGTACACTCTTGCATTCCTATTTATGGAGGTTATTTATTTCAGAACTATATCAATCATCATTAGACAATGGTCCATAGCTTCTTCATGCTTCAATGATGTTCTACATGTTCCTCTCCATTTGGGACATTGTTTTGGTTGGAGGCTTCTTAGTCCTTCACCTTAGTTTGGAGGCTTTTTCAGTCCTTCATTCGCCTTTCTCTCTTTTGGAAATGAGTTTTTTCTATGTGGTTTTCTCCTTTTCTCTAGTTGTGAGAGATTCTTTTGTTTGTACATGGGTGCCTCACCAGGCCTTGTTTGCCGAACCCATCGTGCATTCTCTTTTTAGGGTTTTTAGCTACTCCCTAAGTTCATCTTAAGGAGGGTGCTAGATTAATCGTTCTTAGCTAATAATTAATTAATTATTAGTCTAATTTGTTCTCATACACAAGCTAAACTTAGGAGTGTTTTTATGCTTTTATTAGTTAAACTATTATTAGATCATTTTATCTCATTGCATGAGATGTTGACACTTATCATGATCTTATCCCTTTACCATTTAGGGTTGCTTCGATATAACACTCAACCCTCAATGTATTATCAAACCTTTTGATGCCTTATAATATTTATGCTCTTAATATTTTCTCTTCTCTTGAACTCTTATATTTTGTAAAATTTTCTTGTTGAGGAATATTGCATATCTTTATTTGCAGCTCTCTTGCATGGAAGGTGTCTTTGTTCATTGTTTGATTATATGGCTCGTGTTTTTCACAATTCTAGCATGGTATCAAAGCTCCAAACCTATAATCCTCTCTCCTCTTGTTGAGATATTTTGTGCCTTGAGTTATCATTTGGTGCATCATATGGACCAAAACACAGTTTTCCATTAGATTCAGAGTTGTTGAGAAAGTTAGATTTCCCTTTTGTTTGGCTAAGGTCAGATCTGTAAGGGTTTGAAGCACTTGCTTTTTTCCACATCCGGAGGGTAGCTACAATTTTGGATTATTTTGAGTCGAAAAGAACCTCACGACTGCATTCAAGAGGCCAATTCAAAGAATTTTGATATATAATTTGCCCTATTTTGGAGTTAGGAGCTTCTGAGGCAAAAATAATTGCCATGGAGGACATATGGCCTCCCTAGCACGCAAATTGAGAAAAAAAATCATTTTTTTTTTATATTTTTCCTACAAAAAAAATTCAAAAAAATCAAATTAAAAAAATATTAAAAAGCCCTTTTTTGAAGGGCGCTCGGGCTTTTTTTTTGGTTTTTTAAAATTTATATTAAAAATTCTTTTGCAAGGGGTACCCTTGAGGGTACCGCCGCCTACCACCCTCGGGTGTTGCTCCCTACCACTAAATGGTAGGGCAGTGGCCCCCTCTAGCCCCACCCAAGGCGGTGTGGGTGGGCTCCATTCCCCACCACTAGACTATTTTTTAATAAATATTTTTTTAATATTTTTAAAAATATATATATAATTGTTTATTTTTCACTATTTTGTTACCTTAAATAAAAAAAGAGAAATAAATTTTTTTATGCATTTTTTTGCAGCATAATCCACATATACCTACTTGGAGAATTTTTTATTCAGGGCTCTAAATTTCAGACTTCTGAATTTGGCGGCATTTTTGCTACATTTGGCGGAGATTTTTTTTGCTTAGCCCAACCCCTCTCTATTGGGCTTTTCAGTTTTGTACCCCATCTTCCAGAGGTCATATCTCGGTCATAAGGTGGTATTTTTCAATGCAATTATTTTTAAATGGGGTAGAATTTTGTGCTCTTCATAGTGGTGCAGGTGGTTTCTATTTTTGTCTTTTGTTTTTTTTCAGAAATCAATTTTCTTAGTGATGTTGCTATGTAGTTCTTGTTTTGGAGACTTTGATGGGCCACATTTTCTGCATCCAAACTCTTTTTGGGTGTCATTTTTCTGAAAGTGCGTGTTTTTCATGTACTCCATCATGGTGCTACTAGTTTCCTCATTTTCTATCAAATAATTGTATTTTTAGCATGTAGTCCTTTTTTGGACATTATGGGCTCCCATTATATGTACTTTTTATTCTCTAAACACATTGAAATAAAGTGACTTTGTATTGCACATATATTTTGGGGATCTTGCACATCATCTTGTGCCTTATTATACTTACACTATGATATAAAGTTTCATGGGGATATTGTAGGCCTTTAGTTTTCTATCACACCTTTGTCAAGTGAGTATCCCTTCCACGACAGCAGTGAATCACATTGATTCTTGCCTCTTGTGTGTGTGCCTTGGTTTGCACACCCTTTATATTTGTTGGCACTTTCATGTGTACACATTCAGATGTTCTTGTTTCTTCTACATGCACTTCTTTCTAGCATTCAGTTTCAATGTATTTGTCATGGCTCTCCCTTGTCAACAATATGGGGGATCTCTATTGTTGGTGCTAATGCTTCCTTGGGTTCGTGTTGGAGTGAGCTATGTATACAGTATTTGTTCCTATGTGTTAGGCAGATGTAGTGACTATATTTTGATGAGATGGAGCATTTACCATATAGACACTCTTGCATTCTTATTTTTGAGGTGACCTTCCATTTTCACTTGATCTATTCTTTAGACTTTTGGTACCTGTGCCATCTATATCTTTGAGTTTCAGGTGTTTTCCTTTGTTTTCCATTTGATTAAAGTAGTTTTTTTGGAGGCACTCATGAAAATTATTGTCTTCTTGATCATGATCATCTTTTGTTTGAGTGGAGGTTCTTCTTTCAACACTATAGCAGTCATTCCTCAAAAATGTTTGTAGCTTCTTCATGCTTCAGTGGTGTTCTTCATGTTCATCCTTTGTTCCTATCTATTGGGAAAATCTTGGTTGGAGGATTCTTAGTCCTTCACTTTGTTTTGGAGGCTTCTTCATTCCTTCACTTGTATTTCTCTCTTTTGGAGAGGAGTTTCCTCTTATAGGGTTTTTCTCCTTTTCTCTATTTTTGAGAGATCCTTTGTTTGTACATGGGTACCTCACTAGGCCTTGTTTGTTAGGACCCATCATACATTCATCTTTAGAGGTTTGATCCACTCCCTAAGTTTCACTTAAGGGGGGTGTTAGAGTAAAAGGTATTTCCTAATTAATTATTTATTTAATTATTGGGTTCCTTTTCCTCTAATTAATTAAGCTTACTTAGGTCATGTTCTTTATATATCTCATGTCATCGGATGAGGACACATGTCATGATCTTGTTTTATCCTCACCTAGGGTTTCTAGGTTAATTTTCCTTTTATAAGGATTATCTTTTGTATAATCATTAGAAGATGCACATTAATCAATGGTTCATGCTTTTTTGGATCAATAGCTCTTGGTCGCCATAGTTTTACTATTCTCTCTTTCTATGAAAGGTGTTTGATTGCGAGTGATCCTTAGGAGTTGTGGATTTGATTTTTCCCAAGTCCAACAATAATTTAAACCTATTGGGTGTTGAAATGACTTAAAACATACAATTTTGATTTTGTTAACAACCTTTGAACTTTTATAACACTGATTTGGTCTTTTGCAATAGTAATTAAACCCTGATAACATCATTTGGTCTCTTGAATCAATCACTTTTCCTTTTGTATCAGTCATGTTATTTTTAAGAAAATTTCATAGCAACAAAGCATAGGTGTCAAGACTCACCCACACTTGGAAAGTCTGGTGAGTCTCTGGACTCTACGAGTTTGCTAAAAACTCGGTTGAGTTCAAGTCTAGGGCCCCCAGATTCAACGAGCTTGACTTGCCTCAGACTTTTTGAGTTTTGGCAAGTCCAAGTGAGTCTCGTTACATTGTTTAACACCCATACTTTTTGTATTATTTCATTATTGAGCTTCAGACAACAAAAACTCAAGAGAAATTCTAAAAGTTAAAAGTGTCAACATTCATCACAAAAAATACACATAGAAGGTAAGGCATATATAATTTAAATTTATAAAAAAAAATAATATAAAAATTGATTTCAACTACTTTTTTGTATTAGAAATTTTATATAAAAATTGTGTTAAAAAATGTATAATAGCATTATAGAAAATTTATTTGTGTATGGGCATGCAAGATGTTATTTCATTTGACTTCCTAGAATGAAAATTATAAGTCTTTGTCAACACAAATATATTATTTCAAGAATTGGCAACTTTGACTTTTGTAAATGAGACATACTACTATGAATAATGGGTTGAATTTCATAAAGATAATTGCTTGTATAAGAAACTTGAAATTGGTACTATATTACTTGACAGTGGCATGCAAAAAATTAATTTAATTAGTCGATAGGCTATATAATGTGAAGTTTTAGCTTGAAACCTGTCTCACACCAGTATACAGTCTTCTTTTGTTGGTATATAGCTCCTTTTTGTCTGTAAACAAGATTTTTTCTATCGGTATATAGCTCCCTTCTGTTGATATACAACTCCTTTTCGACGGTAAACAAGTTTCACCTCTATTTAAAAACATTTTTCGTAACAAATGAATCATGCGTTCAATAACTAGAGTGTGCATTGATGAAAATGGTGATTAAGTCGATGAATGTAACATAAATTTAACAGTTTTCACACATATTTTTCACTTGGCCAACAACATCCATAATCATCGTCTTCATCCTTTCTCCTCCATCTTCAATGGTTGGACAAATGAATATTTTATATGTTGTGATCATTTTGGTTTGAGTGGGGATCCATGCGATGCGATTGTCGATGATGAGAGATGGCCATTTTAGTGTAGGAGGAAGGGAAATGTACGTGAGCATATTCAATGCTTACTGGCTTATGTGTGTAGTAGATGAGCCATCTGAGAGGAACAAGGTTTCACAAGTGTTTCAACAAGTAGCAACAATTGATGTGACAAATAGTCCTTGAAAAGCTTCCACATTGTGCAGAAACTTCTAAATGCGAGAATTTCCAGTTCTGAGCTATAATTGGCACCATTTTCCCAATTTTAAGTTAGAGGCCCTTGAAAATTGATAAATACAAATATTTGATGAGATTTACCACGGTTTTTTTCATCCCTCAAAAACTTTTTTTCTACCTGAATTTTGGCTAAGTCGCATATTGGTGGCATTTCGGTCAGCTATCGTAACCATGTTGATCACTGCCTGAGTTGTTAAAACCTCTTCATTCCCCACCACAGTGGTCATTTTCAAGTGTTGTTCTATCTTTTGTGTGGTGATGTTTTTCAGAGTTATGTGAACTTGTGTAAGTCCCACTTTGGTCATTACCCGAGTTATTTCAAAATTTCTTCTAGTTACATTATGTAACTTTGGCGACATTTCACGAAGTTAGAAAAACTCTTTCTTTTGTTGCCATGAAGATAATGGAGGTTTCAAAGATATCATAAAGTGGCTATTAAAGTGTGGATGATATTTCACATTGGTTATAGAACTCACAGCGGTGTCCGCTAGAGTTATATGAACTGCCTATTTCGCTGATAAGGTAGTCGTTTCCTTTCAAAAATTTAAAAGTTAGTTATAAGGAGGTGATGATGTGAAAGGTTACACACACCAACATGACAAGGGGGTATCATTAATTTCTTATCTACTTACCCATTTATTGCAGACGAATAAAATGAAATTTGAGCTAGTAAAGAAGAGAATTATTTAGCTGCGACACTGGGAAATACGGAAGGAGGGCATGCTAATGCAAACATTGTTTCTTGGATTTCACAATTGTTTGAGGTATTTCTTTCGCTGCTTGGTTTAGTAGCTATTTCTAATTGTAGTTTTGATTCAAAATATTTTCAACATTACCATCTATTCCAATGCAATTACACACAAACCCTAGGGTTCCAACCATAATGAGGTATAAATACCAGAGTTATGAATATATTTCTGGGTTAACTTGCACCATACCAGAAAAAAGGGGATACCAAATTAGGGCAAGTGAATTTGGATGAATTTAGGGAGAAGTTTAGTAAACCAAATCCACCACCCATCACATGACAAGTTGTTGCTAGTGAATTGATTGAAGCAGCCACATTCCCCATAGCAATTCAATGCCCAGACTTGGTCATTGAATGTATTAGGTATTATGATTCCCAGTCCCACAAAATTAAAACAGAGGATAATAGACTGGTGGTTAAAATTCAAAGAACTACCTTTTCCTCATGTTTAAAATTCCCAGAAAGGGAAAATTTATCGGCCCTAGACTTCACCAATTCACAAATTGAGTTCTCAACTAAGAAAGGCATCCATCGTAATGAAATGGAAAAGAATTGGTTTGAAAAACCCAAGAGAGGTAGTTCCCAGTTGTCGAAATTTACACAAGAATCACTTTGTTGAGGAAATATCAAATATTGTTATGTTATTGGACAGACTCAAAGGGAATGAAGACGCACATAGGTTTCAAGATTGGATATATTTCTTCATCCAAATTATACTCAAGGAGAACCAATTTCTGGACTAGGCACAACTTATCAGTGATAGAATGCATAACTTGCTTGTTTTCTTTACAGTTAACATGTCTTTTCATATGTATTCATATTTAATCTAAGCCATTACCAGTACTAGGCCCTAGCCAGGTTTGAGGTCAAATGACCTTATCTGTGATGAGGTTCCAATCTTCAAATATTATGACAAGTTGCAGTTGAGTAAGAGTTTCCTTCATCACAGAAGGATCTTTGACACCTTCACAATGAGAATGACTCAAGAATTACAAGGGGAGATTGAAATGAGACTCACTCCATAAGCCATGTAGTTTGTTGGTTTATATGGGAGCCACTTTATTCAATTTAAGAGGTTCTCTTACATACGAGCTGGCAATTTTAGTGGCTTTCCTCTAAATCTCCCTAGGTGCTCAGAAGATAAATTTGTAATGATTGAAGTTTGTAGACAACTTGCTGATGTAAACAAAAGATTCCAAGAATGTGGAATGGTGACCGTTCAGTTTCATGTGGGTTTTAACCCTTTCACCTACAATTCCATGTTGGATGCTTTGAATATCGAAAGGAAAATGTCTAAATATACTCTGCAATTTTAAAATGAACGCTTTCCCTTTGATATTGAAGATTATGTGAAAAACTACTTGATGCTAGGACTTGGTTTTTATCATTTTCTTGACCTAGAAGATTATCGGGTCGATTGATTTGATGAATTTGAAGTGATAAGGAGAAGTTGGATGAGGTTTTCCCTAAGACAAATAATCACATTTGGTTTAGACTAGGATGTCCAAGGAATTGAGGATGATGGATCAGATCTATTGGATCCAATCTTCACAGAGCTTATATCTCATCGACCCATTACTACTATGGATTGGAGTAACAAGGAGATTGAAACGATTGAAGTAAGAACTACAGATGTTATGTAAAGGACACAAGAGTGGGTTGCTAAAAATAAAATAGAGCAGTCTCACCCTCAAACTAGGTCACAGGATACTCAACCTGCAAGAGGAAGCAACCAAACCCCTATAATTTCAAGGACCTTTGGATCAGCTTCACACAAGATTTCATCAAGAGCTCAAGGTGATGGTGATGATGAGCCTCCTGAGAAGAACTTGTTCAAACAGACTTGTGGAGAATATATCCTCAATCTACCCCAATTAGATAAAGATAAAGAGGTTGTTGAGGGGGAAGAGAATTTGGGTAACATTGCAATCAGTACCTCCTCCCCATCTTTCCACTCATCACCTATCATAGAAGTAAACGATCCTCTAAGAACTGGGCATTCTCCACCTTCATCACCAGATGTGCGAACTGTCACTCCTCCAACAAAGAGGACTTTATTTGAATCTTCTAGTTCTAAGGCTGACACTGTTTCTACCACTCTGACTTGGTTTGAAAATACATTATCAAAGAAAAGAAAATCAATACAGTTAGATCTCCCAAAACAAGATATGGTGGGTCAACTACTTCAGAGGACTCCTAAGTTCAAAATATTTAAGACTACCACCAAATTGATGGAAGATGATAGTATAAGGAATTTGTGTCTAGAAGTTTCTCACCCTACTGCACCAAAGGAGGTCACTCAAGCAACTGCAAGTGACTTTGATATTGCTAGGATAAACTTAGGACCCTCTACGAGAGATGGAGATGTGCAAAAATTTCAGGTATCAACATCAATGTTGGTTGAGTGATCTAATAAAGACAAGAAGAGCAAAGATGAATTAAAGGACCAGGTTAAGGTTTTAACTGAATGCTTAAAATCAGTCTTTTATTTCCCCCGTCAACCAATCTCTCAAGCTAAATCATCCTTTGATCTGACATCAATGATGGGAAAGGAGGTAGTAAGCAAGATGAAAAGTTTCAAGGTATTTGGAAAGGCCATAGAAGATTGGAGCAATGGCATAATAAACAAGGGAAATCAAATCATTTTAGACTTGCTAAAGATCCACTAGAAAGCATATTCCTTGAAAACTGAAATGGAGAAAGATATTGCTATCGCTAAGAAAGAAGAAGTATTATGGGCTCATAACCTAAATAAAATCAAAGAAATGTTGAATATGGGAATGGAGAGATTGGATAATGAGAAAATAATTCCCAATGATGTTGAAGGGTGTTGCATGATTTGTAATAAGAGTGTGGAATGGAAACTCCAAGTTACCAAATAGGGCTTACATGAATTTAATAAGGTATTATCTAAAAGCAACACAATCATTGGAGAGGTTCATAAGAATCTTACTACACTCGGTCTACAACCTAGTTTACAAGGATGTGGTAGTAATGAAGATGTTGGAGACTTAAAGGAATATTTTAAGAGGATGATTGATGAGATCTTTAGCTTCCAATCCTTTGATTTTGAGAGTTTGAGAAAGTTCAATGGGATAGACCTAGTCCTATTTCAAACAACTAGATTGCCAGGGACATATGATCGAAGAATTGAGGTTTCTTGTGATAATCAAATGGCCTAGAAGTTATGAATGGGGAACATTACTATTCTTCAACATAAGGAGTTGCAACCTATTACAAAATATTTCCAAACTTTGCAAAAAATACTTGCCACATCAACGGAACCTAGAAGTGAAGCGCCACTGTCGTGACTTTTCAATTGCTATCCTAATCTTTCATCTTATTTTGAAAAAAAAATCATTTTTGGGTATTTACGGGTGACAAGAAGCGGTTACTCATCCACATATATATTTGTATTTGGAACGAAAAACACTCTCTAGTTAGTTTTTTAAAAGAACTTGATATTATATGCTTTGAATATAATTCTACATTTTTTGCAAATTGAAATCATTAGTTGTCTGTGTGCATCTAGTTTATGGGGATTGTAGACACTGCAAAATAATTAATTAAATAATTTTAATTCATTTAATTAATTCATCTCTTGACCTTTATTCTACTACAATCAATTAAATAAATTTAATTGTGTCGCTAACCTCCTTTTCTTCAATAATTAAATAAATTATTATTTATTTAATTCTTTACCTTTCATCATTGGTCTATTGTTAAATAATTATTATTAATTGTTTGTCTGTCCATTAATCTTTTAATTCTTCTATAGTTAAATAATTTTCAAAATTATTTAATTATCTCTCAACATTTCTTGCCCATTAAATAATTAATCTAAATTAATTATTTAACTCCCTTTCCCTATTTTCTCCTAGTTAATTAAAATGGTTCCATAAATCATTTTAATTAAATGCCCACTTTCTTTTTCCTCAAATAAATAATTTATGCTTCCACTTGGTCAAAGATTCCTTTCTCATGAATTAAATGATTTTAATTTTAAATTTCCCATTATCCCTCCAATATCTCATTTTCGAATCCCAGCCATCGATTGACTTTGGTCTCTTCTCGATCTTGACCGTTCATTTCATAACTCCCACTCCTTTGTGTTGCATGTCTTCTCAACCGTCGATCTCAAAATCTTTCTAGAACTTCGATCTCGCCTGTCCATTTGAATGGTTGTCTATAAAATAATCTCTTCTCCTCCATTTTTGATTTAACAACCACTTCTCTCTAACTTTCATGCTTATTGTTTGCAGGTATTTGCACATACTTAGAACGATCTGAGGGAAACTTGCAAAAGCAGCTTGAGGAGAGACAAGAGAAGTGATTCAACTTCAATATGGGTAGTGTTTTCAATTTGAATGCTTTTGTTCTTCATATTTGATTGTTTTCTCTTGTTTTAGATTGGGATTTTAGCTTAGATAGTGTTGTGGTTGTCACTTAGTCTATGCTAACTTGATTTTTCCCATCTTACAGGGATAATTTGAAAATCTTAAATCTGTGCATTTAAGTTTTTCTCTCATGTTTATTCCTATTCTTGTGTGAATGTGTATGCATTTATCTCTGTGATTGATTTCATTTTTCAGATGATATTGGGTTGATATATATATATATATATATATATATATATATATATATATATATATATATGATTGTCTTAAGAGAACTAGCCTTTGCGCTAGTATTTATAATGTTTCTCTATTGCATCTGATACTAGAAATCTTTTTGATATCGTGTTTCAGCGTTCACTGCTTTCTAGTTAAAAGCACACACCAGCTTTTTTTAGTTCTTCTTAATTCATTGAATATCATAAGAGGGAGATGTACCTCTTCAATTCAAAGGGTGATTTCTTTTTCAAAGAGAGAAGTTATCTAGAGTTGTTGGAAATAGTCGCACCTTTCGAGCAAAGAGTCAACATCATTAAGTAAAACCTCAAGGTGCCCAATCTATTAGCCAACAATGAGTATTGAAGGTTTTCAGAAGAATTTGAACTAGAACTTAATTATTTTAGGATTTGACCATGAGTAATCATTTACAATAATGACATTTTATTTCCTCATGTTGATAATAATTACAAGACAAGGGGACCACTTAGCACGCAAACAAATCTAAGCATATTTTAGTGAGGGAAAGGAATGGTGAATGTTCACCATAATGGATTTTTTCCCTTTGGCCTCTTTTCCCATAGGAAAAACTTTTGGAGCATGTAAATCAAAAGATATCAAAAAAAAAATAGTGTCCATGTTATGCACCATGATATGAAAATGCTCGTTCAGTTGCTAATAAATGTATGAAATGAATGAAACTATCAAAAAAAATCTTCTCAAACTACTCCTTACCTTCATTGTTTGTTTCAAAGACCTACTGCACTAGACTAGAAAGTAGGTCCACAAGATTCCTTTTTTAATCCTCCAATGTGAGAGAAGCACCTACTTCAATCAGTACTCCAACCACTACAAGATGTCCAAAATGGAGAGCCCTATGAAAGCTACTTCATCATGATTCCCTATCCTAAGGAATATAGGATATTCAAGAATGAAAGCCAGATCTTATTTATTTGATTGATAAAATATAAAATTTGTGTGGACAACAAATGGCACTTAATTGTTGGAGAAAATCAAGTTTTTTATGTAGGCCTACACGTTGTCACTGTGTTCTTGCCACATAAAAATAATAATTGTAGATGGTCAGAGATGTGTGATTAAGAAGGAATTTATCAAGGATTTTTTATTATATTAGCATAAACATTTGATCTTTGCCTTTTTTTTTAACACTTCATCTTTTGTTTCATTGTTACACAACATTGTAAATAAAACCATCATTTCACACACAAACTAACAAGTTTAAAAAAATCAAAATATATAACTCAAAATAGAATAGCTATGCATGTTTCCTAAGTATTTGTTAATATAAGAAGAAAATCGTCATGGATCTTTGTCATTATAGTAGCATTAACATTTGATCTTTCCCTTCCTTTTTCTTTTTTTTAACACTTCACCTTTTGTTTCATTGTTACACAGCATTGCATTGAATAAAACCCATCATTTCACACACAAACTAACAAGTTTGAAGATATTTAAAATTCAAAATTGTAATGTATTTGTTAAGTAATTAAAAAATATAACTAAAAATGGAATAGTTATACATGTTTCCTACAACATGCTCATTTCTATTATCAGTTATCTTGGACAACATTTAGTAAAACATAAGTAGGTGTTTCTGGTATGAATCAGTCAACATACCCTTGCATTTGGATTAGCCCCAACAACAAGCAATCTCCTAACTATTGGCACATGATTCCTCCAAAATGCAATGTGAAGGGTGATTTATCCAAATGTGTTTCTTGTATCAATGTTTCCACCATCAACAAGTAGCAAGCATCATAATTTCACCTACCAATTTATAACCCCCACCATGGAGACGGATGTGGCCCCCTTTTTCTTCTTTCTTCCAGCACTCCAGTTGTTGCTCCCACCTTCCCCCCCAAAATAACTCCCCTTCCCCCCCAAAAAAAATAACTCCCCTTCCTTTTCTTCAATACATGTGATAAAGTTTCAAATAAAGGCTTCTAGAACTTCAACTTTAGAGTGAAATTTTGTATGTTGAAAATTTAGATATGTGACAATTGTTAATGTGCACAGACAAGTTCAATGTATTCTAATATCTCTCTTTCTATAATATATATTGTCTAGAATGTAATAATAAATACATCTATAACATAAATTTTATGTAGAAAATAAATATACTTAATACATAGTACATATTAATAAAAAAATTTGGGGTAAGTGCTACCAAAGGGGGTAGCTCCCTCTATTAATTTGCATAGTACATATTAATATTAATACCAATATTAATGTATAATTATTATTTATTTATTTATTATATTATATTTATAATTAATAATATAAGTTATGTTTAATTATAATATTATTATATTTATATAGTTTAGGTCACAAAGTTAAAATAAAATAACTCTATAACTAAATAAAAAGATAGCTCTTCAAATGAAATTAAAGTAACATTAAACAATGTAAACAATATAAAGTAATGTTAAATTAAAATTAAATAGCTCTAAATAAAGAAAATAACTCTTAATTTAAGACTGATATCGCCCCCCTCTCTCTAATATTTCATTTAATGTAATTACAAATGTTAATCTATTAAAAAAATTAACTATAAAATATACTAGTAATTGAACCTTAGTCTATAATGGGTACACTAACATTGATTTTAAATTCATCAAGATCATCTTTTTTTAGCATATAGTTGGAAAATCCTACACGAGATCAATTGTAAGGCCATTAATCAAGTGTTGTTTTTGTGTGTAACATATGTCTCCATGAACAATTGGTAGCTTCAAATTGATTTTACTATTGCAAACATCAATGCCACAAATGTATATATAGTATTAAATTCTCTCTCACACACACACACATAGAAGGCCAATGAATTTATTAGATTTCTTACAAGTTAATTTAGATAGTATTATATTTAAAAATATGTGAGGTCAATTGTGAGGTCATTAAGAAAGTATTGCTTTATGTGTAACTTATGTCTCCACGAACAATTTGGTAGCTTCAAGTTGATTTTATTTTTACAAACATAAATGCCACAAATGAATGTAGTGCTAAAGTTATTAGATTGCTTATAGGTTAATTTAGATGGTATTATATTTAAAAATATATACTACTATATTATATTATATTTAATAATTTATATTGTATAGAATGTAATAATAAATATCTATAATATAAGTTTTATATGTAAATAGATGTATATAATTTAATAATAAGTGTATATTAATATTTATAATATATTATATATATTTTATTATATTTATGTTTAATAATATATATTATGTAAAATATAATATATAATAAATAGATATAATTATAATATAAATTTCATAGTCTATAATAGGAAGTTTCAAAATAATGTAATTAGTAATAAATATAATTAATGATTGATCATATATTAAAATGATTTGATTGTGTCCTCAAAATTTCCACCATTTGATGAATGATAACTATATGAGCGTGAATTTTCACCCCTTAGGCAAATTCCCCTTTCACCCTTCCTCACTTTAGAAAACCAAATCCAAAGGCGAAATTCCACCTAAGCCCGCTACCTTCGTTCCACTTGGCACCTGTTTTGAATGTCAATAGAGGTGTTTTTGTCTAGGACGCCTACGCAGCGCGCAAACGTCTATGCGGTGTGCTTACGTCCCTGATAGATTCCCGCATCTAGAGCCTGCAGAGGCGTTACCATTCCCATTGGGAGTCAACTTGTAACACCCTCTTCGACCGGCCGACCCGAATATGGTCATTTTCTTCACTCTTTCCTTCATATTCATGATTCTTGCTTCCATTTTGCATCTCTTGGATCTTGGGACCTCTCCATCCTTTTCATCTCATCCCTTCACAGACTTTGAGCAGTGTTCTTAGCACTCTACAATCCCTTTACAAGCTCCAAGTAGCTTCTTCACTATCTCTTCAAACACTTTACACTTCACAGCAGCAACATCAACACTCCATCACTTTAGTAGAGCAAGTGGGGAACGAAACACCATGGCAGTAGAGGCTTGAGTTCCTCTCATTTTCTCCCCCACTAGCCTTGAGCGCTTTGGGCAGAGGTGGTAAGATTTCACTCCTATCCTCTATTATTTGGTTGAGTAGCATAACATTGTTTTGTAGTGTCTCTATGTACTTTACTTCATTTCATACTTTTCTCTCTATCTATTTGGCTATCCGTGGAGGTGGGAACACCAAAACGGGGGTTTGACTAAGGCAAGCCCCAAAATTCTCTCTCTTTCACGTATGCAAGTATTGAAGACATTCACAAGCTGGAGACTTCATCACTCGCACGGTTGTAAGTATTTCCCTTCTCTTCTCCTTATCTTTATCACTTCTATTTCAATCCATTTCAGCTTTATCACATTCTATAAGTTCTCATTAATTGGATTGCTAATAGTCACTTAGTTGTTCTCTGAGATAAATCTGCTCTATGGTCCATACAAAATGCCAACGCGCCTTGGGGATGCCAACTCACCGCGCTGTCATCTGTATTCTACGCTGACATCATTTGGTTGAAAGCTTGTCGGTTTATCCGGAGAATCTCTGTGACTTGCTCTTTCTAGTTCTAGAACTCTCGTTGCTATCCTTTGAGGTAGTTTAGGGTAGTTCACCCCGTGAGGCTCTCTAACAGAAGAGAACTCATGAGTAGCGAATCCCCCTTCTCTACATTTTGGTGAACCTGATGTGAAGAATAGTGTTCTTCAAAAAACTAGGAATTTATTTACCCCTACTTGGCGGGGTCATAACTTTTGACTCGAGGCTTGGAATTCAGAACCGTTTGCATCGTTGGAAAGGTCTTCTAGAGAACTAGTTTAGTCCCTCAAATACTAGTGCCTTTGGTAGACAAATTTTAACGACTGACACGAGTTCCAAAGCCTAATTCCGCTCTGAAGACCTCTGAAAATGCAAATTACTAGAACATAGAAAATACCTAAAAAATCATAATAAATTTAATATATTCTTTTATTAGTTCTATATCTAACTTTATTCAAAATGTTAATGATATTCCATTTCATGCATGTGATAGTGACTTGGATTTGCACATGTCACTATGTATCTTTGATCCTTCTCATGAGAGTCCTCTAGCTTCTAAGGATATCTTGTTGCAAGAAGATGAAATTATTGATACCTTTCTTAATGTCACTCTACCTTCTATTCATTTTGATGCACTCTCCCCTAGAGGTGATTCATTTTTGAATGATGAACCTTCTATTCATTATGATGCACTCTCTTCTAGAGATGATGCATTCATGGATGACAAATCTTCTACTCATTCTGATGCACTCTCTTCTAGAGATGATGCATTTGTGAATGATGAATTTCTTCTCTATTCCTCACTCTCCTCTAGAGATGATGCATTGGTGCATGATGAATCTCCTTCCACATTTGATCCTATTTGGATCGATGTTGAGAATATGTCTTTGAATAATTGTTCCACTACTTGTGATGATTTTGTAGATGTAATCTATGTCTTTGATGCCCCTCAAAGGCCTAAGAGACCTATCATTTACGTGACTCCATCCAGTCCTTCTCCTGAAAGGGTTTGTTCTATTGATGGTGTTCCATTTTATAGTGATTCCCTTGATATTTCTAAGGCTCCCTTTTACAGAGTGGTAGCACGCACCTATAATACTAGAATGAATAAACAACTAAGCCTTCCTCAAGCACTTGAACCTACAACTGAAGCACCTAGTGATTACGATCTTGTCGAGCAACCTCAGGTTACTCCAAATAAGATCTCATTGTGGGACTTGCTTCAGTCTACTTCGGTTTATCAAGGTATGCTTGAGGAAGCCTTGCAAAAGATCCTCTTTCCTTCTTCCACTAGGCCAGTAGATGTTGATGCGTTGATAGCTCATATTTGTGCAGATTCACTGAATATTACATTCTATCCGTAGGAGCTTCCGCCTTCAAAAGTACAAAAGCAAGTAGATCCTCTAATGATTATAGTCAATATTAATAATATTGGCAATAGACGTAGTCTCATTGATGTTGGTTTGGCACTCAATGTATGTAGCATCGATCTATTTCCTAAGATTAATATTGATCCATCTTCTATTTATGCTTCTTTTGTTGACATTCGTGGGTTCAATAATGTCGATCAACAAGCCCTAGGCACGATAGTCTTGCCTTTGAGGTTGGGACCCATTATCGTACCTACCCTTGTATATGTTATGCCAGAGAAGTTACCTTATAACCTCCTTCTTGGTAGACCGTGGATTCATGCTATGGGTGTAGTCTCGTCTACCTTGCATAAATCAAT
Source organism: Sequoiadendron giganteum (assembly GCA_007115665.2). Taxonomy (NCBI): domain Eukaryota; kingdom Viridiplantae; phylum Streptophyta; class Pinopsida; order Cupressales; family Cupressaceae; genus Sequoiadendron; species Sequoiadendron giganteum. The sequence continues at coordinate 620,311,916 of CM021109.1, read as the reverse complement.
TAAGTTCATTTGTAATAATCAAGTAGTCACAGTCAAGGCTGAACCTGAGGCTATGCACTTATGTGAGATGGCAACTATTGGTCAGGCTTCATTTGTGCCTACTCTTATTCCTTTAGTATCTTCTAATGTGTCGATGTTTACTCCAACAGTATCTACTACAAACGATACTCTTGAGATAAACATCCTTGAAGAATATCCTTCTGAAGCAAGAAATATTAAGCCTGTTCCTTCTACCTCTTCTCAAGAGAATGCATGTCTTGGTGATGATTGGGGTCCTTTAGACTTTACAGATTCCTTCATTCAGGAATATAAAGTCGACCCAATCGACTTCGACCCTTCGATAACATCATTCACATTTGTTATCAAAGATGATCATTCTTTTGCATCGCGGGCTGATGTGAATGCGAATTGTAATGTTCTTAGTGTTGATCCTCCTTCTGAGGAGGAAAATTACACCTCTTCTAAAGAGGATAATGTTGGTAGTCCTATCAAGAAGATGACGACAATCCCGTAGAGGAGTATGTTCCCCCTTTCTGGAATAATACTCTCTATGAAGATCCCCCCTCTTCTCATGATTTGCAAACACATTATGGCCCCAACTTTAGGCTTGTTTCTGAGTATAGCTATGAGCGTAAAGGTTGTGGGCGTAACAAACAAGGCATACAGGTACCTATAGAATTTGTGCCTCATAAGCATAACTTGGGGCTTAGTTCCTTGAATAAACCATTTGAGCAGAAACTACGGTTGAATGTTGATAGGATGTTTGCTCAACCTATTTCTCACAAATTGGTCTATCCTCCTTTGTCTTCTATCTTCGTGTCTTCATCTTCTTCTTGTTAGCAGTCGAGCCTTTCTCTGCAAGAGAAAGGGTTGCTTCCTGCTTCTCATCCTTTATCCGAGCGAGAGTGTATCTTGTTGCGACTTTTAAAATCCCACTCGATTACTCTTCCTCCTCCTACATGTAAGAAATCTCATAAACATGATAAAGAAAAAAATTATTTTTGTGCATACCATAGAGTGCCTGGCCATTCCACTAGCGAATGTAAGGCCTTGGAGGATAAAATACAACAACTTCATGATTCAGGTGTTTGTTGATGCACTTGCCTTTTCTTAGCATGACAAGTGATATTTAGGTCTACCTCTATCCTACATGCTTAAAGCACCTTGTGTGGTTCTCCTCCCCTATATATTAGGGGCAGTGATAACTTGTTTTGAAGATCTGTGTCCTTTTGATAGACCCCCTCTATGTCTTTCAAATGTAGCATCCCTTGAGTGGACCTTCTTCCTTTTGAAGGGTTCCCAAGGGACCCCTTTGAAAGATTTTCTCTTGAATGAATTCTATGGCATCTAGCTTGGGGACAACCCGACTAGACCGTTCTTACTTCTTCGTGTCTAGTCCGGGGGCAGCTCGACTAGACCTACTTCACATCCTTGTGTCTAGCTTGGGGGCAGCCTGACTAGACCTTGCTTTTCAAATAGCGCATCCCTTGAGTGGACCCCTCTTCCTTTTGAAGGGGTCCCGAGCGACCCCTTTAAAATTCTTCTAGCTTAAGGATGGTATGTGTGACTGTTTGTTCACTGGCCTGCGTTATCGCTTCCTAACATGTTCTATCTGCGGGTAAACATGTCGCCATCTCTGAATTTGTGGAGTCCCCTTTGCTTGGTCTCCTTCATGTGAGAGTTCTTGGAGGATACCTTCCTTGTAGGTCTACGGGTCTATAAGGTGCTTTCTTGGTTTCCTTCATGTGAGAGTTCTTGGAGGATACCTTCCTTGCAGGTCTGCAAGTCTGTAAGGTGCTTTCTTGGTTTCCTTCATGTGAGAGTTCTTTGAGGATACCTTCCTTGCAGGTTTGTAAGGCACCTTCTTGGTTTCCTTCATGTGAGAGTTCTTGGTGGATACCTTCCTTGTAGGTCTACGGGTCTGTAAGGTGATTTCTTGGTTTCCTTCATGTGAGAGTTCTTGGAGGATACCTTCCTTGCAGGTTTGCGGATCTGTAAGGTTCTTTCTTGGTTTCCTTCATGTGAGAGTTCTTGGAGGATACCTTCCTTGCAGGTCTAGGGGTCTGTAAGGTGCTTTCTTGGTTTCCCTCATGTGAGAGTTCTTGGAGGATACCTTCCTTGCAGGTATGTGGGTCTATAAGGTGCTTTATTTATTCAACTTCATAGTTTCACAGAGTTATGAAGTCCTTTTCTTGTCCTACACTTTCGATTTTTCCAGACCGTGCTCTGCTTCCTCGTCAATTCAGGTATACATTTATAACCTTACTACTTCTCTACTCTACTTTACTGAAGCACTCATCAGTATTCATGCTCGCTAAAGTGGGGGAAAATTTTATGAGCGTGAATTTTCACCCCTTAGGAAAATTCCCCTTTCACCCTTCCTCACTTTAGAAAACCAAATCTGAAGGTGAAATTCCACCTAAGCTCGTTGCCTTCATTCCACTTGGAACCTGTTTTGAGTGTTGGTAGAGGCATTTTTGTCTAGGACGCCCGTGCACCACACAGACATCTGTGCAGCGTGCTTACGTCCCTGACAGATTCCCACGTCTGGAGCCTGCAGAGGCATTACCATTCCCATTGGGAGTCGACTTGTAACGCCCTCTTCGGTCGACCGACCTGAATATGGTCGTTTTCTTCACTCTTTCCTTCATATTCATGGTACATGGTTACCTCAACAGGACTTGTATCCAAGACCCATCCATGCATTATAAATCAGGGTTTATATATTCTCCCTAAGTTGATCTTAAGGGCAGTGTTAGAGTAATTAGGATAATCACTTGATAATTAATTAATTATTAAGTTCCTTATTACTTTAGTTCACTTAAGCTAAACTAGGAGTTCTTTTTTAATTATTAGTTTGAATTAAATATAGGACAAGTTGTCTCATTGCATGAGATTAGAACACTTGTCACTATCTAGTCAAATCCTCATCTAGGGTTTTCTTTTGCACGTTTTTATAAAGCTTGCACATTCATTGTAATAATTCAATTCAAAACCATTCAAGTTAATACATTGCACATATCAATGCTCTTTTGGGTTGAATATTTTCTCTCTTGGTTGCATAGAAAATCAGTTGCTTTGATCTCTTTCTTGTGGCAGGTGTTTTGGTTGCAGGTATTTCTTGGAGCTGTGGGATTCACTATCAACTCCAACAATAGGCATACCCAAGAACAAATCATTTGCATGCTTTTTGAACACTTCCTTCATTATATTCCTGATTCTCATTCATTCTTCTCACTTCTTGCAATTCGATCTCATTGTCACTTCTTAGCACTTCATTCTCTCCATTCTTTCTCTCTCCACCATTATTCTTGTAGGTTTCAAGCTCTACATCACACTCACATGATCGTCTTGTGTCTACGAAGCTCTCACTCTTCCTCTTGGCTTCTCCAAGCTTGTAGAAGGGAGGTTAATATTTATTTCATTACATTATCTATCTTATAGTTAGCATATTTTTGTCTTTGCATTCTATATGTATCATCTTATTGCTTTCTTTATCAGTATTTATCTATCATGGTCTATCTGGCTATTTGTGGAGGTGGAAACACCAAAGCGAGGGTTTGACTGAGGCAAGCCCCAAAAAGCAACCTCAACATTTTCTCATTTCCACGTGTGTAAGTTTTTATCTATGAGGAGCTTGTGGGAGGTTGGACCTACCATGAGTTGGACATATTTTTCCCTCTACTTGTCATTTCACTCATAGTTAGTTTATTTTCCATTTAAAAGTATCCTTCTTGTTGTACTAGTTTACTTTTTTATTATTAGCATTTTATTCATTTCTATTAAAACTATTAGATTTTAGCGTTCAAATTGCTAGTCGGTCCTGAGTGTTTTAGGTCACATATTTTTCTCTTTGTTTGTAAGAGATGTTAGTGTGTCGTGTTGTCGTCCTTGGTCCACACTCTCATCCTTTGTTCGAGAGTTTGTTAGTCTATTTCCCAAGACCTCTAAGGTCTATTCACATGATTTCTAAAGTCCCCCATCCTACAAACCCAAAAATATAACTCAATCTCCCTTTCATTTATCACCCCATCATTTGAGCTTCGTTATTGAGGTCACCTAGGGCTATCTATCCCTTGCAAACTCTTCCCTATCCTAGAGACTCAGGAGTGGTGGATCCCATTCGTTATAAAAGTGTACACCACAAAGGTTAAAGATGTCACAAAGATGCCTTCATCTTGTAATTTTTAGCAACTTCATAGCCTACAAGGAATAATTATAAGTCATTAGATGATTGATTGCTCAATTCACAAATAAATTCCAACCATATTCTCATCTTTTGGGGATTTTTTTTCGCTAGGATAAATAATTTCACCATGCTTTTGATCAAATAAAATAATACCTAGCTAATAATCCCCTAGTCCTTATGGAACCTAATTCTAACAAGCCACTTTTGGTGTACATCTTAGTTACTCAACATGATTTCGGTGCCCTACTTGCATAACATGATGATTAACATTGAGAAAAATATATATACTATATAAGTAGAACCTTAGTTGGATATGAAGCTAACTATATGCTTATGGAAAAGGCTTGTCTAGTTGTAGTATTCACTTCTCAAAATCTATGAAACTACATACTTCCACATAAAATATATATTATAGTCAAAATGAACTTACTCAAATACCCTCTCTTAAAAACTACTTTGACATGGAAAATAAATAAATGGTTCATGTGTGTTGCAAGGTGTGTTCCCTTGGTATCCTTGTGTTGTGCAACACAATGCTCGGGTATGTAACATGGCTTAACCACCTCCTATGGATTCATTAACTATAGCGGTTGTATTGGGCATTAACAAGTTGATCTTTTGGTGTAACAACAATCATCTATGAAACAATTGGTATCAAAGCCTGGGTCCCGGTTTCAAACCCCTCGCTTGCACTAGGGGGGATTGTTGCAAGGTGTGTGCCATTGGTCTCCTTGTGTTGTGTAGCACAAATCTTGATTTCATGACATGGCTTAATCGCTTCCTGTGGATTCATTAACTCTGGCGATTGTATCAAGCATTAATGGGTCGATCTTTTGGTGCAATGACAACCGTCTGTGCAATAATGCTCCTTAATAAATTTTATATAGAGTATGTAAAGGAAAAATTAATTAAGGGACAAGTGATTGTAGACTAGTTTGTAGAAGAACCATTAGGAGATACTCACCCTATTACCATACACTTTCTTGACAATTCCATCCTCACTCTTACAAAATCAAAAGAATGGAAGCCCTACTTTGGTATTTCCTTCACCAATTGTGGCTCAAGGTAGGTGATGAGAGCCAATTATGTTCCATTTTATGCCATATTTTAACGTATTTCATATTCCTTCATATCCATTCCTACATTCCATTTTCATTCCATATCATACTATTTCACCATTTTATGTTGCATATGATTAAATATATATAAGTGGTATTTAATACAGTTTTGGATAAAATATGGAAATTAATTATTGACTATCTTTACTAATAAGCATTATGATTTCAAGCCTTGGAAAATAAATCTTGCAACATGCAGATCACAGGAACTTCCTGTCACCTTCTATGCAGAAAATCTTCCTGTCACTTTCTGGTCAAGAACCTTCTTCACAAAAGTATGGTTTGTGCCTACCATTGTAGTTTCCTTCATCCTGTGGATGACATCAACCTTCGTGGTGGCATCGATTACCTCCTTGGTGTTGACCGTGCATTGTTTCATCCAACGATAGTCTTCCTTTATCCATTTCTTTATGACATGTTCATCCCATTCTATGCACGTATTCACGCATGCTTATCAAATTGGCTACATTCTTGCTATTGTCATATCTGTCATGATTATTCTACACCATTAATCAGAACTAAATAAGGAAGCAAAACCCATGGAACTAAATAAGGAGGAGTTGTGAGAAGATTATACGTTTCTAGTTCATAATTTGTTTTTAGTTATTAAAAAATATTTTAGATATGTGGCTAGCGATCCACATTTTATTTCTTCTAGTTTGGTGGTCGTAGACCAAAACAAACTATCTATTCTTGTGCATAGTTTTTATAGGTTGCGTATATATAAGCAGTGGCGATTATTTTTCTGTATTATCTCTGAGAAATCAAATATCATTCTATTGATTAGTCTAACATGGAAAGGCATTTTTTTCCACTTGCCTTGTGAACCAAAGGAAGGACCCACTCTTGGAACACTCAGTGAGGTTGTTGTGTGTTTGAATTAGTTAGAATTTATATTGTGTGATTTGTTTTATGTTGAATGTATTTTACAGTGTGTGATTTGTTTATGATTTGATTTCCTTTTAAGATCAGAAAGCTTTAATATTTGTCTTATGTGGTTGATTCATTGTTAAAAATAGATTTGTAAATGGTGTGATTAATTTCCTATTGGATGCAATCACTATCTAAAGTGCAAAAAGTTCAACTATTTCAGTAGTTTATTTATAGTTCAATTATATATACTATTTTCGAAGCTACTTTGTATTTTGTTCTACGAACTTTCTGACGTAGTGTAACTTCTTGTCGCAACAAAAAACATGAGCCAAATTAAATATTTTCTAGAATGTTAGTTGCATTCATCCCCACTTAATTCACTACTTTCAGCCCTTAGGTATACTACTGCAACACCTTTTGCAAGCTTACGATCCCCGAATTGACACTTAGACCAAGCTGAACCTACTTCATTCTTTACCCCAGTTTTGGCCTATCAGTAGGCATTTATTTTCTCCCATCACAGGGAGACCTCATCCTCAAAGCCTTAAAAACTAGCTTCTGATGTACCAACAATATATTAGACAATGAGGAATTAATTTTAGAACTCAAGCTTGTTGTAAAATGGGAAATATAACATTTGTAAGTCTTTGGTTAGTATTAGTTAGTTATCAAGTAAGTCAATTATGGATACAACACTAAAGACGATAATCACATTCCATACAAGTGGATGGTAGACAACTACAAATCATATTTTAGTGATATATCTTTCAAGAGAATACTACAAGTAAATAATAAGGCCACATATGTTATGGATAATGATATGATCTCTTCCTAATATGTCAAAGATATAACATAATGCCAATTTATAGCTATTCAATTGGTTACCTAGCATATGATATCCCTAAATTTGATATGATATATGACATTGTTGGTTTCAATAATCCCTCCTATCATGACATCTAAACCCACCTTACCCATCAAATGATTCCACCCAATTTCACATCTAACCAATGACAATAATTAATTTAATGTGTCTCCCATATCACCAAGCTTGTTAGAACCCTTTATCGTAGGAGATATGAAAGCACCTTGTTGTGATGTCTTGAGATAAAAGAGAAACTTAGTGATCAAAGAGGTTTATAATAAATTATTTGTGGTACCCATACCAATAAGATCATCCTAGCCAAGGGCTACTTTGCATAGGTTATTATTAGCCCGCTATGTAATAGGATGCTTGCAAATATGTGAAGAAATATCTAGCTTGTCATAAGCACAAAGATTTGGTTCACACTCCATCTCAAGCCCTATAAACTATAACTACTCCTTGTCCTTTCTCCACTTGAGTCCTTGAACTCATTGTTAAAATCAATCCCACTTGTTCTAATGGTCGTAAGAACATTCTCACCACCACTAAATACTTCACAAAGTGGGTCAAAGAAATTCCAACCACTTATGTTTTTACACCCCAAGCGATATTACCTATTTACTATTACCTTGTTTCATTAAATTGATTGAATAAATGAATGTGTTTTGTGGATATCTACATGAATGTGTTTTATTAATCTTTATATGAATATGTTTAATGAATCTTGAATGAATGATTGATGCACTTTGATATTTTATAATGTTTCTATCTATGAAATGTATGATGCATATGATTATGTCATGTTCGGATAACTATGGTTATGATGTGCCAAGTTGAGTGTAGGAACAAATTTGATCCTCCAAAAGAGAGGGGAAGTATCACTCAAGAGAAGAACTTGGTATGGTAACCCTCAACAAGCCTAATTGAGCAATCACACACTCACATCCTAATCGGTCATAGAGAGTCGAGTCAGTTTTGGGGAAAGGTAAGTAATCGTTGTTGTGAATGTTGTGATTGATAATTGTGATTAAGTCTTAATGTCTTGTGTTAGTCTTTCATTGTATGCTTATTGCAGTATCAATGAGATATATGCATATGCATAAGATGTATATATATGTATATGTGTACAAATCTACGGTAGACTCATACATGTGAGTGAATACATACATGAGTATACGTAGGTAGACGTACCTATGCATGCTCATGGATGGATCACCCATACAAATGGGGATACCGATTGCACTAAATTGACATATATATATATATGTGTGTGTGTGTATATATATGGTAATATATATGTGTGTGTGTGTAATGTTATAATAACATATATATGTTTATATTAGTATATATATGTGTGTGTAATGTTATATTAACATATATATTTATATATAATAGTACATATATGTATTTGCATAATACTATTCTTTATTTATGTAAATATGTTTGTAAACCTTGTGAAATAAATATGTGTATATATTAATACAAATATATATATATATGTATGTATGTATATATACTATGGAATATATATATATATATACATATATATATAATATATAAATGAGAATTGAAGTTATGAATATGAATCATAAAGTGCATAAGATAGCGCTGATCATATTATTAGTAATATGCAAAAAGGCATATAATATACCATGGGGTGCATGAAGCTTAAAGCATAGCTTTAAGTGGTGGTTAATATAGCGCATAAAGTAAAACATGACCAAGCCAAACATAAAAAAAAGCACATATGAAGTATTGCAGCTATGTTAAATGCTTAAGAAGGGAAGTAAATGTTGTGTGAAGCAAAGAATAAGTCATCAGGTCACGCCTCTGAAGGTGGTACCAAAGCATTGAGGTAGCACCATATTTAGTAGAGGTTGTAATACAAAAGAATTCTATGAATTTGAATAAGCCTGCAAATAAGTGTTTTGAATTAGTCAAGTGCAAACTTGGCATCATTTTGAAATGGGACTCACAAACTTGTTTTCAGCTTGTTGTCCCAAATGTTAAGTTGGCTCAGCCATGAAACTATCATGTGTTGCAAACCTGCAAGTGAGTCATTGCATAAGGAAGAAAGCTGGTAGAAATACTTGTTTGTAGCTATTGGTTGCTCATAAATTAGTATAAATAGAGGTTCCCATTCTACCGAATGCTACACTTATCTTTCTGAATATCTTGATGTTGTTTTGTTGTGAGTTTGAGAGCTTGTGAGTTGAGAGTTATTTTGGTATTTGTATTTGTGGTTATTGTGAGATTTTGAGAGAAGTTAGAAGAGGATAGTCAAGTGTAACTTGGAGGAGGTGTCAATTGATTGAGGATTCATACTAGGAAGGAGTCAAACCGATTGAAGCTCATGCAGGCGTGCTAGTTTCTATTCCTTTGTCTTTATGTTGGAAAGGATAATTTAGTTATTTACTATGTTGAGAAAAGAGTGTTTTTGAATATGTTGTGGAGTTTTTTTGAGATTGTTTGTTTCATGGTTATGCAATATGTTGTAGAACCTATCTTGTTGATTATGTATTTATGTACCCTATATATGATATTTTAATTGAGTGTAGCGTAGTTATACTATGTATATTTATCTTCGCTACACGAAGGGAGTCTATGTTAGATGTATGTAGCATTATGCAAGATGTTGTTTAAACACTTTGATAGTATAGTCTTATTGTTATGGGATGATTATGTGGGGTTATTCTTGGGATTGGTCAAATCTATGGGAAAGGGGGTAACCTAGATATAGAGTATAATGGTCATTATAAACCAAATTGAGCTAGGAAGATGGGTGAATGTGTGACATCTACTCTAAGTTAAGGGTAATGAAAACTTTGGCCAAAGTAATGTAAGTAGCCAATGTTTACACTGTCAGTTTCATTGTGATTTAGGATTACGTACTAGGCATGGGATGTTCATACATGTAAGTTGTAACCAATGTATGTCAGTCTAGAAACGTATAGGACACAACACCAAGCTTAGAATAGGCTATTATTACGAGGTTACTAAACCAATCTCTTCGTCGAAGGGTAGGGCCATCTTACCAGTTAGGTAGATGTGTTGGGGACAATAAGTCTGAGGTTGGTGGAAAAGCACTTGAGTGATGCTTTTCCTCTTCAGTTGGCAGCCAAGATTTGATGGGGAACTCCTAGACCATTGTACTTTATACTTTTTGTAAGCTTGTTTACGCTATGTATGTAATTTGTATCTATCTCTTTTGAAATTGAAAATATAAAATATCATATGGAGATCATGTATCATCATTATTTGAATCAATGAAAGGAATTTTTCGTATGCAATGGAAAAGTTTGAAATATGTTTCAAATGTGCATTTATTATTCAAAGGAAAATAAATTTTTTATTTCTCTTTAAGGTTAGATACATAAACTGTTCACTTGTGAGTAAAAGATAGGAAAAATTACTATGGAATAATGGGTATGTTACACGTGGTATCAAAGCTATCAAGTTCATCTCTAGAACCTATGTGCTCGCTATGTTTCCAATCCAACATTATGAGAATCTAATGTTTGGAAATTTTTGTGCCAAGATGGTGCATCTTAGGATGAATAAAAGGAAGTCAATGATCGGAAACGAGCACTACCTATGGGCCAAGAAGGAAAGAGAAGCCCTTGTCTGTACCATTGAGGGAACCAACCATGACAATGCCATTCGGTTGAGTGATACTAAGACTATTAGTCATGCCCTTTCACGTATCAACCAAGAGAAGAGAAAGATGAAAGATGATGCCAGTTTCAACCACTTACCTCTTGTCTCTCTAGCAAAGTTGGACTCTTTATCACTTTCTAGGGATATGCCCTCATAATGAAGTGTTAGTCTAGCAATGTTGTTTAGAGACCCTCGTATTATACCTATGTTTGAAATTATTGTAATAGCCTCAAGTGGCGAGTTAGAGGAATATGTTTCCCAAAATTATGTATCAGAAGATAAATTTGAGGGATACTACCCTTTTTAGGATAGAGATGAGAAAATAATATGATGGTTATACCCCACATAGCTATGTATTAGAAAGCGAATCCAAGGGATAATCTCCCTTAGAATATCTTAATAGTCACTCTATGTAAGCTTAAGGATATTGAAATCCTTCATCAATTTGAAATAAAAACATTTTTTTTTGAAAAGCTTGTGTAAATGTTCTTTGCGATATTCTTATATGAATTATTGTTCTTTAATACTTGTAGAATGTTAATTGTTAAAATTTATTAGATCTAATTAAATGAAACCTTCAGGTAAACTGTTCTTGGAAAAATGGTTAGAACACAAACTAACATTAGGGAAAGTCAAGAAGTAGGACAAGGTACTGAGAATGTGAAAGCTAAGTTGGATTACATCATGTCATTAATGGATGAAACAAGAGCAAGGATAAGAAACCTCAAACAAGAAGTAAGGGGTAAAGAAAGAGTGGAACAAGAAGACCCAAATAATGATGAGGAATTACCTCATAATGAAGATGAAGGGGAGAATTCTCATGATCATAGCCATTCTAGAGAGAAAGAGGATGAGGATTCTCATTCAAAGTTAGAAGGAACTAAAAGGAAGTGATTGGCCAATGAGTTGTCTTGAGAAATGAATAAAATCACACCTCCTAAATTTGAGGGTAGTGTTATTGGGGATGCAACTAAAGCTTGGATTATGGATAAGGAAAAGTACTTTGAGATTATAAATTATTTTGATGTCACTAAATCCATATGGGGAGCTTACCAGTTGGTAGGTGAAGCATCCAACTAGTGGACGAACAAGAAAATGGAGTTAGGACTGTGTTCCTTGAGGCTGACATGGAGCGAGTTTGTGGAAATTTTTCAGAAATGGTGGTTACCACAACTCTTCTATGATCAGAAGCTCATTGATTTCTAGAATCTGAAGCAAGGAGATTCATCATTGAATGAATATTAGGAAAAGTTCACTCACCTCCTAAGGTACGTACCCATGTATCAAAAGGATGAGCCATTCCAAATAAGGAAGTTTATTATGGGACAAAATTCCCAAATAGGTGGTGAATTATACGTACATGGTCCAACAACCATGGACTTGGTGTATGAAAAAGTGATTAAACAAGAACAAAAACTTAAGTCTATTTCAGTCTATCGAGAAAGGAATAAAAAGAAGTTTAACTTGGCATAGGCTAATCAAGCACCAAGAATACCCAATGAAGGGGAATTTTTTTAGAAGCAAGGGGACAAGGGACCTCAACAAAGGTGGAATGAACCAAGAAGAGACCAAAGAGGAAGTAACAACAACTATAACATCAACAACAGAGCTAGCAAAAATGTTAATAACTCTAGGAGACCTGTGAAAAAGAAGGGACCAATGAATGGATGTTTTACATGTGGAGGGGATCACTATGCTAATTGGTGCCCTAGTAAGCCAAAAAAATATTAACCACGTGGGAATCATATTCCTCCATAGCAAGATGCATTTCAGCAGAGGATACATGCTACAGTAGACAACCGATAGGTTGAGTATCAAATCACTCCAGTAGAAGTCTCAGATATTTTTCTGACATTCCTATCTCAATTTTAATAGATATTGGTGCCACAAAAAAAAAATCCTAAAATAACAAGTTAAATGTCTAGAAAGGTTGGTTTTGTGGAAAAATCATGGGTTGTGGAGTATGGAAACTAGACAAGAGCTTTGGTGAGTCAATGTCTATTTGAAGCAAGGTTATAACTTCCAAGTTTCTCTACAGAGGTGAATTTGTACATAGCATCCATAGGTTCCTATGATGTCATATTAGGAATGAAATGGTTATGGAAGCATAGAGTTAAAGTGGATTCCCATGCTACGACCATATAATGCTTAGATGACCTAGGTAACCAAGTGTCTATACAAGGAACACCTAGAGAAGTGAAACTACGATAGATTTCAACTGTGTAAATGCATAAGGCGAAAAAGAAAGGTTGTCAAATCTTTGCAGTAAAGATGGAAAAAATTGAGGAATATAAGGAAGTCATCCTTCAAGATGATGTCGTGTATTATGGACCTCAAGATTCTCAAAAAGTTGAAGAAGGAGAAGTAGTGGAAACAAGGAAAATAAACATGGAGAAATTTGTGGATGTATTTCCAAATGAACTACCCAGTTGCCTCTTAAGAGAATGTTTGATTTCTCCATTGATATAGTCTCTGGGTCAGAACCTATATCGAAAGTACTATATAGGATGACCACAATTGAATTGATGGAATTGAAGGCACAATTAGAGGAATTAATATTTAAGGGATTTATAAGACCCAATGTCTCACCTTCGGAAGCGCCAGTAATCTTTGTTAAAAATAAAAATGGTACACTACACTTATGTATAAAGTATCATTTGCTTAACAAAGAAATAGTAAAGAATAAGTATCCATTGCCATGTATCGATGATCTCTTCAATCAGATGCGGGGTATGATTGTGTTTTCAAAGATTGATCTACGTTCTAGATATCACCAACTAAGAATCAATAATGAAGATATTTTTAAGACAACTTTTAGAACAAGATACAAACATTACGAGTTCACAATCTTACCTTTTGGATTGACAAATGCATCAGAGACATTCATGAACCTAAAGAACAATGTATTTAGAGATTGCTTGGATAGGCTTGTGTTGGTATTCTTGGACATCTTAATCTACTACAAGAATGAGGAAGAATATCACAATAATTTGGAGATGGTGTTACAATGATTGAGAGAACATAAATTGTATGGAAAACTCTCAAAGTGTACCTTTTACCAAAAAGAGTTACAATATCTAGGAAATGTAATCTCGGTAAATGGAATCGCAGTTGTTCCTGCAAAGATTAAAGCAATATTAAAATGGTCGGTGCCCAAGAGTGCACCTGAAGTCAGAAGTTTTATGGGTTTGGCTAGGTATTAATGTAAATTTGTAGAGAATTTTTCAAGGATAACATTTCCCATCACATCTTTGAAAAGGAAGGGTAAGAAGTTTTGAGTGGACAGAGAAATTTTAAGCGAAATTTGATCTACTCAAAGAAAGGTTAACCACGACTCCAATACTAAAGGTACTAGATTTGGATGGTAACTTTATTATTATTACAGATGCATCAGGAGAAGGATTGGGTGGAATGTTAATGTAGGAGGGCCAAGTCATAGCTTATGAATCAAGGAAGCTAAAGCCATATGAAAAAAAATATGCTTCACATGATTTAGAATTAGCAACAGTTATTCATGCACTACATATATGGAGACACTATCTGTTGAGAAAACCCTTTGAACTCAAGACCAATCACCATGGTCTCAAATATTTGTTTACCCAACCTAATCTTAATGCAAGGCAGAGAAGGTGGTTAGAACTAATATCGAACTATGATTTCAACATTAGTTATATCAAGGGGAAAGAAAATCGGGTTACTGATGCTTTGAGTCGTAGGAGGCATATCTCCTCGATGGTGTCCATTCAAATTGAATTTAAGAATCAAGTGTTGCAAGAATCCAAGGGTGACGAGTTTTATGAACAATTCAAGAAAGCGCTCTCAAATGATCCTTAATATCAAAGGTATGAAGGTTATCACCTTAAACCAAATGGATTATTGAGATTTCAAGGGAGAATTTATATACCTAACTTTGGTGAATTGAGGAACTTGGTATGGAAGGAAGTTCATAATGCACCATATTCAGGACATCCTGGTCTCACCAAAATGTTGGTTGATGTAAAGCCATTATATTTCTGGTAGGGTATGAAAGGGGATGTTGCAAGGTTTGTAGCTAGTTGCTTGGAGTGCCAAAGAGTGAAGGCAAAGCATCATCACCCTGCAGGTATTTTTTATCCACATGAAGTTTCATAAAGTAAGTGGCAAGTCATTAGCATGGACTTTGTGCAAGGATTACCTATGTCAAGGAATAAGAACAATGCCATTCTAGTAGTGGTGGATAAGATCACTAAGGTAGCTCACTTTACACCAGGGAATCTAACCGATGTAGCTCCTGTAATAGCTCAAAAGTTTGTGCAAGAGATATTTAGATTACATGGGATTCCAAAGAAGATTATATTTGATAGGGATGCTCGTGTGACATCTAGATTTTGACAAACCCTATTTTTTGCACTTGGAACAAAATTGAATATAAGTTTTTCTTATCATCCAAAAACATATGGACAAACTAAAAGGGTAAATCAAGTGTTAGAGGACCTACTAAGGATGTATTGCATGGATCAACAATACAAATGGGAAGATTACCTACCATTGGTTGATTTTGCATATAATAACTCTTATCATTATGTGATCAAGATGGTTCCATTCAAAGCATTATATGGCAGGAAATTTCAAACTCCTATAAGCTGTGATAAGCTAGAAGATAGGATAAGCCTTGGGCCAGAGATGTTATCTGAAATAGAGGAGCAAGCCAGAATTATTAAGCAGAGGTTAGCAAAATCTAATGATAGGTAGAAAATTTATGTTGATGCCAAATGGGTACATAGAAGCTTCTCAATAGGAGAAAAGGTTTTGTTAAGGATTAAACCTCATAAGAGTTCTATCAATTTTGGAAAGTCATCCAAACTAGCTTCGTGCTATGTAGGTCATTTCAAGGTTCTTAAGGAGATTAACCCTATAGCATATATGATTTTTTTGCCACTAGCACTTGCTAGGATGCACAATGTTTTTCATGTATCATATCTTAAGAAGTATACCCCAGGCAACAACCATGTTATTGATTGGAATGCTTTACAAGTACATGATCCAGGGGTGGTAATAATCAAGCCTCTCAAGGTGCTCATAACATGTAAGCTCCACTTACGTAATAAAGAGGTTTTGTAGTGCAAAGTCCAATGGGACCAATATGCAGAAGATTCTGCCACTTAGGAAGATTATGCTGAGATGGAGCAAAAGTTTCTGCAAGTATTGCAAGTTTTTGAAAACTCTAGAAAATAGTAAATGTTTTGAAATGTGATGCTTTATGGATGATTAGTGTTTGGTGATCTATATTATGTCCATGACAAGATTTAATAAATCATCAAGGACGGTGACTCGTGAGGGGGGGAATATGTTAGACCCCAAGCGATATTACCTATTTACTATTACCTTGTTTGGTTAAATTGATTGAATAAATGAATGTTTTTTTTGGATCTCTACATGAATGTGTTTTATTAATCTTTATATGAATATGTTTAATGAATCTTGAATGAATGATTGATGCACTTTGATATTTTATAATGTTTCTAACTATGAAATGCATGATTCATATGATTATGTTATGTTCGGCTAACTACGGTTATGATGTGCCAAGTTGAGTGCAGGAGCAAGTTCGATCCTCCAGAAGTGAGGGGAAGTATCACTTAGGAGAATAACTTGGTTTGGTAAACCTTAATGAGCCTAACTAAGCAATCACAACTCATGTCATAATTGGTTATAGAGAGTCAAGTCAATTTTGGGGAAAGGTAAGTAATATTTGTTGTGAATGTTGTGATTGAGAATTACAATTAAGTCTTGATGTCTTGTGTCAGTCTTTCCTTGTATGCTTATTATGATATCGATGAGATATATGCATAAGATGTATATATATGTGTATGTGTAATGTCTACGGTAGAATAATACATGTGAGTGAATACATACATGAGTATACGTAGGTAGACATACCTATGCATGCTCATGGATGGATCACCCATACACATGGGGATATTGATTGGACTAAATTGACATATATATGTATATACGCATCCCATGTATGTATGTCGATCGATGGGATTGTATGTATGAGCATTTTATAAAGATAATGAAATATGATTATGTATATATGTATATGTGGTATATATGTATTAATATATATATATATATGTGTGTGTGTGTAATGTTATAATAATATATATATTAATATATAATCATACATATATGTATATGTATAATACTATTCTTTATATATGTAAATATATTTGTAAACCTTGTGAAATATATATACATATGTGTGTATGTATATATATACATATAATATATATATATTATTATAATATATATATATATATCTATATAATATATACATATGAGAATTGAAGTTATTAATATAAATCATAAAGCACATAAGATAGTGTTGATCATATTATTAGTAATATGCAGTTTGGCATATAATATACCATGGGGCACATGAATCTTAAAGCGCAACTTTAAGTGGTGGTTAATCCAATGCATAAAGTAAAACATGACCAAGTCAAACATTAAAACAAAAAACGTATAAAGTATTGCAATTGTGTTAAACACTTAAGAAGGGAAGTAAATGTTGTGTTCAAAGAAAAGAATAAGTCAGCAGGCCGTGCCTGTGAAGGTGGCACCAAAGAATTGAGGTGGCACCATATTTAGTAGAGTTTGTAATACAAAAGAAGTTTATGAATTCGAATAAGCCTGCAAATAAGTGTTTTGAATCAGTCAAGTGCAAGCTTGGCATCATTTTGAAATGGGATTCGAATTAGGAAACTTGTTTTCATCTTGCTATCCCAAATGCTAAGTCGACTCAACCATAAAATTGTCATGTGTTGAAAACCTATTAGTGAGTCATTGCATGAGGAAGAAAGGTGGTAGAAATACTTACTTGTTTGTAGCCCATTGGTTACTCACAAATTGGTATAAATAGAGGTGCCCATTCTACCAAATGCTACACTTATCTTTTTGAATATCTTGATGTTGTTTTGTTGTGAGTTTGAGAGCTGAGTTGAGAGTTATTTTGGTATTTTGTATTTGTGGTTATTATGAGATTTTGAGAGAAGTTAAAAGAGGATAGTCAAGTGGAACTTGGAGGAGGTGTTGATCGATTGAGGATTCATACTAGGAAGGAGTCAAACCAATTGGAGCTCATACAAACATGCTAGTTTTTGTTCTTTTGTCTTTATGTTGGAAAGGATAATTTAGTTATATACTATGTTGAGAACAGAGTGTTTTTGAATATGTTGTGGAGTTTACTTGAGATTATTTGTTTCATGGTTATGCAATTTGTAGAACCTATCTTGTTGATTATGTCGTTATGTACCCTATATATGGGAGTTTAATTGAGTGCAACGTAGTTATACTATGTGTAGTTATCTTTGCTATACAAAGGGAGTTTATGTTAGATGTATGTAGAATTATGCAAGATATTGTTTAAACACTTTGGTAGTATAGTCATATTATTTGGGATGATTATGTGGGGTTATTCCTGGGATTGGTAATATCAGTGGGAAAGGGGGTAACTTAGATATAGAGTATAATGGTCATTATAAACCAAATCAAGCTAGGAAGGTGGGTGAATGTGTGACGTCTACTCTAAGTTAAGGGTAATGGAAACTTTGGACAAAGTAGTTTAAGTAGCCATTGTTTACACTGTCGGTTTCGCTGTGATTCAGAATTATGTACTAGGCATGGGATGTTCATACATGTAAGTTGTAACCACTGTATGCTAGTCTAGAAATGTCTAGGACACAACACTGAGCTTAGAATAGGCTATTGTTATGAGGTTACCAAACCAATCTCTTCATCGAAGGGTAGGTCCATCTTACCAGTTAGGCAGATGTGAGAGGGATTGTAGTAAGTCTAAGGTTGGCAAAAAATCGCTTTAGTGATGCTTCTCCTCTTTAGTTGGCGGCCAATATTTAAGGGGGAAATCTTGGACCATTGTAATTTATACTTGTTGTAAGCTTGTTTAAGCTATGCATGTAATTTGTATCTATCTCTTTTGAAATTAAAAATATGAAATGTCATATGGAGATCATGTATCATCATTATTTGAATCAATGAAAGGAATTATTTTGTATGCAATGGAAAAGTTTAAAATATGTTTCAACTGTGCATTTGTTTTTCAAAGGAAAAGAACATTTTTATTGATCTTTAAGGTTAGATGCATAAAATATTCACTTGTGGGTAAAACATAGGAAAAATTATTGTGTAGAACAATGGGTATGTTATATATGTGACTAACAAAAAAAAATCCAAGTCAAAGATCCAAGTTTATCCTTAACCATATCATTTTTTGGTATGGTATACCCACCTCCATTATCACAAACAATGAAAAAGTATTTTAAAAATTCCAAAGTGTGGACCCTTTGTAAAAAATTCCTTATCAAACATAAAGAGTCCACTCTATACTACCTACAAGGTAACATCCAAGGTAAGGCATCTAAAAAAACCTTCATCAAAATCCTTAAAAATATTTTCAATAATGCTAGCCATGGATCTCACCTCCAAAATCATCCTACCTTATGGTTCCATTGCACTAGCATCAACATTCTCACTGGAAGCACACCATATTCCTTTGTTTTAGAGCGAAAACAATTTTACCGATTGAGGTTGAACTATCATTACTGTTTATTTATTTATAAAATATAATTGATGTCAAAGATTGGCAAGTTTCATGACTACATGAGTTAGATGTCTTAGATGAACATAGGCTCAACACACTCAACCATCTTAAGGTATATTTGAATCACCTTCATCAAAACTACAACTAGCTTATCAAAGCTAGAAAATTCTAGGTTGGTGATCTTGTTCGTAAGGAAATTTCGAAAAAACACCACTTAGAAAATGGAAAATAAAGGTAAATTTGAGACCAATTGGTTGGGTCCTTATGTTAATGAAAAAATATGGATTGGGTGCCTACTTGGCTACACCAGATGGTTGAGAACTAGAGGAACCTCTAAACATTGTGCATCTCAAGCACTTCTATTCTTGACCAAAAACCTATAACAATATAATAAATAAAAAGTAAAGAGAAAAAATAACCTTTGGTGAAAACTATTCATATGGTGCCTTGGGCAAGCACCATGATAAAAACCGTCTCACATGTGTCATTTGTGAATAATTAGGTACCTATTATCTATAACCACTATCCACACCTAGGGGCATCATTTATCCTATATTCATCCATTTCTATCCACCCATTTATATCATTCCATCCTCATTTAGCTACAACTAATGATTTTAGGTAACTAATTGATCTATGCTTCAAGAAAAACTCTTGGAACACTTCCTTTGGAATTATGAGTAGGCACTCTTCTACAATAAAACTCATTAGATAAAAAAACCCAATCTATGCGTCATGTAAACATATTGTAACCTAAATCAACACTATCAATCACCTAAACCTAAGAATTTCCTAGCTCAAACTAATTCCAATTATCGTCATCATTAGGGGAAAGAAATACTCAACAAATTCTTCTTTGTGTCCTTTTTATTTTGTGTCTTTTGGGTCTTTTTGTCTTCATGTCTTGGTGTCTTTATCTTTATGTATGTCGTCCCGTACACATTCTCCACCAAGGCCACCATAGTCCATTATACCATGTTGTGTCTTAAGGACATGTTATTGAGACATTTATTCCACGTGCTTCTAATTTTTCTCGGCATGTTTGCATCATGTTTTTTTATTTATCTTTCCTTTGATTTTATTATTTTGATGATGTAGGAGCATCTTGGGTTGTGAGAGCAATATTGCATCACCCAAAAATAATTTATTTAATTTTTGTAATAGTTTAGATTTTAATGTCCTAAGTGAATAATTTTTTAATAAATGGCCAAATATTTTATTAAGTATTTTTGGTCATATTTTATGTAGCAGCCTTATTGTAATTTGGAAGCATTTACAAGGTAAAATCTTCAAATATGCCTTCTTGGGCATGGGATTTGAGGAGTTACAAGTTATGACAACTCATTTAATGTTCCTCGATTTTTGCATGAAGAATTTGTGTTCCCAAGAGCAAGGGGTTCAAAATTTTCTTCTCCAAGGTCCCTATTCATGAGGAGTGGGAATCCAAGTTGTCACATATTCTTAGAAAATTCTTGGAAGTGGATTTGAAGATATTTTTTGAGAATTTCATATTTATTTTTAATTCATTTCAAGTATATTTCCTCAAGGTGGGTGTAGGAATTTCCTAGGTGGATTTGGCTTGTGGTTTTGGAAACCACAGAGGTTTCCTCATTCATAAATCTTTATTTATTCATGCCTTATCATTTGGGAAGGGATTTTTTGGAGTTTTGTAGGTTGAGATGGGGAGATGTTTCCAGATTGAGAAGAAGATTTGATAACTCCATTGTTGTAGATTTATGTAGGTAGAGAAGCGAGTATTTTAGGGAGCTAGTGAGCTTCACATATGTAGTCATTCTTTTCCAGAATTTGAGAGTGGAGGATATAGCCATGGATTTTCTTGAAAATAAGAGAGAAGAATTTTTTTTATAGGTTTGAAGGTGTATGTACAACAAAAAGAATATTTATTAACCCATAATTTATTGCAACAGTGTTTTTTAGTTGAAGATTTTTTGGTTGAAGGGAGCTAGAGAGCTTCAAAAGAAGAGGGATTGAAGGAGATCATTTATGTATTTGATCTTGATATTATATATCAGATTTTAAATAGTTTTAAAATGGTTTACATCAGACCATATGGCTTCAAATCGATTTATTTTTTTAGATATGCTTTGTTTCCATGTAATTACATGATCTTTTGAATGAAAAAAACAAAAAAACACATCTTGCTGATTTTTATGTTGTTTCAAACAAATTCACAGTTGCATTTTATGTTGTTGGGAGTTTGTGAATGAGATTTGTGAGATCTTGCATATGTTTTATTAGATCATGGTGAGTCTTCTTACATCAGTGATATTAGAGCAAGAGTTCTTGAGTGTGTAGGTAGAAGCGTCGATGTGAGGCAGTTTGCACTAGGACCTAGGGGTGGAGGGTGTTGAGGATTTGTAAACATATTGTTGAGTGAGGTAGTTTACATGTGAAAAACCTGAGTGTTTTGAAAATTTGTGTAAAGGATTTGTGAGGCCTTAAGGATGGAAAAGAGGGAGAAGAAAATTAATTTTGTCATTGAATGGATTTAGAGCATTCCTCAACTTGATAAAATCAAAGAGAGACAATAAGAAGAAATAAGAGTTGGAATGGTAGATTTGAAATCTAACAAGTGGATGAATTAAGAGAAAATATTGAAAGGAGAAAACAAAAAAAGATAAGAATTGAAGGTAATTTTGATTATATTTCTAATAGTATTTTGATTGCAGGAAAGAAAGAAGATGCAATAGGGTGCCATGCATGTGGCACATAGGAAAAAGAAGAGGATGAATATGAATAAATTGATGAATCTAAAGACGAGGAATGTCTATTGGAAGACATAGAGGATGAAATTACAAAGGTTTAAGCAGAAACAAAAGAGTTGAGTGCAATGGAGGACATTGAAGAAGAGGACAACAAAGTTGCAATAGTAAATGAGAAGGTAAAACTTGCATTTTGTGAGTTAATTGGTGATTATGATTTGCACATGAATTTTGTGAATGGAATGGGTGAGAATGAGAAAGCTGAAAAAAATGTTTCATAAATAAGGAACATAATTGTTTTAGAATTTGATGAGATTGAAACTAAAGATTATTTGTGTTTGAGTGAAACAGTAGGAAAAAGTGAGGAAAGAGTTGCAGTAGTGGAGAAAACAAAGGTAAAGTTTTATTTTTATGAATATTGTTATGAAGATAAATGTGAGTATAATGAGGTTGTAGTAGAGAAAATTCCATTAAAGGACATAGAGAAGAGTGAAGATGATTTACTAATGCAAATTGTAGCGATAGAAGTAAAGTGGGATGCATTGGTTGTAAGCCAGAGATGGGATACAATTACATGTCTTGTAGAAGGCATGGAATAAGAAAATAAAGTTGAAGATGCAATAGGTGATGAGAAGGTGAAATCCTATTTTAGTGAATTTGAGAATCATTATTTTCATGTTGAGATGTATGATTTGGTGAATTTAAATAAGATAGTTTAGATAGATTTTGCTATTGATAATTGGTATGTAGAGAAGGATTTGTATGGTGTTGCAGAGTTTAGTGCATGTGCAATTTGGTGGAGGTGGAAAGACTATGGTGGGTTGAATCCCACAAGATTAGAGGAGAATGTGAGTTACACTTGGAGGAGGTGGTCAGTTTATGGTGAATTGATTCCACATTCAAGAGGTTGAGTGTAGAGCAGAGTTGTTAGAGAAGGATACTTGTTTTGACTAAGTGCTAGAAGAGGAGAAAGAGGAATAAATTGGAGGTGCCAAATTTAGTGATGGAGTTTGCTAAATATTGCTTGCAATTTGAAAGAGTGGTACTACCAATCAACTCCATTTTTTGGATCCATATTCACAAAATTCTTCCTATCCTAGGTGTCTAATGTAGGAGCATCCTAGGTCGTGAGAGCAATCTTGCATCACCCAAAAATGATTTATTTAATTTTTTTAATAGCTTAGATTTTAATTTCCTAGGTAAATAATTTTGTAATACATGGCCACATTGTTTTATTAAATGTTTTTGGTCATATTTTATGTAGCAACCTTATTATAATTTGGAAGCATTTTGGTGGAATTTACAAGGAAAAATATTCAAATATGGCTTCTTGGGCATGGTATTTGAGGAGTTACAAGTTATGAAAACTCATTTAATGTTCCTCAACTTTTGCATGAAGAATTTGGGTGCCTAAGAGCAAGTGGTTCAACTTTTTCTACTCTAGGGTCCCTATTCATGAGTGGGAATCCAAGTTGTCACCTATTCTTAGCAAATTCTTGGAAGTGGATTTGAAGATGATTTTTGAGAATTTAATATTTATTTTTTATTCATTTCAAGCATATTTCCTCAAGGTGGGCATGGGATTTTCCCAGGTAGATTTAGCTTGTGGTTTTGGAAACCACAGTGGTTTCCTCATTCATAAATCTCTAATTATTCATGCCTTGTCATTTGGGAAGGGGGATTTTGGAGAAATTTGCAGGTTGAGATGGGGAGATGCTACTAGATTGAGAAGAATATTTTATAACTCTATTGTTTCAAATTTGTGTAGGTAGAGAAACCCATGTTTTAGGGAGCTAGTGAGCTCCACATTTATAATCATTCTTTTTCAAAATTTGAGAGTGGAGGACATAGGTGTGGATTTTCTTGGAAAGAAGAGAGAAGACATTTTTTTGTAGTTTTGAAGGTGTATGTATAGAAACACAAAGACTTATTAATCCATAATTTATTGTAGCAACATTTTTTAGTTGAAGATTTCAGGTTGAAGGGAGCTAGAGAGCTTCAAAAGAAGAGGGATTGAAGGAGATCATTTATGTATTTGATCTTTCTATTACATATCATATTTATAATATTTTTTTAATGGTTTACATCAACCCATATGGTTGAAAATCAACATAATTTACAGATATTCTTTGTTTCCATGTAATTAGAAGAGCTTTTGAATGAAAAAATTGGAAACACTTATTGCTGATTTTTATGTTGTTTCAAACAAATTTAGAGTTGCATTTTATATTGTTGGGAGTTCGTGAATGAGGTTTGTGAGATCTTGCATCAATTGTATCAGAGCATGGAAAATATTCTTACATTAGTTGAGGTAGTCCTTTCATGCATAAAACACCATGCCACTTTGTTCCTTATATCTTAACATATATTATTTTATGTTATAGCAAATAAGTTGCTCAACACATTTAGAATCTCCTCAATGATTCCTTGCATATACTTGGAATTAGTTCAATATTTATCATATTGCATTAAATCCCCCAAGAACCAAGGTATCCAAACCAACCAACAATCAATTGAATCTAAACCAAATTATTGATTTGTCCTGAAACTAATATCCCAATGTTGGGGGTATCATTCATCCTTTTTCCCCCCCTTCAATCATTCTCCACCAATTTTTCCCCCTCTTCTCCTCTTTTTGTCCATCTCTTTTTGAGAGCCCATTTGAGCTTTTTCCATCTTCTTTCCCTCTTGAGGGAGCATCTCTTATCCATATCCATATACGCTCAATTTTCCTTCAATTGGTTGCGGTATCTTGTCTCCTCCATATCCATTTACTAAAACCATTTTTCTTGAGCTGATTGGGTCGCCTTGTCCCCCCATCACCTCACCAAGTACCTATATTTTGTCTTTCTCAAAAAATCATTGCTTCTTCTAGTCATAATACAATTTCAACAAGGGGAAAAATGTAGACACCTGAAATTCAATTATACATGTTAACCAATCTCAATCCTTCCAATTATGATTAATTAAATGAATTAAGCCCTTTTCATTATCACCACCCAATTATTTAATTAGAATACTCTAATGTTAGTTAATTAAATAAAATATTTTATATAATTAACCAAGCTAATATTCTAACATTAGTTAATTACATAAATGAGTTTATTTAATTAACTTATAAAATTCCATCTTCTCCAAAGTTCACATCACCTTTTTTCTCTAATTAATAATTCATTTTTTAACTAACACATATCTCAATAACAATTTGAAATCCATTTCATCAAATCCTAAATGAAACCAATTTGAAATTCCAACTATTAGTTTGCTTAACCTAATCCTAGTCATCCATTTCCCAATCCAAAATGAAATCAAGTTTGAATCTCCTTCATCCATTACCTTAAGAGGACTCACACTCTCCATTTCACACATGTGGGATCTCTTATTTGTCAAATCACACATCCACATGTGATTCTCACACATGTGAGATCAATCACACATCCTAATGATCCTTTTCATACAAGTGTGAGAACTTTTAATCTTCGCCCTTCATTCAAATTAAGATATTCTCAACCCTTCATTTATCTCAATCCATACCTCATCCACTTGCACCTCTCCCAATTTATCATTTTTAAGATTTGTATTCCTCCATGCAAGCTAATTAATCTCCACCATCCAATCCAAGATCAAATCTTGGCCCTCCGTCTCACTTATCTCAAATCTATGGATCTAGGTCATCCTCAAGCATTTCCATAAATGAAAGCTTTTATAGGGATATGTTGTTGCATTGACAAGTCCTTATGAGCAACACAACATGTCATCACAATACCATCACATCATTGCTTAGAACAACTAAATAAACCATGTAAGGTATTATGTTTTTCCAAGTTGTATTGTTTTAGTTGCATTTCATTCTCACTTTAATCCAAAGTAGGAGTTGCATATTGCACCACTTGCATTCAGTCATTTTTTCCCACTCCTTTAGTTTCTAATCTACAAATTGTGTCTTATGTAATCATTGGGCTTTCTATTACGGTGGATGTGATGTTGGCAATTTATACAACTCATATCATTGTGATTTGAGATGCTTCTATTTTTTATGGAGTGGCTTGCGACCTTCTTGTCTTTTAGTTTTGGGTCCCTTTTTTCCAATTATGATTTAAAGACTGTTATGCTGATTTTTTTTATTATTGAATAAGGCAAAAAAAATACATCAGAAACAATGATTAAGCAAAAAGAAGGTTGTCAATAAAAGGCTGAGTTGTCAAGGGAAAACAAAATGACAAATATAATGGAGCACTCAACACACATGTTGCATACATATTAAAAAAATAGGTTTACATCTAGGTAATCTACAATATTTAACCTTTGTCATCAACATCCTTCAATCAAGGCAAAATGTAGGTTGATATGCACAAGTTGAGCAAATGAGATAATCGAGTTATGAGTTTCATATAATCTTCCTAGATTCATAATCCCTCATCGTGGTGTTCACCCTACTACTTGTTGAGTATTTTGTCATTGATGTCAAGGTACTTGCGTGCTTGAGCTACTTGGTTGTGTGCTTTAGATACTTGCCTACTTTATTGACACATTAGTTGCTTGCTTGTTTGCTTCATAAGGAAAATATCAACATGTTTGGGCAGCAGTTGAAAAGTCAAATTTGTATGTGGTCAATTTTTTTAAGAGTTACAATTTCCTTATTTTGAGGGTGGCTTATTCTATAGCTTCTAAATTTGAATGAATTTTTAATTAGTAACGACTTATGAAGGTCAACAATTGGAGATTCTTTGTATTGCCCATATCATTTTCTGCGATGGCTTAGAAATTATAACAAGTTCATTTCAGGTGATAGTTTCAAACTTTATTATTTGTAGTGGCCCGATAATTTTAAAGCATCTCTTAAATGCATTAAGGGCGGCTCATATATTGTTGGTCTTTTGTGCATCGATTTTATATTAAAATAATATTTATTATTTATTTATTAATGATCAATAATGTATTTTATTGTAAATTATATTGATAAGATTGTCTTTGATCTTATCTGAAGTTTATTTTTAGAAACTTTCTAATTTTGTACATTTTGTAAATTATTTATAGAAGCTTTCGCTTCATTGTTAATACATCAAATTATTTACCAATTACTTGTGTAATATGATATCAGAGTAGGAATTTGTTTTTGAAAAAAATTCAAATAAAAATTCGTGTGGAATTTTTTTTTAGTGTTGAAATTTTTTGTATTTTTCAAAATTGGTTTTCTCTTGGTTTGAAAATCGCAAGTCTTGCATTCAAAAATTCGAGGGTTTGTTTTGATAAATTTTTCGCAGGTTATTTTGAAGGAAGAAATTGAGTTTGTTTTTACAAGTCTATGAGTCGTCATGTCAAATTTATAGGTGCGATTTGTTTCTTCTATGCTCATTCCACAACTTCCAGTTCATGTCGGGAGTTTCTTGCTTCATACTTCTACACACGACCTTAGTTTCTTACACCCGAGTCGTGTCGCACACCCTTTTTTTTCTGTTTTCACCTGCATCCATGCGACCTGCATCCTTTTGCGATTGTGTTTCTAATAAATCTGCGACCCTCTATCATTCAATTTTCGTGATGTGTTTTCAGACGCGTTTCTTTTGCAAACAACAACCATTTTTTTTGCATCTATGGTCAATTTTTTTGCGCTAGGGCACGTAACGAAGTTAGTTATGCACACAATGTGTTTTTGCCTGAATTTACTCTATGATTTTCAGAGAATTTTTGGCACATTTTTGTACCTGCGACCTGCGGCTAGGGTTTTTGAAAAACTCTTTGATTTTGAAGCCAAATTCTTTTTCTGCCTACAGATTATTTGTGGGTTTTTCAAGACCTTTTTTGGGTTACTTTCAAATTTTTCTGGGTCTTCCAAAAATTTTACCTCAAGATTTGTGCCAGTCGTACTTCATACTTTTCAAAGTTTATCCCTGAATCTGCCTCTAATTTTGTATTTGAATTCGTGCCTTAGGTTTCATGTATTCAACCTCTTCTCAATACCTCATTTTTTGTGCCTCGAAAAGGGTAAAGATGACTTCTTTGACTAACATTATGTTGGAAGGTAGTCATCATTTCAACGACAACAAATATAATACCTAGAAGCAATGAATGATGACAATCTTTGAATATCGCTGCCTTGATCAGATGATTCTAGGAAACACTACTCGTCCCACAATGACAGATAAAACCCAAGAAAAGTTTGACGAGCAAAATCGTGAAGTGGTGATGCTCATTAAACTTCCAGTTATAGGTGATCAGTTGCCTCATATTTTGATTGGTAAATCAACAAAGGAGATCTGGGATCATCTTAAGGGTCTTCATGAGACTTCCAACAAGAGTCATGCGTTCTTCTTGAAGAACATGTTGTTTTCTCTAATGATGGATGAGAAGACAACTTTGCAGGCGCACCTAAACAAGATCCAGGAGATCCAAGATCAATTGGAGGCTATTGGTCAGAAAATGGAGGAGGAAGACATGGTCGTGATCACTATGAAAAGTCTACCTAAGTCTTATGAACATTTCTTCGAGACTCTCAACATTACGTCTGCTAATGTTGATCTGAAGTTTCCGGAGCTTTGCATTATCCTCTTGCAGCAGGATTGCTTGAAACAACAGTTTGGTAGTAATGCTTCATCTTCTTCTACAAAATAAGTTTTTGCAACCAAGACTCAGTTTGAGAACAAAGGGAAGGGTCAACCTTCACAATAGAAAGGCTCAAGACAACCTCAAGACAGTCTAAGAAAAAGAAAATTCAGTGTAATTATTGCCTCAAATTTGGTCACATGAAGAAGGATTGTCATCAATGTTTGGCTTTTGAACAAAAGAAGCAGGGAGGGTCTTAATAGAACACACATGTTGTTGAGCACATCGAGTAGAAGGAATCTACCTTTTACGCTTTTATTGCTAAAAGGCCTATAGATCATGTAAATTCCTCTACCTGGTACATAGATTCAGGTGCTTCATGACACTTCACACATTGGCGTGACTGGTTCACAAAATTCTCTCCTTTCACTGACAGTTATTTTTGGAGGAGGTGTAGAGTACATAGTTGTCGGTAAGGGAACTATTCAAATTCAATCTGGTGGGAGGAATCTCATATTCCTCAATGTCTACTATGTTCCTGGTATGGAACTTAACCTTCTCTCAGTTAGTCAGCTCATGCGGCATTCTCCTCAGTTGGATGTGGTATTCAGTACTCACATATGTTCCATTGTTGATCGGGAGACACACTACTATGGCTGTTGGTATTGAGGATCATGGTCTTTACAAACTTATGGATACAGGTGATTCTCCGGAGTTAGCCATGGCAGCCAGAAACTTTTCTATTACCAGTCTTTGGAATCAACGGTATGGGCACTTAAATGTGCACTATCTCTCTTAGTTAGCTTGGGAGGGACTTGTAGCTGGTTTACTTGACATTCTGACTCAACATCATGGCGTTTGTGGAGCTTGTCAGGTTGGGAAGCAACACAAAAAACCGTTCATGGATGGTGACTCATGGAGAGCCTCTAAGGTATTGCAGTTGGTTAGTGTTGATGTATTTGGACCAATGACTACACCTTTTGTTACTGGTTGCAGGTATTTCTTGCTTTTTGTTGATGATTTCAGTCCTAAAATATGGGTGTATTTTCTTAGACATAAATCAAATGTGTTTATTGTATTTCGAAAGTTTAAGGCCTTAGTGGAAAAAGAGTTTGGTTGTTGTATAATCACTCTTAGGTTTAGATAATGGGGGGAATTTTGTTCTACTGCTTTCTCCAACTTCTGTGATACACTTGGAATCAAATGTTAGTTAACCACACCCTACATTCCTCAACAAAACGGTGTTGTAGAGTGGCACAATCGTACAATTGTTGAGATGGCCCGCTCCATGTTACAACACAGGAGTGTACCTAATAAATTTTGGGTAGAGTCAGTCTTCACTATAGTTTATCTCCTTAATCGGTCTCCTACTCACGTTGTTAAGGGGAAGACTCTTGAGGAAGCTTGGACTTGTAGAAAACCTAAGACCAGTCATTTGAAAATCTTTGGCTCTTTAGCATATGTATGGATTCCATATGCCAAGCGCTCAAAGTTGGATTCCAAGAGTCAAAAGCTTATGTTCATAGGGTACAATGACAATCATAAGGCTTACTGGTTGATTGACATAGACATTGGTCGTTTTGTCTTCAATTGGGATGTTGTCTTTGATGAAGAATGAGGGCCCTTTCACATTTCCTCATCTATGCAACATTCCAAGGATCAGCCTTTGAAGGCTTCTGATTTGGGTGTTCGTCTTCCGTTGGGTCTATCTGATGGGAGGGATGATGAAGATTCTATATTTGATGATGCTCAATATGATTTTCCTTTGGATGATATTGATTTTCTACTTGTTGAACCTGTTCCAAATCCACAACCAATTCTAGCTCCTCCTGTTACATCCGATGTTGGCACTTCTACTCTTTGGCCTAAATGGTGGGCTAAGACTATTAGCAATCTTCATGATGATGAGATTATTGAGGGTAGATCATCCAAAAATAAGAGCACACAACAACATACAAATTAATTTTTCTCTCATGACCAACATTCACAATGTTTATGAGCCTTAGACATATTTAGAGGCTAAAGGAATTCCTGAGTGGGAAAAGGCTATTGAGGTTGAATACCAGAGTCTTCAGAAGAATCACACGTGGGTCCTTTCTGATCTTCCTTTAGGGAAGAAGCCCATTAGCTGTAAATGGGTGTATAAGGTGAAATACAAAGCTGGCGAAACCCTTGACAAATACAAAGGTCGTCTCGTTGCTCAGGGGTTCTCACAAAAGGAAGGCATTGACTACAAGGAAACTTTTGCTCCTACAACCAAGATGAGTACCATTCAGCTTGTCCTTGCCTTAGCAACCCAGTTTGGTTGGAAAGTCCATTAGATGGATGAACTAAGAGTGCTTTCATCAATGGTGAGTTGAAGGAAGAAGTCTACATGACGCAACCTCTAGGTTTCAAGGTTGCCAGTAAAGAACACAAGGTGTGCAGATTGGTAAAAACACTCTATGGATTGAAACAAGCTCCTTGGACTTGGTACATCAAGATTGACAAGTACCTCACAGATCATGGCTTTCAGAGGAGTCCATCTGACTCTAATATTTATGTCAAACATACTGGTAGTGGTATTCTTATTCTTGTTGTCTATGTGGATGACCTGATCATTACTGGTAGCTTGACACATTTGATTGTTGAGAGCAAACAGGATTTGTGCAACACATTTGACACGACAGATCTGGGACTTTTGCATTACTGTTTAGGTGTTGAGGTTTGGTAGACCAAGAGCAATATCTTCATCTCCTAGTTCAAATATGCTCGAAGTCTACTAAATAAGTTCCAAATGTAGGATTGCGAACTTGCCTCACACCCATGGAAAAAGGGCTCATGTTGTCAGCTAAGTCAAACTCACCTGTAGTAGATGAATCCTTGTTCAGACAACTAGTGGGCAGTCTCATCTATCTCATTGCCACTAGAATTGACCTAAGTTTTGTAGTGAGCTACATTTCACGCTTCATGAAAACCCCCAAGGTTGATCATTGGGTAGTAGCAAAGCATGTGCTACGTTATGTGAAGGGCACTTCTGATCATGGACTTCTTTACACCAGGAGTCAAGATTCTAGACTCGGTGGTTTCACATACTCAAATTGGGAAGGTTCAGTTGATGACAAGAAATCAACATCTGGGTATGTGTTCAATTTAGGATCTGGTGCAGTCACATGGACTAGTAAGAAGCAATAGGTAGTGACTCTCTCCTTGAGAAAAGTAGAGTATCAGGGAGTTGTTAAGACAACTTGTGAGGCAATTTGGCTTCGTCAGATGCTTGCAAATATGCAAATATCTCAAGCAGGTCTGACTCCCTTGTTCTGTGATAATTAGGGAGTTTTCAAACTTGCCAAAAATCTGGTCTTCCATGAAAGAACCAAGCATGTGGAAACCCATTGTCACTTCATTTAGAAGTTTGTTGAAGACAAATTAGTTCAGTTGCCATATGTTCCAACATAGGAGCAAACAACATATATTCTCACCAAGTCGCTCAGTCCAGATAAGTTTGTAAAATTCAGAGGGCATCTTGGTGTAGTTGACGAATTGAGCATTAAGGGGGGGTATTAAAATAGTATTTATTATTATTTATTAATACTCAATAATATATTTTATTGTAAATTATATTGATAAGATCATCTCTGATCTTATTTGAAGTTTCTTTTTAGAAACTTTTTGATTTTATACATTTTATAAATTATTTATCGAAGCTTTCGCTTCATTGTTAATACATCAAATTATTTACCAATTACTTGTGTAATATTTTACTTATTCGATCAACTTAGATGGTATGCAACAAATATTTGAGGGCGGCTTGTTTAGTGGTGGTGGCCTGTCATTTATATCTTTTGATTTATTTCTGACATTTGTTTAAGATTTTATATCTGAATTGGTTGTATTGTATGCCATTTGACATGGGTCGATATTCTTTAGTAGGTCATGAATATTAAAAAATTTAGTATTGCATGTCCATTATGGAGTTTGAATGGATTTTTATGACTTAACGATA
Organism: Sequoiadendron giganteum; assembly: GCA_007115665.2. Classification (NCBI taxonomy): domain Eukaryota; kingdom Viridiplantae; phylum Streptophyta; class Pinopsida; order Cupressales; family Cupressaceae; genus Sequoiadendron; species Sequoiadendron giganteum. The sequence goes on along the minus strand of CM021109.1, from coordinate 620,279,361 downwards.
TCATTCCTTATGTGTGTGCTGCGTAAAGAAAAATTGGGGTTCACACATTATCATGGACATTTTTTAGAAGGTCAACAAATGTTTTTAGAGGTGTATTCTATTGATTTTGAATAACCGAGCCGTTGTTGTGTGCAGAGGTTGGGTTTTCAACACTTAATTCACAAGAATGTGAATGCTAAAGTAGATTGTCTTCCATATGAGCATTTTTGGTGTATGTTCCCATTTTTTTTTGTTTTAGATTGTAAGAATCGAGTAGCATGATCCCCTATAAACTGCAGTGCATCTAGTAAACTTTTTAACGTGACCGATAGCGCTGGCGCGACACGCCCTCCGGTATCACGAGGGCGGGGGAGACTAGACCTCATGACCAACCTCCTGCAACAGGAAATATTTAGCCAACCGAGCTAGGGCCCCAACCCCTGTATGTTCCCATTGTTATCTAATGATACTTTTTTATATTTCTTACATCAAGTGTTGAAGATTTCTTAGCATGAAATAGCATTTGGAGCATGGAGGTGCACGAGTTTTGAATTACTGGCTATCTTATATACTTGGCATATTGACTATGAGACTGGTCTTAGGACGTGAAGCTTTAGAAGACGTTTCTTTAGACAGTATGGAGCGGGTGCTGAACATTTTTCTGATAAAGTGTGAAACGATGGAGAGGGAGTTGTGAATCTTTATGAGACTTCATTGACTTTGTTTTTCTCTGTAACATCAGTGTGATTTCTAAAGTCATGAGATGGACTTAGATGTTGCTCAGAAACATAGATGCTGATAAATTTTGGGTGTGCTATTGTGGGTTGGTGTATGTTCAGAAAATTGAAAAGATATGATAGCATCAAACTGTATATTACACTAGTTGAGTGAAGAAGAGTAGCTGAGTTGTGCAGATCGTGTGAAGGAGTTTATGTGTATAATATCTTATTGTGAGGCGATATTCTAAATTGTTGTTTTTCACCCATACTTCATGTTGTGTGTGATGGGTTGTTTAATGAAATTTTAATCTGAATAGGATGCTAGTAGTGTGTCATTTTTTCTTTGTTCGACATCATTTTATCCTTGTGATTTGAAAGTGAGATGTTGTGTAATACGACTTGTACTACCTTTTGTGTATACAAAAAGGATAAAGGTCTGGGTCAGTATTTTTCTTCATACATCATTATTGCTACCTTGAAGAGTGAGAGGAGTTGAGTATAGAGAGTGTGAGTTGTTGAGATAAATTCATAATATTTTGAATTTATGGGGTGTGTGCTTCACAAAGACGCGTCAAATCATAAATATGTCATCGATGCTAAGCCTTTTGTGGAGTTGAGCTGTTATCAACAATTTTCTGAGTATGGTATACTTTCATGGGTGTATAAAGGAACAATGATGTTATTTCAGTTTGTGATTTTGTGTAGATTATTTTATGTATCAAGAAATCAGATATTGAGAGGTGGCTGGTTCTGCATGCTATCTTAAATGGAAAGAGCTAAGATTGTGTGCAAATTATATTTGAAGTTTTGAGTTCTTTGTTACTAAAGTTTGTGTTTCAGAAGTCTGAAGTTGGTGTTTCAATTGTTTTGGAGTTGGTGTTTTGAGAGAGTTGGTGCCCATTGTTGATTAATGAAAGCATAGTTCTGTCATGGTTTTTTACCTGAAAGGGTTTTCCATGTGAATTTTGGTGTTCTTCATATTTAATGGTTTCTCTTACTATTTTGATTTATGTTTCATATGGTTTTTAAGTTTTAAAATTTGAAATATTAATTAAATCCCTAGCCCCTCTGCCCTACCCCTACCCCTTCCCCCCAACCCCAGCCCCCAACCCCCGCTCCCCCCATATTTCCTATGTGCTCTTCACTACCTTGGGTAGTGATCTCTTCATTTATTTTTTGATTTAACTTTATCTTTTTTACATTTAGAGATCATGTCTAGTTGATTGACCTTTTTTTCAATATATATTTTCTAATTTTTAATTTTATTTTTTCTTAAATAGTTGTTTATGGCAGTGTGATGGTGAAAATGTGACATTATTGTTGTAGCCACCATGGTTCAATCCCCCTTTGGACTATTGTGATTGTGGGCATTGTGCCCTTGTTGATCAATTGCGCTCACGAGTTTGAATCTTACATTGAAGTTGATGGCGTCCATGCCATTGACTTCATGCTCCAAACCCTTATTGGATTGACATGCTCATAGACTTTATGTCCTTACTAGACTATTTAGTTGATAAATTTAGACTATTTGTGACCTCACCTAACTTGAACCAAACTAAAAATTATTATATTATCCATAGAAAAACAAAACTTTTAAATAAAGAAAATAACTTTTAAAATAATTCTAAAATAAAGAAAAATAATTATAAAATAAAATAACTCTTAGCTAAAAATAAAATTTAAATAAATAAATATTAATTATTTTTTATAAATAATAAATTAAAACAAATTAACTTTAGAATAAAATAATTCAAAATTGATATAATGTATTGAATATATATAAAAAATAAAAAAAACACATAAAAACAAATCTTCACAATTTAAAAAATAAAAAATAAAAAAAACTCCAATTTAATGTTTAGTTGAACTTAAGATTTTAAAACCATCTTGGTTTTTCCTTTCTAATCAAACCTCTTTCCAACCCTGAGTTCTAGAGAGACGAGATCACCTAGCGAATTCCTCTGCTGCTAAAAACCTTAATTTAACAATGTTAAAGATTTCTCAAGTAATGGCAAAGATGTGATGGGACGGCCCAGTATTTAAAGATGCAATGGCAATGAATAAATGAATGGTTGTTAATGACGTTTACGAAACCATCAGTTTATGGGACCAAGCGTAGGAACTTTAACCACGAGACCAATGTATTTAAAGATTAAGAAAACTGCACTCATTTTGCTAGTAAAAGACAACTAGATTGGAAGGGGAAGTGGACAGCAAGGTTTTAGGGAAAATGGCAGGAGCAACGCAAGCAGGAGGAGCTGGCGCACCAATTGGAGTGTCATCTTCACCAGCTACAGGAGGAGGAGGAAAAAGGGGAAGAGCAGCGGCGGCGGCAGCAGCAGCAGCATCAGGAGGGGCAGGGGGAGGAATTGGAGGGGCTGCTAACTCCAATGCAAATGTCGCAGGAGGAGGAGGAGCCAATGGGGAGAGTGGCTCTACAGGAACACCTCCGGTTCTATTAGGTCCAACTCTTCAGGTTCACAACTCCTTTGCAGGTTATAATCTCTCTTTTTCGTGCAGTTTTTTTGAATTTGTGAATCTGGGACACCACGGAATTTAGGCCGATTAGGGACACAAATCAAACAGGGTTACAGGCTCTCTTCTCTCTCTCCTTTTTTAATTGGCGAATTTGGAACATTATCTAGGGTTACGCTGATTAGGGACACAAACCAAACAAGGATACATTCACTCTTCCCTTTTTAAATCTGCTAACTTACAACGTTACTCAGTGTTGGGCTGATTAAGGAAACAAATGAAAGGGGAATACAATCTATCACTTTCCTTTTTATTCAATTGTTAAATTTGGAACATTCCCAAGATTTCCGCCACTTAGAGATGTGTGTGTGTGTGTGTGTGTGTGTATTTAGAACATTACCGTGCCTTAGGTCGATTGGAGATATAAGCCAAACATGGTAACAATCTTTATCATCTCCTTTTTTAAAAATTAGCAAATTCGGGACATCACGGAGCCTAGTACAATTATGGACACAAAGCGAATAGAATTACAATCTTTCTCTCCTCTTGTTCTTTTATTTTTGCTCAAATTATTAAATCTGTGACATCACCGAGCCTAGGTTTATTCGGGATACTGTCATAAACCAAACAGGATTATTCAAATTGGTAAACTTGTGACATAACTGAGTGTAGGCCAATTATGGACACAAACTTAACAGGATTATAATCGCATTCTTCTTTTGTTATAACTTATGCCAAAATGTATCCTATAATTGTCACATAACAACTCTGCCAAAGATTTGTAAACATGGGTCATGCTAGAATTTATCCATTATCATTAGTCATTAACCTTGTCAAAGGTTTGTGTAGATGTGCGCTAGAATGTACCATTGTAGCCACATGTCAACTAGAGTTACGGGCCACCTCATTGTGCTGAAGTATTTGATCCTGCTTCATGTTCCCATGAGTGTCTCCCACCACCATTATACCAACAACCCATTGGAAACTCTCCCTTTCCCTTTCACACAATTTCCCATTTCATGATTTAAAAAAGGTTCTGGTAGGATTTTGAATTTTGGACCCTTCTCCAAGATTTTGTGATTCTTATAACGGGTGACCTCTCGGGACGGACCAATGCTTCACCTCTGTGAGCATCACCTAGATGCAATGAGTGCTAAGTGGACCATTCATTATCATGAGAGATGGGTTCTTGGAACCACTACTCATGAATCATGGGTCAATGAGTTTGACTTGAAAACTACACGATTGAATCCTGATAGCAATATCATAATTTGACACGCTGTGGAAGAAACCTCCTACTTATCAATAAGGATATCACCTCTCCTAGGTGCGATTATACAATGAATGATATGTTTCCTTGATCACAATCTGCCTTATGAAAGAGATGTCTATTTGCTGCACAATGTCGATCTCCTTGTGATATTATGCACTTGACTTGATAATAATTCGATGATTAAGGAGAGAGTAGCGCCTTCAATAAATACACGTTGGTATGGACTCCACCAAACAAGACGTCTCTTCAAGATAAGTCGGCCTCTTCATGAAATGCATCTCTTTGTTCTAGGCGACCCTTGGATTAGTCGGCCTTAATAAATATATATAAATTATCATTTAAATGGGACGACCTTTCACAAAAGTCGGCTACAAATATATAAGTAGTCTTTGTCTTTATTTATTTGCTTATTAATTAAATTAATAGAAGGATGAATTCTCCCGCCGCTACAATAACATCAACATGCTTCTCCTCTTGAACTGAATATTTGGTCTTGCTAGGGAATTTCAGGAGTTTGAGATTTGGAGATTAAAAATAATAAACATACGAAGTATGCTAACCATTGGCTAACTTGGGGACGAAAGAATGACACATTAGTGACTATACATCTCCACTTGGCTTTAGGTGATAACCCAATTTGTGGAAATCATATTCAAAACCCATGAGTTATCTTTGTTTAGTTGATTATCTTCTTTGTCATCTTGGATGAGTTTCAATCCAAGATGGGATTTAATCCTTTATTTTTTGGGTGCCTCAAGCAGAGCAATTTTGTTTCCAGAATGGGTTTGCTTTAACACCATTTGCTGAACAAAATTAAGACTTAGTTTAATTTTCTACTTGGTTTTCAGGATCATGGCATTATTTTACACCCTATGATGTGGTTTTGCAAGAAGCTCTGAGTTGTAGGATTGCTTGAATTTGTTTGATAGATTGAGGGTATAAATGGCTACTCAAAATGGGTGTATAATATTTATTATATAGGATATGGTTGGAACTCTAAGCATTGCAATATTTTCAGGGCATTGGACAATATATGATCCGTAATCTTGTCCTAAATTTTGTACCCTAATGGCATTTATGTTTTAGTTTAAGGATTTCTATTTTCATTATAAAAAACTTTTTCTCATCACTAATGGATCTCAATCCTAGAAAAATATTGCAACAAACCCAAGTCGGTCATCAATAAGACAAATATCTATCATGTGGGTAGTTTTCACTTGTACAATGGAGGTGAAGAGCTCCTTGTGATCAATAAGTCATCAACATACAAACCTAGGAAAAAAGAGAGACACATTCTTGCTACAAGATGTAGACATTTGGATCAAAACTCTAATCATGTTCACCTGGGAGGAGTTTTACCTCAAAACTTTGTCTATTGTTGTTTTTTTCTCAAACACAATTTTAATAAGTGGGCCTTTAGCAACTTCCACTTTTTTTTGAATAACTTGCAAAATGCAAAATTATTTTTTTGTTTTGTAAGTTGCATATTTTCTTCTACAAATGGAAATATCCCTTTTTTTTTCAAATGCTTTATGTTTTATCTTTGTTAATGGCCAAATCGCCCCCCAATCCTCACATGGGTTAGGTGCGGGGTCGGTTTCTTGTGGGTTCTTCAACCCAAGGTGCTCAGGGCGTACCCTAGGTGAACTCAAGTGAACCTTGGAGGACCCATATGTTGGAAATGTTGTCATTGATGTCAAGATGGAATTTGTTGTTTGAGATTGTCACATTATTGTCATTGATGTCCAAAGAGATGTTATGAATGTCTTCACTGAAAAAGGACTAGCCAAAGGCTATACAAGGAAAACTCAATTCAGTTTCTATGTTGGTCGAACCATAGTCTTTATGACAGCACTGGTTTTTATGAAGAACATTTATTATACAAATGCTGTATACAAAGATGGCCAACTCCTCCCATGTTTTAGCACCCAAGACAAAGGCAGATATAAATACAATTAAACACCTATGTTAAGGATATAATCAACACTTCATATTGGTGTTTCATATGCTGGCCGATTATATCCATAATATTTTTTAAATTCCATAAGTATTCTTGTTCGACTATATTCTTACATATATATAAACAACGATTAAAGTAATTGAAGGGAGAAATGAATATGTATTATATGGCAGGAATTATTAAAGAATAAAAGAGCAGGCAGCGATAGGAATGGAAGTGATTAAAGTCTATTATAGTAGCGAATATAATCAATGGAGAGCAGAGATCATCATAGAAGCCATTACTATATCTAATAAAAACAGCAATTTTTATTCATAAGGCAGCGATTAAAAAGATAATATTTAGCATTTGCAGCGATTACATTTGAAAAGGAGGCATTTAAGACAAATATTAAGATCATAAAATAAGCAGTGATTAAGCTCATGGAAAGGTAGTGATTCATTTACAAAGGTAGCGCTTATGTTTATGAAGGAAGTAATTAAGTTTAAAGGCAACAATTTGTATTTATGAAGATAGTGATTAAGATTAATGAAAGGGCAGATAATAAATTGAAGAGTTACATCTTATGTGAAAGGTGGTGTTCTTTGTGAAAGAGTGTGTCCATTATTTGCATTAAGAAGTTATAAAGGATAGAAGAAGGTTTGGTTAAAAAAAACAGATGTCTAATGTGAAGAGCGGATTGAAAAGAGGAAAAGCAGAAAAATGAACTGCAAATCAGATTTATATTAAATAAATGAAGGGATGTTAATATGGTAAGAAGAAATGATAAATCATTAGAGAGCAGAAAATTTGAATGAAGACATAGCTATATTTGTGATCATATGTTGAAGGAGGTTTGTGCATGATTGTAATCGGAGTTGTGAAAGGAATTAGTGCCTAAGTTAGATCAGATTTGTGAAAAGAGCATTGTGTAAAAAGTGTGATCAGATTTGTGAAGAAAGGATTGTGTGAAGTGCGTGATCAGATTTGAAGGGAAGGAAGTGTGTGATCAAATTTGTAAGGGAAGGAAGTGTGTGATCAGATTTGTGGAAGGTGTAAACCGTTCTATAAGTGGAAGATCATGTGGAGAAGTAAACTATATCGGTCATTAAGGGATCAATAGAGGTTGGAGCTCAGTTTGTGTGGGGGTTGGAGCCTATCAAATAGAGGTTGGAGCCTCTTGCTGGGTTGGAGCTCAGTTTGTGTGGGAGTTGAAGCCTCCAATAAGTTGGAGCTTACATTTCTGTCAAGTGGAGATTGGACTCTAGTAGGTTGGAGCCTACAAGAAGAAGAAGAAGATTAATCAATATATATATATTGCTGTGGTTTTTTCCAGCAAGGGTTTCCACGTAAATCATGTGTTCTCTTTGTGTTCTTAAGTGCTAGATCTTGCATATGTGTAGTTGATGTAATTGATTGAGTTTGAAAAATAAAAGTTTGTAATATATTGATTCAGCCACCCTCTCAATATAACTGTGTGCTCATCACCATGGCCAGATGGGCCCAAAAACAAGAAAAGACGAGTTTTTTAACTGCCTCATTTCACAAACACAAATAAGCAAAACTGCATTTTTACCTTGAAGCTGCCATTTTTTATGTTTGAAGGTTGCTGCATTTTTCTTCGAAAGCAGAGGCTATGGTAGTGAAAGACCTATATTGATAGGAGAGCACGAGGAAAATTTATCTATCAAAGGAGAATGAATCTTGTAATTTTTTTAAAGTTTTGAAGATTTTTCAGTTTTTTTTAAATGTTTTAAATATTTAAAAAAAATTCTTATACATAATATAAGGGTTATAATGTCGATTTCTTTTTGTTTTTTTAAGTTGTAGGGTTGTAAACTTGTAATTTTTTTTTTTTTGGTTTTTTGTATTCATACAAGATTGCTGGTAGTTCTAGTTTAGTAGTCGCCCCACATGTAGAGAGCTTGTTTAAAATTGACATAGTGTCATCTCTTTGGCGACATACAACCATGATTGAACAACTTCTTGGTGGAGGTTATTGTTGGTAGTGTAGCAATGTGGAAATGAATATAAGAGCTTGTATAGTTGAGTGAAAGCTCACTTGTGTGCTATTCTTGCTTAGAAATAAGAGTTTACCTAGGTCTGAATAAAAAATGGCTGCGAAAGCAACAAACCATGGGATATATCAAAGAACAAGAGGACACTGACATGGCAAGTAGTAGAGCAAAGGAAAGAGCACATCCTCTTTCTAAGACAGGATCATAGAAACCTCCTAGTGGCTTATCACAACTAGTTGGCCCACATCCTTTCATGCCACAATCATCTTCTTGAGAAGAGAATACCCCCTTTCTTCCTTGTAAAAGAGGGCCATTGGAAAAGGCCTTCAAGAATGAGGCAAGGGAGGGTGCAAATGAGAGCATTTATAGAAATGGGTTTCCTTTCAACCTTGTTAGATCACTGTATTGGCAGGATATGGTGACAACAATTACCAATGCTCCAACTGATTACAATAGTCTTGGGTATGAAAGGTGTGCACTACCTTATTGGCCAAGGAAAAAGCTTACATAGAGGCATCATTGAGAGTAATCAAGGATAGATGACCTGAAACAGGAGTGCCCCTCATTTTTGAAGGATGGTAGGATGTCAAAAGTAGACCACTAATACATGTCATTGTAGTGTTGTAATGTCCCCTTCTCAATCCTAAGCTTTTCAGTGGCCATTAGCCTATTTCCAGAGTTCCCGTAGGCTAAATGGAAGGGTTAAGGAGATTCCAAGATCCTTGGAGGATGTAGTGGTAGCAGTTCTTGGTTTCTGCTGTTGGCTTTGAGCTCAGGGGATGATTCTGAGTTGAATGACACTCTCCGCAGTGTTATCAGATGATCTGGGTGTTATCCAAACTTCTTGGAGAGAATGTTTTTCTTAGAAAGTCTCCAAAATGGTCCCATTCACCCATCCAATGCCTCCACATCCCTTCAATGTAGTCAGAATTGGATGCTGAGTTGATTCAAGATTTTCTGTCATAAGGGGTAAAATAATTTAATAATTCACTTAAGTGTAATGTCTAATTATTAATTATTTTCACTTAAGTGATTATAATCCTTTGCAAAGGTGAAAAAGGACCGCAGGTTGGACGCCTAGACTTGAGAAGGGGGATGTTGACATATGAATGAGAGTTTATTATTATTTTATAAAGGCAAATTCAAAAGGTGGATTATTTTATTATTTTCAAATTTGTAACCTCTCCCTCCAAAAAGTTATATAAGGAGGCCAGGGGTGGATCATATGGCCATGTTGATTTGAGATAACGAAGTGGTGCTGGATTGTGGATTGAATCCTTCGAGGCTTTGAGGATGAAAACCCTTAAGGTTTCTCTAGTTTCGGAGTTGAGAGATACTCCCTAGCTGGACATTGGTGTGGCTTCATTGCAAGAGTCACCATTGGAGCTTTGGTGAAGATTTCAGTTTGTTTTCGTGGTGGTTTGCTATGATATTTTATAGATGCAATGTTTTGGGTGTGGTTTTCTGACCTTGCAGAGTTTTTTGGAGTGAATTTTCTTGGAGTTATGCTTGCTGGCCATACTATTTCCTTGTACAGGCTGTGCCACATTTTGGGAGTTGCAGATTGATGTGTTGACAGTTTGCTTCTGGGTATTGGCTCTTCTTTTTCCTCAGCATTGGGTGACCTGATTTGCAAGTTTGCAAATATTTTAGTGGTGTTTTAGATTTTTAGAAGCTGATCGCCCCTCCCAGCAGGCCATACATTCTTGGGCTTGAGGCATGTGGGTTTATGGAGGCATTTGCCCCTCATAACCTGACTTTGGGGGCTCTTTGGGTGGCACCTTGACCTATCCTTGGCCTTTTAAACCATTTGGGAGTGTTCTATGGTGATTGAATGACATTCTTGGGTGGCGTGCCATATTGTAGCTTGTTGTTTGAGGTGTTTCAGACCTGCAGTTTCATATCAAACCTGTAATTACTAATTGCTGCCGTTCAGTCCATTTTCAGACTTCAGGGTGCCATTGTTGAGGTATACTTGTTCTTTTTTATCAAGGGCTCTTATTTTGGTGTTGGGTCTCATTTTGGGATATTGAACCATGTGTTATCATCGTTTTATTGTAGCAGCAGTCTATGTTGTGTCTAAGACTGATTGTAAACGAGCTCTTATTGTAACACCGTTTGGTAGTACCATCGATGAATTTGCTCATTATGTTTATTTGCTACTTACCCCATTGAATAAGTGATTTATTTCTTACCCACTAAATAAGCGGTCTATTTCTCACCCCACTAAATAAGTGGCTTCTTGTACTGACCCCACTACATAAGTGGTTCCTGATTTGCACTCACCGCTGAAAAGCAGAAGAGTTGTTAGTTGTCTACTTTGAGTTTGTACCTACGGCATAAGTGGTAGTTTATTACTCACCCCATTGAACAAATGGTTACTTTCAGAAGCATTGCAATGTAAACCTCGCCACCGTATGGTCTCACCTTGACCATATCAGGCTTTGGGTGATCAGAAAGTGGAGGATAGTTGATTTTAGTTGTTTATCATTGTTCGTATTTGATGCTAACAAGTTTAAAATTCAAAAAAAATTGGGGTGGATATTACAAGTGTCCCCTAAAGGGCTGATGTTTTTGAAGGTAGTTGACTATGAGGGGCAAGTAAAGGATGCAACTTTTATTTCCAATATCTTCATACAAGTTGTTGAGATGGTGGGCTTTGAAAATGTTGTCCAAGTTATAACAAACAATGCTAAAAATTGTAGGGTAGTAGGTTTGATATTGGAGAGTACATATGGGCATATTTTTTGGATACCATGTGTTATCCACTCTCTCACTTTGATATTGCAAAAGATTGGCTTAGAGATTGAGTGGGTCAAAGAATCTACATGGAGGTCGAGGAGATTCAAATGTTCGTGACAAATCTTCAGAACTTCCAACTTGGAGTGTTTGAAGGTGATTTTATTTTTATTTTTATATTTTTAGTACTATTTATTATTAAATTTTATTTTTTTGCCAAGTTGCTACTTTCTGTTTTTTTAATTTGTTTTATTTTTTACACTATGATGGGTTGTTGAGACTTGAGTCACATCACACACAATCATCTTGAGATGATTTGTCAAGGTGTGAGAGGCATTGGGTGCCATGGTCATCAACACTCTTTGGAGTGTATGGAGGCAACCATAGGAAAAAATAGCCCAAAAAATCAAAGCATTGATCCTAGTTGGTGAGTGGTGGTCTCGTTTGGTATATATTTTGAGTTTTGTTGAGCCCGTCATGAGTATGATTAAGTATGCAAATATAGATCAACCATGTTTGGGTGAGATTTATAATGGCATGGACTCCATGGCTTAAAAAATAAAGACCATAACAAAAGCCAAGGAATGTGACCCAACAAAAGTATTTTTCAAGATTGTAAAGGATCATTGTTGATTGTTAGAACAAGATGATCTTGTCCTTGCATCTCTTAGTATTTGCTTTCTCCCCAAAGTATTATAGCAAAGAGATACTTTCCTTGCCAAGGAGGGTGGCACCATGCAAAGATGAAGAGGTTGCTATTAGGAACAAGATTGCATTTAAAAGAATATTCCCAGATGTAGATATACAAATTGTTGTCTTGTTTGAGTTTGGCCACTTCATATCTTCAAAAAATCATGATGTTTGCCTTTTTCAAGACAAGTTCATGAAAGATACTCATGAATGGTGGTACCTACATGGCCAAGTCTTTCTTTACCTGTAGCCTCTTGCAATAAAAGTTCTATCTCAAGTATGCATCCTTTTATTTTTAAATTTTTAACTTAATTTTTCTATCCTTGCTATATATTATCATTTATGTTTTTTAATTGTAAATGTTGTATGTAAATTCAATAGGTTGGAAGTTCTTCAATTGAGTAGAATTGGAGTACATACTTCTTTATCTGCTCAGTGAAATGCAATCGATTAAGTGCAAAAAAAGTTGAGGAGTTCATATTTGTGCACTCCAACATGTGTCTCTTGTCACATAAGACACTTGAATATAGTGACAAGAAATTGGGATCTAACTCCTAACTATGTTGACTTAGATGCTGCTGTTGCACAATTTGCCCAAGTCTCTATCAACCAGGCATCTTCTACATATGATGTGGGTTGTGGAAGTGGCATTGCAGCTGATTGTGGTTCAAATGAAATTGAATTAAATGTTGACTATTATGCTCTCAATGAAGACATTGAAAAGCCATATGAAGATTATTGAAAATTGATTGTAGTTTTCATTTTATATTGACATTCGAGTTTTTGACATATTGAATTATGAGTCATCGAATTTTAATTCATAAGTATTTACTTTATTACAAGTTATGAGGTATTCAAATATTTTATTATTTTGTTTATTGAGAATTACAAACATTGAAGTTATGAGTATTACTTATTATTGTTTTTAGAAGTTTGAATATATATATATATATAATTTGTACATATAATTGGGGAGAAAAATTACCATATTGGCATACTTGAACCCTTGTCCTTGTACAAAGACAGTGTTTTACTATCAAAAGTAGTTGTGGTAGGCAAATATGCTCCAAGGTAGGAAAGTGAAAGTCTCTAAAGACATCAATGTTTGGCAAATTAAAAAATCCAAGAGAGAAAAATTAAGTAAAATTATTTTCATATTCTACATGAGCAATGTTGAGATGATAATTCCCCCCCTTACAAATAGTCACTAGAGAACTTCACACTTCTAATTCTCACTCTTCCTACATTTAAAGGGAGGGGAGAGATGTAAGCAACTTTGATTTGTTCCTTTCATTTGTTTGGATTATATTATACATGCTCCAATTTCTTCCATATGCAACATTAGAATGCTAAATGAATATTTTCAAGGCAACCATTTGAACTCAAGAATATGAGCAATTGCATCCAATTCCCATTTATATTTTCCTTATGCCAAACTTTCTCTTTTGTCTCTCAAACATAGTAAGTGTTGGCCTTGCCGTTGCACCAAAAGATCGACCTGTCAATGCCCGATACAAGCATCAGTTAAGATCCACGAGAGGCGGTTAAATCATGTTGCGAACCTGAAGGGAGATGCTGGTTGTTAGACCAACAATCCCCCCCTCAGTGTCACCCAAGGGGTTAAACCCGTGACCGGCTCTAATACCAATTGTTGGCCTTGCCGTTGCACCAAAAGATCGACCTGTCAATGCTCGATACAAGCGTTAATTAAGATCCACGGGAGGCAATTAAACCATGTCGTGAACCCGAAGGGAGATGCTGGCGGTTAGTCCAACAGTAAGTTGGCTTTTGAATTTATGGTTGGCCTTGTCAAGAAGGGGCCTGTACAATGCATTAGATGAGCCTGCAATTATCTTCCTTATTTCCATGATGATCCACCTCACCTTAAATAAGATTCAAATTAAAATGTACTACATATAAAGGACAACTTAGCATCCATTATGAGTGGTCTACACTTAGTGAAATATGATTAAGTTCCTTATTCATATATTAAAAGCTAAGTTGTTGAATCGGGTACGGGTACATGGGTATGGTACGTCAGTACGACAATATTTGGAAGGAGGTTTGGGTATGTTCGTACAAAAAGCATATAAAAATCATAAATTATTATATTTATATATATTATTATATGTATAATATTTATTATATACAATATTAATAATTAACTATTAAACTATTGTCAACATATATAATATTTAATATATATATTGTATTAATAATCTAAGTTATTGAATTAAAATAGGTATGGGTACATTCTTGAGACGTCCATGCAAAAAATTTAAAAATATATAAAATTACTAATATATACATATTTGTAACCCTAAAGATTAATATAAAGCTATACTATATTATAATTATTTTTAAACATGTTAAATATTAATAATAAATAGTTAAAAAATCAAAACAGGATAGGAATACTATATAAATTTTAGATAAAACTACTTTTCAAAACCCTCTAATAGAAATACTATTCAATAGAACGTTTATAAAAAAATATATATTAATTAAGTAATAAATGTTAAATAATATTAAATTTAATAAATAACCAATTCAATAACAATACATAATTTAATACAAATAATATATATTTAACAAATATTTTATATAAAAAAATATTTAATAAACAATAATCTTCATTAATAATAATTGTGAAAAACTCTCCTAAAACCGTCGACATAGTCGACTAGGAATAGTATGTGATGAGCCCAGCTGGCTCCAACTCAACCACTGATGCTTAAACTGATTTGTTTTGTGTTTTTGAAGGTTTTGATGAATTTTAAACAAGAAATGTAGAAGTGCGCTAGGCATAAATTGGTGCTAAAACGTAAATCAAAGCAATAACATGGAAACTGCCATTGTATTAAGCATTAATCAACTGCTACAGATAGATTGTAAATAATAGACATTCTCGGAAACCTCCAGATTAATTAAATAAAGTGGATCTGGTACATGGCAGGCAAGAACCCCTGAAACTGACAAAATCCAACGCCCAAGCCAAGGAAGTGGAATTCCCCACTCAAAAACTGGATAATAAATGCTGTGTACCCTAGGCGACCATGCTGGAGCTGACAAATGTGAAAGAAGTGAGGTGTTTCTCCAAGTAGTTCCAATGCCTATGCCAGATGAAGCCCTCTAGAACCAAGGATGGAGTATGACTCTCAGCCAAAAATGTATAGGTCGCCAAAAGATGCTAAAAATTGAAAGAAGGCGTCCAAGATGCAAGAATCCTCTCCATTATTGAAAGCTTGATAAAATACTGAATAGGAAATCTTTTGAAGCACAATTGGACTCCTGTGTGAAGCCCTCTCTAAAGCAACAATTCAGCTGGTATTTCACAGCCTCACAATCGCAGAACATTGAAGGATTTTTGTTCTCCAACGGTGAAAATCACCGTAACCCTTGTCTCAGACAAATGCACAGAGAAGTTAAAAGAAGCAATTTCAAATGATCATCAAGAATGAGGTTGAATTGCCTTCTTTTCTCCTTATATCCCCAAAAAGGCAGGCATTTCAAGAAGTCACGCACTTTGCCATTTAAATACATTAAATTGTATTCAAATTACTTCAATAGTCTTTTATTTCACTTTACCAAGTGGGCGTACCTTTTAAATGACTTAAGTGATTTTGATTTTCACTTTATAACATTTAAGTCATTATTTTATGATATTTTAAGTGGCTTTTAATTATTATAGAGTCAAATTATAACTTTATAATATTAAATGACGTAACCACTTAAATATTAATATCTTCCTCAATTCTCAGTGTTTTGACATTCCATTTGAAGCTGGCAAACACTGAACTGCAAAGGTCTGCACTGAGCCCAACACTGAACTGAAGGGGTGGAAATGCCAATATCCACCATTATCTGCCATTGAGACTCCCTATCCATACCTCTTAGCCTACGAGGGTCCAAATACTAGGCCAATCATCATAAAACAAGATCACACTAAAAAGGGGACATTACATAGTATCGAATTCTGGTACTTTAGATATTTGATTCCAAGTACCTCGAATATTTGATTAAGGCCAAAGAGGGGCCATGAATTATTCAATGTACACTTCACCATTGCTCTCATATGCTCTCTTAAAAAAATTGCAGTTTTTACAGGGAACAAAACTTAAATATGGCTACACCGTTTAAGTAAATCACTTTGTAGAGGGAAAAAAAATAATGTATCAAATGTTCGATTCATTGACATGACTACCAATGAGATACTCTCTCACGGACTTGTATTTCCTTTTCAAGTCTTCAATGACAAAACTTTGTTGTTATTATTTGCTTCAGTCGTTGTATTGAAGCATCTCACTCACTTGCGGAAAGAAAATGAGATATCTGATGATGAGTTGTGACGAATGGAGAAAAAAAAATACCTTCAAAAAACGTGTTTATAGTTGAAACGCTCAACACTTGATTTTGAATTGTCTTTTTGTCGCCGAAGTCGGTCGAAATCGATATGTAAAAAAAAAAAAAAACGTTTTGGGCAAGAAAATATGTACCTTGGTCAAATCCATAGGCGATTCGAACCAAGATCCAATTCTGGGACGTTTCGTACCCGGAATCAGCCTGTATATGCAACGATTCGGTAACGCAGATTAAAAAAACTAATTATCTATATTTTCTTGACAAATTGAAAAGATTTGTCAAGTGGCCCTTGGTGTGTTGGTGAAGTTGAGTGGCTTACAAAGCCTACCAAGGATCAAGTCTTGTAGAATGCAAAGACTCGAATTTCTAAAGGATGAGGTTGGGATTGTGCCCTAGGGAAATTTGGTGGAATGGATACCCCCTAGTCCTTGGCATTAAGTTGAAGGAGGTGGATTATTTGTGCAATCGATGCTAATGGTTGCGAACTAAGTTGCCAAATCAGAATTGGGTACGGATACATGGTTATGGTATGCCACTACGAATTTTTTTTTTTTTTTGGGGGCTGGTTATGTTTGTACAAAAAACATAGAAAAACCATAAATAATTATATACACAATATTAATATATAATTATATAATATTTATTATATATACAGTATTAATAATCTAAGTCTTTGAATTGGAAATACATGGATAGGATATAACAATTTTTTGGGTACATTTTAGGGACTCCATACAAAAGCATATAAAATCATAAATATATACATATTTGCAACCTAATAATTAATATAAAGTTATACTATATTTCATTTTTTTAACATGTTAAATATTAATAAATATTAAAAAAATGAAAAGTAGAGTTGTATAGACACGGATAGGAATACCATATCAAATATGGATAAAACTAATTTTCAAATCCCTTGAATATAAATACCATTCAATATGACATTAATAAAACACACACACACACACACATATATATATAACAACAAAATAATAAAATATTAAATAATAATAATCTTAATAAATAACCAATTTAATACTAATTAATATAATTTAATCTAAATAATATATATTTAAAAAATATTTTATATAGCAATAAATTAAATTTAATAAACAATAAGCTTCATTAAAAATAATTGTAAGATTAATAATTAATAATAAATGATATTAATTGTAAATTGTTGAAGACTATTGATAGATGAATGCCAATAACATACTGTAAATAAAGGAATTTTCTTCAATTTCTGATTTAAGTTTATTTGCAGAAAGGTTTAAATACAGTCAATTGTGCTGATAGCATATTCTTAGTTGTGTTAGCCTGTAGATCAGTGATTCATCCTAGCTACATTGGTTGGGTATCTCCATTAATTAACCATAGGTAAGGAAGAATAAATAAGACGTAACTCTTCGCCCTGGATTTCCTTATGAAGCTCCATCAAAGTTGAGCTAAGTAACCCATTTTGAGGGTTTCAACAAATTTAGACTTTTAAAAATCAAGCTTTTATAGATTGCCCCCAAAACAGGCTAGTTATTTTTATTTTAAATATATACATATAAAAGAAACTCTCGACATTTAGGATCCATCTATTAGACCATAGTTACGAGACTCGGACTCGGCTCAGACTTGGCTAGGGTGACTCGGCGCAGACTCGGCAAAATGAAAAAACCTTAGAAATTTAGAGATTTTTAAGGATTTAAAACTTGTACCCTTTATTAAATAAACCTTAAATACACAATAACATCATTAAATAAAAGCAAATTTGATCACATACACAAGTATACATCGATCACATAAGTATAAAGTATGCAAATTGTAGCTGAGCTGCTGAAGGAAATAGCACACTTAGATATATAAATATCGTCAACTGTATACAAAACTCATGGAATATGAAATCCATGACATCAAATGTCCCAAACAAATATGAAATATCAAAACAATAACTACAAGTCTATGGCTCAAAGGAGCCTGCATCCTTCCTACAAAGGCATCTAAGGTGGGTCCTAGATGATGTAGCAGTTGCAGCCATAGTCTCTGCTTGTGAATACATGCCACCCTCACCAACATTAGTTGTGGATGTGTTTGCTCGTGCTCTAGCCTCCTCCTTTGCCATGGCTACACCCTCAGCCTCTCTATCTGCCCGATCAACCCAATCAAGGTCCTCATCACTAACACAAGTATACATCGATCATATAAGTATAAACACAAATTGTAGTTGAGTTGCAAAAGGAAATAGCACACTTAGATATATAGTCAAAGACTCAAATGTATACAAAACTCATGGAATATGAAATCCATGACATTAAATGTTCTAAACAAATATGAAATATCAAAAGATTCAAAACAATAACTAGAAGTCTATTGCTCAAAGGAGCCTGCATACTTCCTACGAATGTGTCTAAGACAGGTCTTGGATGATGTAGCAACCATAATGTCAAGTTTCAGAGCAATTACCCTAATGGGGTTGAGGGGTAGTGCCCTTTGTGGGGGTCTAGGGGTAGTGCCCATGGTGGGGTTGACGGGAAGCGCCCCTCACGGGGGTCTGGGGGCAGTGCCCCTTGCAGGGGTTTGGGGGCAATGCCCCCAGTAGGGTCAAGGGGCAATGCCCCCAACGAGGTCAAGGGGAAACACCCCTTGCAGGGGTTTGGGGGCAATGCCCCTTGCAAGGGTCTGGGGGTAGTGCCCCTAGCAAGGTCGAGGGGCAGCACCCCTCACGAGGTCTCAAGGCAACGACCTAGGCGTGCTCCCTATCGCAATACAGGGCAAGGTTGAGGGGTGGAGCCCCTGCCACCAAGCCCAAATTAATACCTCCAAAACCATACAAACCTTCATGACGTACATCATTTTGCATTCACAATAAGTAAAAAATAACCAAGTTTTAACTTTAAATTTCATGTAATTTTTTGCACTTTTCAAACCCTGCCTGCCGAGTCCTACTAACGGGACTCGCCTGGACTGGGTGAGTTCGGTGAGTCCGCCAAACTCGATGAGTCTAGCTAGGACTTGGCAAGACTCGGCCAAGTCCAAGTCCAAGTCCGAGTCCCCAAAACTCGGCCAGGTGGACTCGACTCGAGGCTCGCCGAGTCTTGGCGAGTCTCGTTTATGTGTATTAGATCCATCATCAAGAGAAATAATTTTATCCAAGAAAGACAAATTCACATCATATAAATACATCTCATAAGATTGAAGCTCAAACATTTTATCTTCTTGTTCTAACAATTGTATACTTTCCATTTTTGAGAGGCACTAAAATGAACATCATGTTCCATGCACACCTCGTTCTTTAATGATTACTTATTAGTACTAGGGACTTCCAAGTTTTCCTTGAAATGAGCCCATCACCTCTATCAAAATTATGTGGGAATTATTGAATCTCAATTGCTTCCCCAATGCATCTGTCCTTAATATGGCCAACTTACAAATATCCTCATTTCCTCCATGCTAATACAGTGTTGTAATCTTGAATAGTGTTTCTGTAGGCCCATAATTTAACGAAATTGTGCATGATGTCTATGTCAAACTCTTGTATTTATCAATCTATTGTCCTTAATATGGCCAACTTACAAATATCCTCATTTCCTCTATGCAAATACAGTGTTGTAATTGTGAATAATGTTTTTGTAGGCCCATAATTTAACGCAATAGTGCATGATGTCTATGTCAAACTCTTGTATTTATCAACCTATTTTCATAGTGTGTTGATCGGCTCTTTGATCCCATTGGGGTTGCTACTCCCGAACCCTTGCTTTTGTTTTAAAAAACAAAAAAGCAAAAAAAAAATTGGACCATGTTGGATGGAAAGCAACAATTTTAAAAAATTTCAACTTTTTTCCAATCAAATTTCGAGTAATTAAATTACATCTATACATTTAGTGTGCTAAGTCAAACACTATCCTAAGTAATGCTCCTAAGCTTGTAACAGCATTTATAGACTTGTTTGAGATACAAGTGAATAACTCCACATATTCTAGTAATGCTGGGCTGAGGGATACAGGCTTCTTTTTACCATAGTTCATGACTCCATATTGTGATTTTTTTTCAGATGCCACGAATATCATAATCCATGAGTTTTGTACACCTTAACCACTTCACAATATTTATATATCTAAAAATGTTGTTTTCTTTAGCTAAAATATGCTTTTATACTTATATGATCGACATATGCTTGTATATGTTGTCAAAGTAACTTCTATTTGACTAGTTTATTGTGTTTTTAAAGTTTATTTATTAAAGGGCGCATAAAGAAGTTTTAAATCCTTAAAAATCTATATATTTCATGGTTTTTTCAATTTGTTGAGTCCGAGACCAGGTCAAAAATCAGCTTGCTAAGTTTGAGGCAAGTTTGAGACTCGTAACATTGGTCTTGATTGTTAGTTGTAATGGCACCCCTCCTTCTGTGTTTTTGGCATCCTTTATATTCTTAGAACAATGGGTTCATTGGGCATGAGTTGTTTCTTTACTATTTCCTCTAAATTAGATTTAATGTTGTCTTTCTTTTCATTGGATGAGCACATGCGGTCTCGGTTTTTTGAGGAATTGAATATATTTTTTTCTCACCTCATCTACATTCTATAATAGAAAAATAGTTGTCGTTTCAGTACTACACAATTTCTTTTAGTGATATTTGGGGGAATGGTGAAGACCAACCCCTTACAAAGCAGACTTCTTTTGGGTCTATTCAAATTCATAGTGGAAAGAGTTACTACACTTTGAAGTATATCAAATGGTCTCACTTCATGGAAGGCATTACTCACCTGTCATGCTCATATATCTCTCTGGATACAGACCTAGTGTGCTTGTAAATTATCATCCACCTCATGTTGGAACCATTCTCCGTATCATTCTGCTATGTGTACATGTCAAAGGGTTCATTGCATCTCAACCAAAAAGTTCAAATCTGTTAAACTTAAAAAAAGCCCTTTAAATTCATTTCAGTTTGTCCTAATATTCATACAAAGAAGGGCTTACGTTTTATTAATTTGAAAAAACCAGATTAATATTGGGTTTTTTTTCTCTAAAATGAACCCTAAAGGCATGCAAAAATATATTGTGGGCTTAGTGGTGTTCATGGGTAGAAAGCAAGAGTTTATCATAGCAATTTTTGTGTCTTTGTTTGTAGTTTGTTGGCCATAGTTGTAGGGGATTTTGTTCCCTTTGCTTTGTCTTTGTCTAAAGTCCGCATTGCTATTATTTAGCTGCAATAGTTGTGTGTCTTCTTGCTGCAATAATCATTGAGGAAGTAACACAAATAACAAAGTGAGGGAGTAATTGCTATTTTATTTGCCCACCATCCAGTTTTGGTGCAGGCCATCTCACTTTCGGCGTGTGCAAGTTTATAATAGTTCACCTTTATCAAGTTTAGAATAATTTATAATAGCTTTAATGTTTATAAAAGTAAAGGTCATAAATCTTACTTGTAAATTATAACATGCAACATTCTTTTATAAAGTTTACTCTTAAATAAAAAAAATATTTTAATAGTATAAATTCTATGATAAGTTCATGGTTTTAACCTTCTTATATAATAGAGCTTTGCAGAGTTGATGCAAACTTTGTTTGTGTAATTTATATATAAGTTAAATTGCAGATTTATATTATTCTAATTTAATCACAAATTTTATCTATTGACAAACTTGGTCTGAATTTTATCTTTACTGAACTTGAACATGAAGCCTTGTGACATAGCACCCCCAATTGCCATCCCCAAATCTGGATCCATGGTTCTCATGTCCTTGAAACCCACTACACACAAAACATAGGACCAAAACAATTCTTTTTTTTCAAATCAAAATATGGAGGTGATCTCCTAGCAAGGTTAAGGGGTAGTGCCCCAGTAAGTGGTTTTGGGGTAGAGCCTCCAATGGAGATCGAGAGGTAGTGCCCCTTTTGGGGTTTGGGGGCTGCTCTGGGGAGTCCTTTGTGTCACCCCCTCCCCCACTCCTCCCCCTCCCCTCCTCCTTGTCACTTGTAGGCAGGGGTGCCCTTAGGACGTTTCTTTTGGTAGGGATGTCTCATGGCAAGGGGGCATTTCATCCTCATCCCCAAGTCTTAAGGATGTCACCATCCATGAAACGACACTTTTTTTTTGGGGGGGGGTGGACATGTCTCTATTCTATGGAAAATTGATGTATACATACACTATATATATATAGTTTGCCATACTCCACACTCATGTATATATGTATATACTGTTGCCATATTGAATCCATATCTTGACAGTGTAGTTTAAAAATTACAGTTCAGCTATGGGCATGGTTTTAGGTTAGATGCTTTTACTTTATATTCTTCCTGTGTTTTGAATTATTTGACAAGCTACTTTGATGCTATGTAATCAAGTTGCTAATGATTTTTTTGTTGAAATTATAACTTGGCTCATGTATCTTTCAAATTTTGAAATATAATTCTGTAATTTAAGTTATAGTAGATTTGTTAGTTCTAAGAAGTAAGAACTTCTGCATAGGGAGTAGGTCAAAGAAACAGGTCAACCTAATGGGGGATTCGAGTTATTATCTTCTGTAAACAATGGTATTGGCCAACAAGCAAAACTTTTCACATTGAACTGATGATTTCATTCCATGACAGCCTGGCACAGGCATGAAATCATCCTGTCTCTGGCTGGTCCTGGGAATGTCAGGGTTCCGATACCCCAGTTTTGAATCCCTTGGCAATAAAAAAATGTGTATATAATATATATATATATATATGAAAATATTGTGTGAAGTTATTTTGCACCAGAATGTGCACAGCCACACATGAAATAATTTGGTTTTGCTAGGTTGTGGTATATATGGCCTAGGTGGAGTATTGTTTGGAGGTGTTATGTATGTGATTTAAATATCATTATGAAGGTGCTAAACTTGATGTAATGGGAAATGGATAATTAAGGGAAACCAAAAGGCCAAGTGAGAGTTATAATTTGACAAGATGCGGAAGAGTGTGCTGTCAGCTATTTATATTATAGATAAGCACTTATACATAAGCCATTTTTCCTCTATGCAAACACTCATCTTACATAACTCATACATATAAAATGTGAAGCTCTTCATTGGTGGTAGTTTTTTGTCACTTTGTCCAGTGAATATTTTTGGGTGTCCAGTTCTAGGAAAAATAGCTGGCAAGCTAACACATCTGAACCAAAAGATTAAGACTTAAAGGCAAGACAATGTCTTTGTTCAATTCTGGTCTTCAATTGTATTTCTGGTAGTGTTTTGTCTGCCATTCTTCTGGAACTGAGGAGACTGTTCCATGACTGGATGCTGGAATCATGTTTTCCAGGGGCCAACTGTCAGTAGACAACTACAATGTATGAACTAGAGGACCCTCGGCACAGGGCTGGAAGGTTTTCCGCATGGGCAGGGGAAATTCAATTTCAGTTTGAATTTTAGGCAGTAGGGTTACTAAGAGGTTTTGTATTGTTGACATATACTTATTTTCAGCCATTTTCCATCCCTCTGTCCTTGCCATCTCATAGTTAGGGCATAGAGGAGTTGGGTTCATACACTTCATAGATGATCTTCTGGAGGTCTGGATGTTTTAATTTAATTTGTCACTCTTTCTGGCATATTTGGTGTCTTCAATGAGTGTTTGAATAGTGTACTTATAATTCCTGATATTGTTGAAAACTTGGAATCATGAATAAGTTATTTTAAGTTGGCTGCATATTTCCAAGGAATACTTGCATTAATGCTATAAAAAATTTCTTTTTAAATTTTTTTGCATGACCCAGGATTACATATTCTTTATTGATTACACATGAATCTGTTAAACTTGAATACAATTTGATAGTGAGGTTTTTGCCACTGTATTACAGGCCACTTTAATTATTTTTGATGTTTCATAGACTTGTTTAAAATTATAAATTTCATCAGCAATTTTGTTAATATTTAAACTACATACTTTTGTCTTTTTAACAGATCAGAACAGTAAAAGAATTGTCATGGCACTGCAGAGTGGACTAAAGAGTGAGCTGACTTGGGCCTTAAATAGTCTTACATTACTGTCATTCAAAGAAAAGGATGATGTTCGAAAAGATGCTACCCCTCTTGCAAAGCTACCTGGAGTTCTGGATGCTCTTTTACAAGTTGTATGCACTATTACTTGAAATAATTTTTTTAAATTAGGCTGGGTGAGGTCATGGCAAATAGTGCATTTCATAGTATGTCATATTCATATTTTACTTAAAGATCTGTTGATTTGTCAATGATACCCAAGTTGTCAGCCTCATGCTTTTCTACATACTTTACTAATCACAATCTGACAACATTTTATAGGTATGGCTAATTTAACCATATTCCAAACTTAATAATGTACTAAATGTCTGCCAAAAGTATTTTTGTAACTTTATATGAAACACCTCACCCTGAAAAACTCAATTGGTTTATACTGATTTTCAAAATATCTATGTGGAAGCCACTGTGTGCCATCTACTTTCCTGGCTGTACAGCTTGGCTAGCTTTTTGGTTTACCTCAGTGAACCTCAGGTTGTGCCTTCTGCTCCATAATAACTTTTCACTTCCATGTTGAAACTCAGTACATTATCAGCTGAGAAGTACCTGTTTTGCAGTCATTAGAAGGTCAAGCTTATTCACATTATATGGAAAAAGTTTTTTGATGCCACCATGCAAGTGGTGTTTGGTCTGCTTGTTGATAAATCTTCTGTATTAGGGTGTATCCTTTGGCATTTACTGTCACATGCAAATGAAAATGTTTTGGTTTATGCCAATTCTTCTTGACCCTGACCCTACAGTTGCTCTGCAGTCTCTAAACTTGCTTCCAGGCATGCTCATGGAATCATGAATTACTTGGTTTACATTGATATTAACAAAGATGTTGGCAGCTGGCATCTTGCATTTTCCTTTTCCAACGTCACTCCAACTTACTTGCTCTTTACTAGCTAGAAGTGTTTAGTGCTAGTATGAGAAAAAGAATGAGATGGGAGAAGAGGTGTTATTTATCAAAAGGAGATCTCAACCTTATATTGTTGAAGAATGTCTAATTATTGATGACAGTTATAAGAGGTATGATGATGATAGTTAAAAAGGACTACATTTGCCAAGTGTAATAGGAGTTACACTATTACATTATATATATTGCTAATACATTGTAATAAGAGTTACACTATTACGAAATGAAGAGAAATATTTTCAGTCTACTAGCTGTTGAATATGGTGATGATGAATCTTGATGTGTTTGGTGTGGGCACGATATACTGGATTTCTCACCAACTTCAATATTCCTTGATTATTACAGGAATGTGGGGTTGGAGAATGCTGAGGAAGTTGAAAATCTGTCAGAGTTCAATGTAGCTAACTTGCTTCACAATCGGCACTCACAGCTGCCTTGTATTCAACATTAGTGGAAGATGGAGCTATAGTTTTCTGAAACTTACATTGAAGAAGTTACTCCTGATCCTAAAGAAAAAGTATACCCAATAGTAGACTGTCGAGTATCAACTGTTACTGTCCAATTAAAGTCAGTATGTCCAATCAAACCAAATTCTGATGTCCTCTATAAGAGCATGTCAAAGTCAAGAGTACCTTTTTGACATAGTGCAGAAATCTCTTTGTGGCTATCTAATGAGAAAGTTTCAGATTTGACAAAAATTAAGAGAGATAGCTAACAACAAAACAAACATCCGGTCTAATGATCGTAAGATATATCAAGTTGCCTACCAACTATCTGTAGAGTGATTTATTGATGGAGGATGAATCATTAGAGCCTGAGAACCTCAACCTGGTTTGAACCATAAAGATATGACAAACAAAACGCCAAAACTCAATTCCTAGGCAATAGTGTAGAAGGCTTAGATCAGACATGTCAAAAGTTGCACACAGATTTGATTTTATTTGCTGAACTCTAGTGCTTGTGCTTGTTGTGATGGCAAGATGATCAACATATACAACAATCACAATATCATAACTATCTTTTTTGGCAAAAAGATTTGAATCAGAAAGACTTCCTGTGAATCCAATTATTTTTAGATGTTTATCAATTTTGATATACTAGGTTTGCTTAAGCAAGGGCTTAATCATCTTGCAAACTAGATGTTCACTACCAGGAACTTGAAAGCCCTCAGGTTGCTTTTGACATCCATTTGATACACCTTTCAACCAAATTTAGCAAGTATGGAGAGAAGGAACCAAAATGTGATCATCTTAGCACTAGGAGCAAAGTTCTCTTCATAGTCTATTCCTGTTTGTTGCAGAAATCCCTTAGCAATAAGATGTGCTTTGTACTTGTCAAAAGAACCCCCAACTTTTTACTCTACCATATAGACCCATTTGCACACAATATTCTTTTTCCCTAGAGGCAATTCTACCAACTCCCAAGTATGATCTTTCAATGATGCTTCATGGTCAACCTTCATAGCAACTTTCCATTTTGGTTTTCCTTGGGCCTCAATGTTTATTTTGTGTTTTTGAAAAACTTGAAAAAGATTAGAAGAAAGAGAACAATGAACATGCTCAACAACTAAAAGCAAGATCATATTGGAGGTTGGAGGCAACGGAGATAGGAGGCCTTTTACCAGCCTGAGCTAGCTTCTCACTCAGGGATGATTCATAGCATGAGAAGCAACCTTTCATATTTGTGTTCCTTCATGGAGCAAGGGGGGGCTTGGCTTTTGTTGACGTTTCTTATGAGTGCAGTTGGTGTTTTCACTTTTGGTTGAGGTTGTTTTGTATGATAGAGGAGGGATTGCTTCCACAACACCGGAGGAGGGATTTGACACACTTGGAAGAGATGTGGACTCTCGGAAGAGCTTTGTTCTCTCATGTGCAACACTAAGGAGGGATTTGACACACTCAAAGGAGATGTGGACTTTTGAAGTAAAGTTGTTCTCTCGTTATGCAAGGAGGATGGGGAAAATTTATGTTCTCTCATGTTGTGCAAGGCTTTGCAGGTTCAACAGTTAGGAGATCCACTGTTGGGGTCAGTTTGGTGTTTCCTGGGTGAGTGAGGAGAATTGGAGAAGGTGCTTCATTAAAGTCTCTAGAAGAGTTGCTGTGATCAACTCTTGCAATGTATTGTCCTTTGTTCGAATTAATGTAATAAGGGGGAGAATGTTGGAATATTACATTAATTAGATAGTTTTATTAGATTAGATTATATAAATAATGTTAGTAAGTTAATAGTTAGTTGCATTCCCATATGTTAGTTTTATATGGGAAAATAAGGCTTTAAAAAACCGTTGCATATCAATGTAAAATTATCCCAACTAAATCAAATATATTACTTATTTTGTGTTTTCACCTTCTATACAAACATGGTGTAATTCTGTGAATTTTCTCTTCCACATTTCAATTGATGCCTTGTAGCCTTTTTCTATGTCTGTCAATGCAGTTACCGAATTATCCTAGTACGGGATATTTGCCACATCGAAGGGAAGGTTGTTGAAATACTAGAAAACAACACATGCCTTATTCTTCTCGGTGCACCACCTTGTTCTACCCCATACATTCCAATAATGGTTGTGCTCCAAGTATGTTTCTTGGTACAAAAAAGCTATGTGGTGTCTATGTAGGTACTTTGCTCGGAGTAGATGAGGTGGATGCCAATGTGCTTGGCATCCATGGACCATGAATAGAGCCCACTATGCCTTCAAATTCTGTATTGTCATCTGTTTCTACTTGCAATTGAGGACCATCAGCACTAGCTCTAGATGTTGCTAGGGTTGCTCTTGTCTTCTCCTATAGTTTTTTCTCTTCCATCAATGCAAGGTGTGCATTCATCTCTCATTTTATCTCTTCTGTGGTCTTGTCACAAAGCTTGGCATCACGATGAGTAATGCCTGCAAGATGTTATTTGAGGCGATTGATGCCTCCATGCTATAGGTTTTGGCATCTTATGAAATGACTGTCCCAGGTGTTGGTCCTTTTACAACATATTTCCAAGTGGTGTCTCTAGCTTTAGGTGGACAAATTCCAATAACTAGTATTGGATGGATTGAGCTTGAGCTTAATCTAGAGGTCAAGGGTTCTTTATTTCCCATTGTATCTAACCTGCAAATATAAAGTACATCATATTTAATTTTTAAATACAAAAAAGATAGCATAAATTCAACATAAATCAGCATAAATTTAGTTTAACCTAGTGATTTTATTTCCAAAAAGCTTATTAATCAGAAAAATAATTCATTTATAGAGAAAAATAGTGATTCATAAATACTATGAAATTATGAATTGTTTACAATTCACATGCTAGATTTTAGCAACTAAAATGAATTTAAATGCTAAGAAAAAAAAGAAAAAGAAAATTGCTAACTTGTCCTTGAAACTCTTCAAATTTGCCTCAAAATCCTTGCAATTAGCTCAAATGTACACAAGAATGCTATGTGAGGAAGTGAGAGGGGTGTGTTGGCTGTTATAAACAAAAAAACCATGGATTTTGAGTGTTTTTTGTGCATCCTTGTTGTGTCTTGCATCTTTATTGCATCTTGTGAGTCAATGGCATGGACTCATCGAGGTTTTTTAAAAAACTTGCCAAAAAATTGACTAGTAATCGCCAAAAATTCGTCATAAAACTTGGCAAGTTATTTTGTGAGTTACTTGCTAGGGCATTAGAGAGTACTCGTCAAGTCTGCCATCTATGGTTTGTAACTTGTGATTTTTGGTTTGTCTTAGCGGTCTTCTATTCCCAACATTTTTCCGTATTGAATGTTGCCGGCTCTAATACCAACATTAGTATGAGCAAAATAATGAGATGAGAGAAGAGGCATGATTTCACTTAGCCTTATATTATTGAACAATGTTTAAGAATAGAGGACAATTACAAGAGGTATAATGATGTCATTTTACGAAGGACTACAATAATAAGAGTTACACTTTTACATTATTTAATAGTATTCTAATTTACTAATATTTAAACTAACAATATTGCTTGAAATTTTCTTAATCAGCGACCATCATAATGTCCTAGACTCTCTAAGTTTGTTTTTAATGTTGTTAGAATTCTTCTGTATGTTTAGTTCTTTGCTTAAGTTGGTATAAGTTTTGCAATTATTCAAACCTTTAATCCTAATGTGTGCATTTCCTGTTAGTCTTCTAATAAGTTTTTTGTTCTTAGTGTTATCTATTCATATCCATATCTTGTTTGTTTACAGATTGATGATTGGCGTGATATTGCACGCCCAAGGATGTCTGCAAAACTGATAAGACCTAGACTTTTGGGAGCAAATAGTGCCTTTACAGGTTTTGGATTTGAATATGAAACAATAAGTCCAAATGATCCACTATCTCGAGTAAGGTAAATTTCTGCTTATGTTGAATTATGTTCTTGAGCTGAGAGAGATGTTGGATCACTAACATAAAGGTAATTAGTGTACAATGCTAACCAAAGCGAAATGTGTGAAAGGCCGAACATGTACATCTTCTTATAGAGGTAAGGCTAATAGTGAGTTAATGAGTTGGTTTTCTTATCTCACTACTCAATAAACCCAATGGGGAACATATATGAGGATCCGACAAGCCAGATTATGATTTAAATCTGCTATTTCATGGAAATCAAGAAAGTGCATTGATTATTTAGCTGACTTGTATCTCTGACACTCTTTGAGGGGTACACCTTTATATTGTGGTTGTGGAAGTGTAACCTGTCAAAATTATGTGTGACTACAAAAGAGAGCAAATTTCAGCTCATGCTATTCTTGACTTACCCCCTTGAAAAGATGCCCATTTGTTTTGAGGGAATGCTTCCATATGCTAGCATCTAACCACATATGCTAGTTCCAGAGCTCTTGTATTGCTTATTTCTATGTTGGATGCTTTCTTGAATTGTTGAGAAGGTGAAAGGAGACAGATGGCCAACTGATGCACTTTGCTTGCTGCTGTGGTGGAAATCCAAAGTTGTTGGATAATTATCTCTTGTTTGGATTCACATATTTGCATATTGAATAAAATGATAGAGATACTATACTCCCCAGTATGCCATGGATTGTCATGTCCCCTAAAGAATTAATAATATATTTAAATGGGCCTGATCAGTTTTGGCCACTTAAATATTATTTAGGTCCTATGTAATGTTTAAAAGTGTAAAAATGTAATGTTTAAAAGTGCTTTTACATTGTATTCAAAATATAATTCAAAAAATGACTTTTGGATGTAATTAAAAGTATTTTAAAATATTTGGAGGGAAAAGTAAATTATAATAAAATAAAAATTAAATAGAGGGCCCAAAAAAGACAACTATAAAAGAGAGGTCAAGGCACAAAGCAAATCATCTGATTTTGTCATTTCATTGTTCCTTCCACTTCGGAGATTGAAGTATTCAAGGACACAAACCCTTGGTGTAGGAGATCCAAAGGATGAAAACCCTCTTGGCTTTCCATAATTGGATTTGGGGATGAAAACCGTCATCTCCATTTGAGGCAATTCTCATTCTATTCAAGAATTACACTTGGGCTTATAGATTGAAGCCATTTTTAGCTTTGCTACAGTGATTTATTGAAGATTTCAGTTTGTGGAGGTTTGGATTAATTAATAATTTAATATTTGCAAGCAAATCATATATATATTATTAGCTGATTGAAAGGAATTTTCAGATCATTTGCAGATCCAATAGGGGTAATTTATGAGAGTTTGTTGCTGATGTTGCATACATTATTTTGGATTACATTAGCTGTGATAAATACAAAATCAGATATGGGGTTTCTATGTTAAGTGTTTCCATGTATATTGCTGCTGTCATAATTTATC
Organism: Sequoiadendron giganteum; assembly: GCA_007115665.2. Lineage (NCBI taxonomy): Eukaryota > Viridiplantae > Streptophyta > Pinopsida > Cupressales > Cupressaceae > Sequoiadendron > Sequoiadendron giganteum. Next base: position 620,248,477 of record CM021109.1, on the reverse strand, counting down.
CAGCAACTCATTATCTAATTTTACTTACATATTTGGTTAACTTTAGCGAATAAGGTTTTCATATAAACATTTGTGAATGATGGTATTGCTGTTCGTAGGAAATCAGTCATAAATCAGCAGTCATATTTGATACGTTTGACACATACGATTCAGATCTGTTGTTTATGTTGCATTTGAGGATGCATACCAATATTATGAGGGTTTAAATTTGCTGTTGTAAGTTTGATTTACAAGGGTTTGCAATATTACATTATTGCTAATCAGCTAGGGTTTGGCATCTACATTGGTCATTTGATTATTGTTTCAGCTTGCACATGTTTGATAAATCATCCATTTCTTAGAGTTGTTTGATTGGGGACATTACATGGATACTATATCCAAATGTATACATAAACGAGCCTATATTTGGGCCATATTTGATACATTTAAATATGGCACCACATTGTATGATGCTGTATCTGGTTTAGGGTTGATTAAAAACAAAAAAAAATTGCAAATAAATAAAATATAAAATAATGTACAAGTGTGTGCATGCATGTATACATATACATATAATTTCCAAATTCAGACTCTACTCAAACCTAGTAGATCCCAAATTTAGAAACTTAGCAACTGAAAGAGCAAAAAATGGAAGTTTTTCACATTTTAGGGTACATTTTTTAGTATACTCATGTTTTATGGCACATTTTTAATATACAATTGTGTTTTGAGCACATGACAAGGACAACAAAAATACCAGTTTTTCCAATGTTTTTGTGCATTTTTTATGAATTTTTCTTGTGTTTTAGTGAGCCATGAGTTAACCATGCGAAAACTTGGTGTGAATTTTTTTCTGAGCACATGACAAGTGTTTGCAAACTATGCATAAATGTATATTTAAATCACTAAAGACACAATAACAGAATAAGTATTGCAAATCATAATATAAAATTTAAACTATTTATATTTAAAGTACCCTATATCCTTAGATATATAAATAATTGAATATAATTATATTTCTACAATTGTCATATCTAGCATATTTGTAAGAAGGGATCTTGAAAATTTGTTGTATCTGTATTTGATATTGGATGCATATCTGATTCCACATCCATATCCATGCAACTTTGTGGAGATCCTTTGATGATTACATCTAGGATTAGTGGAGGCATGTGGGTAAGAGGGATTAGCAACTATCTTAAGGGTGGTGTATGGGAGCAAAGAGGAGAAAGGGTAAGTTGAGCTAGATATGTTGTACTTGTCATGCAACACATCTTGAACCATGGAAAAACCTGTGTTGCTTAGCCATGGTGATTTCGATGTTGTCCATTTGAGGAAGACTGGTGACCATTCAAGCTATGACATTATCACAACTAGAATGGGCTGAAGGAGATCTTCTATTTGGGGATGGTCTCCTTGATTTGCTCCATGGGTGGAAGTGGGACTTTAGAAGGCTCAACCAAAAGGGGAATGGTGGAAATGGTATCTTTTGCTATATGGAGGACTTCATAGGCCATATTTCTATACAATTGGTTATGCTTGCATAGCCATAGCTGGAAAACTTGGGACTTGGCAGCCCAAAGCTGTCTTCTGTTCTAGGCCATATTTCTGCTAAATTGATTACGCCTGCATAGCCATAGTTAGAAAACTTGAACTTAGCACAGACTTGCTGGCCCAAAATTTTGTCTTGGACTTGGACTTCGGACTCTGCAAAAACTTGGCAAGAAAAAAAAACATAATTATACAAAAAAAAGAAATTAATGCATTTTTTTTTTATATTAATAATAGTAGGAAAAACATATACATCCTTGTATTCAGGTATCAGATCTTTTGGGCTGTATCCACTTTTAAGCAAAATACAGAGTCCTAACTGCTTTTTACATCATATACAGGCTTAAACTATGGAGCAAAACAAGTTTATATGCACTGTTTTTCCTCCTTATACAGGGATATACAAAATTAGTAACAAGGTATATCAAAAAAGACTATATCAATGATCAGCTTTCATTATCGCGAACCCTGTGACTACTGCCTGCTTCACCATCTTCACCATCCTCTCTTGCCCGCCCAGTAACTGAGAAAGTGTCCTTGTCCTGATGAGCATGCTGGGCATGTTGACAGGGGCCCCTGTGCCTTGCAATCCTGTTTCCTCTTGCCTGATTAAAGGCTCTCTGGAATTCCCTAAACACCTGAAGAAAGATATCAGTCTCTCTGCCATTAAGCCTGCATGCATGCCCACATCTGATTTCATCCTGGACTATGTTTACGGTTCCATCCCTGCAGAGGTCAACAAATTTGTCAAGAGAAACTTCAATATGGAGTGACACCTGCAAGACAACAGAGATATATGTGAGTCTTTTATTTGACTCAGTAAGAACCCTCCTGTGACCCTTAAACTTATAGTTGTCATCATTCCTTGCTTTCCATAAGTGCCAAAGGATTTCGTCAGTCAAGCAATTCCAAAACAATTTGCAACCTTTGCTCTATTTTAGATCACATAGAAGAATTGAATTCCAGTCTATACTATTATCATCTAACCAAATATTCAAATCATGACAGAACATATTCCAAATTTCTATAGAATAAAAACATTCAAACAAAATATGAACCACAGATTGAGGGGTGCAGCAAACAGAACAGATATCGATATCATTAGTGTTGGATTTAAATTGGAAGCCTTTGGAGAAGGGTAAGCCACCTGAAAGAAGCCTTCTTAGGCTCAACACAGTTATGCCAGACCTTCGCAAGGATTTTTTCCCAACTGATGTCCAGGAGAGAAGTTCCCCAGCAAAGGTTGAGATGCTTGAAACAGCATCATTCGAACTTAGCACTTTATAAATTGTTTTGGCTTTGAGGCTGACCAGTTCAGCCCCGTCCTTCCACACAAGGTCCCGGGCTGGGTTAAAGAAGGGTGCTACACCTGAGGGGAACGTAGCCCTTGTGCAGGCCGCAGCCAAGGTAGAGTGGGTTCTTGCCGCAGAGGGGGGGAGAACAAATTCAGCACTCAAGGGCTCCAAACTTTTGAGCTTCCCATTACTAAAAACATCACTGAACACTTTCATACCCGCTTTATACCACTTTTTATCAGAACAGCCTTGAAGGAGAGCTAAGGGTTTACCATTTTCGTAGAGATTCCACCAAACAGAAGAGAAAAATTAATGCATTTGGAGAACACATAAGTCTATTTTGATTATCAATTTGTCATAATTCAAATATTACATATATTATTGACCCTTAACACTCAAATTTTGAAATTTCAAAGTTTCAAAGTCAAGCAGTACATTGTGCTTTAAAAGTACAAATAATTGTATAATTGTCAACACGTCAAAAAACAGCCAAAGACAATCCACATCCTCTTCTTCCTCCTAGTACTTGTACTTTTGAGCTTTAAACCAAGAGGTAAATTAGAATCATCACGAGGAGCGAATGATTGCTCAGGCTTAAATATGTCTTTCATCCATGCCTCCACCCTCCAATTCAACAAGATCTCCATCAGTGAACACGATAGCTACTTCTTTGGCAGTCCAATTAGTAAATGGATCGATTGCATCCAAGTTGATGACATCATGAGAAAGAGGAGGACCCTCCACCTTTTTGTTTCAAAGGCGTAGGTTGTACTAGAAAAAGGCAAGGTCATTGAGGCACTCTTGGGTCAACCTTATTCTCTTCTTGGTGTCGTGCTCCTAGAAGGCTCCACTTTTGCTCAGACCTAGATGTGCTATGGAATAAATGGTTTTGATGCTTGAAGATATTCTTTTGCCAAAGCTCTTTAGAATTTTGCATAATCTCCATAGAAATATTTGTCCTAAAGAGCTTTGGCATTTGCCTTATATATTTTAAAAATTATAAGTTGTAATAACCCTGACCCCCGTGGACCAAGATTATGACGTTTACCCAAGTTTGACAATTCTATTTTAACGATTTCTCTTCTTGTTTGACAATTCTATTTGTCAAACTAATTTGACGGTCTGACTGAAATGATCCATCTTTGTAAGTGCAGGGTAAAATATTCAACTGTTTGCAAATATTCCCAGCAACTTCACACCAATACCATCATTTCAAAAACATAGCAGGGGTAACTCATGTGCACATATGTAATCAGGCATTACATATAGAATCAATTCAAGTACACAATGCTATTTGTCAAACTGTATGTTGATTGTCCGGTTTAGCTTCCATATAAGCAATCAATATACTTTTGGTTACACAGTAATTTCAAATGCATTATATATTCAGACTTTATGCAAGTATACCATCAGACATTACATAATAGAGATACAATATTCTGTCCAGGAAACACAATATATATGCCAATGACATGTACTGATATTCAACTTCAGATCATTAACCACAGAATGTATGTTGCAGGATTAACTTTTATTCCAGCCCAGAATGAGAAAACGATCATTACAGAATGTATGTTGCAGGATTAACTTTTATTCCAGCCCAGAATGAGAAAACGATCATTACAGAATAATATTTATTTGATACATATCAATTGTAGGCCAGATTAATAGATTGCTAACCTTCACATGCATCGCTCATAATCACGTCCAGATACTGCCAGGCCCAGTCAAAGATGTGTCGCCAGTGAACTAAGCATTGGTTTTGCATCATCTATCTTGTTCATGTTAGGCTGAGCCATTGATGACACCTGAAGATGGTTGGCTCTTACCACGTCACCGCCAAGTCATGCTTTGAAGAGGCATGATATTAGTCTGTATGCCAATGAATTCCTTTACTGTTTCTAAGTTCGACCACCAAGAAATAAGAAATGACGCCAGAAATAATACAGACAGAGAGGTATATATGCCGTTAGAGCCCGATATCAGTCTTAGAGGAATCTCCAGTTTGCAACCCATGCTTCTTCACAAGTTGCCGCTGAACATACACTCATCGTCCTCACATATCATTTGTTATGATCGCAAAGAATTAATCCCAATGCCAAAGTTTGCTTGCGTGAATATTCCTGAGACAACCAATACTGACCAAATCTGCAGAGAGTTAGGTGCATACCAACAAAGTCTTCGTAAATATTTAGACAACACTAACAGAAAAGTCTTAATGTTATTCGCCAGCTGTTCTTGAATCAGGGTTGCCCACTCTTTATCAATTGCATCAGTAACAGAGAAGCGATGCACAATATCAAAGAGGCATCGCACAATCAATTCCCTATGAAAAAACAATTATGAGATTTGCAAATTAGCCATGTTGGGTTTCCGTCCAAGCATGACCCTGTGAGAATTTTCGTTCCCAGAAACTTTACTGTCAGATTCCAGACAAATTCAATTTTCCGTGATCATGAATACGTTTGCCAATACTCCTTTTAATCTCTGCCACTCTCTAGTTGGTTCAACTGATTTCTTTTTATTGATGACTTTATTGAAAGTATAATGTTTATTAATAACTTAATAAAGTCATATTATATAATTAATTAATTAAATAATAAAAAGGTCTTTTAAGGCAAATGTAGACCGTTTTTAATATTTAATTAATTAATCCAACTCTTCCCGGGCTCATGAAAAAGTGGGGACATCACATAAGTATACCTGTATTATACTACATCCGCCCCACCACAAAGTTTGCGCCAGACTGCAGGCTGGTATATGTAAAGTCCGAAATTATTCTATCCAAATTCTTTGGATATTCATGTAATTCATCTGGCTCCCAATATTTTATCATGGGGATTAGTTTATGTAGCTGTTGCACTATGTATAAAGACTCTCAACCATTTTTATGCTTCTGCTAAATAGTCTAAACTCTAAAGCACTTCAATGCCCTTTGGCTAAGTGAATGGAAATCAGGGTCGCAGACTATGGTGATTTGTGCTGGAATTATGTTATAGGATGCTTTGTGCTAGGAAGTATTTGAACTCAGTTACTAACAATTCATAGATATGGCATAAAAACAAATTCTATTCAAAGTTCAATGCTTTTATAATTCTGAAGAGAAACTGTAATAATTAAATGCTTGGTTTTCAAGCTTCTGATTTACAATTATTTTCTTTGTAAACAAATAAATCTGTTAGTTATTCCTCAGAAGCTTTGATACTGAACATGAACATGTGTTCTCTACCAACATGTCATAAAATAGAAATAAAACTCATTGTTGTTGTCATGTTTTAGCAGCTACTGAATTTTCACAAAAATGGGTTGTTGGATGGGCTTGACAGGCTAGGACCAGATGCTGTGACTTCAGAGAATACGGGAGATGGTAATGAAAGCAGGGGTTCAGATTGGTGGTATGATGAAGAGGGATTGTTCAACCTAGATGAGGAGGGCCGTGCAGAAAGGCAGCAATGTGCTGTTGCTGCTTCAAATGTTATACGCAATTTTTCTTTTATGCCAGAAAATGAAACAGTAATGGCTCAACATCGCCACTGTCTTGAAACTGTAATTCAATGCATGGAAGACCGTGACACCGGTAAGAAATGGTGAAATGCAAAAAGCAATTTCTTGCATGTGAGAAACTTATATGTTTCAACTTTTGAGACGAATGTTACTATCTTTGACTTCAAACAAGAAAACAATTAAAATATCATCTGTTTGGGATATATGAGATTGGGGCAAATGTCTGTCATATATGACTTTTTTGAATTTTTCTTAAAACTGTTAAATTTTTTCTGTCATCTAGCTTCTGTGATAATGTAATGTTCTTGCTAGGAACCTGCTGTTCCAAAAAAAATCGGTGAAAGATTGCACCTCAGTATCAAATATGACCTGTAAATCTGAAATTTGCTGTCCTTGTGCTAGATAGGAACACTATGACAAATGTATTCAGCTGTCTTGAAACTTACTGCATATTAATCTAGAATTTTAGTTATGAAAAGGAGTAACACACTAGAAATACAATGCGAGTGAAAACAGAATCTGGGTAGTAAGCAAATATTAAGTTCTCCACAATTTCTCCTCGCAAGAAGCTAAGTGGGGAACTTGACATGACAAAATAAGACTCCAATCTCAAGCTGCCTTGCTGATAATCTGACTATTTTGTTGGAAGAACCACCAAGACTTTACGTTCCAAAGATATTTCTGTACTGTTGAAGTCTCCTATAATAAGATGTGTGACCTTATCATTTCCTTTATCCCAATCCAACTACTTGTTTTTTCCGCACTTGAGTCCATCCTCTTTCCTAGCACAAGTAGATCTTTATTGATGACAACATTTTTTTGGATCTAGTGAAGCCAACTGCTTTATTCTACCCTAATTAAAGACTCTTTAATTTTGTCAACTTTATTTGATCCCAAAGAAAATTGTCTGCATTGTTTGATTCCTGCATCAATAATTCGTTTAGAGCAGCTAAATTTATCTGACGGTAGAGCTATACCCTTACAGCTTTTTTACAATTGCAGCCTACGTCATTTGTTAAAATCTAGCTGCTTTGTTTGATGGGAGAGAGGACAACTTACAGGTTTGATAAAGATATGGTTTTGTCATAATATTTTGCTTTGCAAAAAGCTCCATCTTGAAACTTGGGCAATTGAAGTGATTCACAAGGAACCTCATTTATAGGCAATCACATACATTTTATAAGGTATTCTCTGGTTCAAAATTTCTTCTCTTTCATCCATGATAACTTCTATTTAAAAGACAGGTCCACCATCTTCATTAATCTTGAGAGATGAAAAACATAGTGGATCTTGGTTCCAATTGATAATTCAAAATTTCAAACTAATTGTGTATGTAACTTTGCAACTTATGAAAACCATGTTGTTTATTGAAAAGCCTCTCCAAACTTCTCTTGTTAGCATGATATTTCATTTGGTCCTTCGCTGCTTTTAGATAGACACCTTTTCAATTGAATCATAACCTGCTTGTTATCTTCAAACACTGACTTTACTGAGTGCGTTTAGAATTCTCATTTAATCCAAGTAATCATTTGTGGGGTCTTATATCCATAGAAAGCTCAAAATGGATACATTCCTATGGTTACATGATTATGTCCTGTAATACCAAAACTCAGCTAAGTGAAGCCATCTTACCCATTAATTTTAGTACTCAGAAGTGTAATCTTGAAGATACATTTTGCTCACAATCTCTGTGTACTTACCATTTTTTGGGTGATAATCATAGTTTCAATGAGTTTTGGGCATGACAAGAAATTTCCTGGATTTTTTGGGACAGCTGGGGGATGACTTTTAAAAACATGTATAAAAAGATATTTGAAAATTAAATTACAAAGAATAACTAAAAAAAGCAGAAATTTTAAAAGATAACACAACCATGTTCCAACTTTGGATATGGCTTTGTCACATAAATTTTTAATGTCAAATGATCAACATTAATGACAAATACAAAGGGCTGAAGTTACAATGGTAATGCAACGATCCAATCATCCATCTAATGTTATTGATTACAAGTGTGAAGTTTGAGTTGGAAAGTGCAGGCTGAAAATAAAAAATGAATGCCAAAATGCAAATGCTTGGCTGCATAGAGCAACAAACTCAATAATATGAGTCATCATTAGATGAAAATAATGTTATGGATTGCTCCTCTTTGTTGGAATGGATGGACTCATCTGGCTCCTGCAACATGACCCCGACCTGGGACATACTCGGATGAGGCCTCAAATCATTGACAAATTCGGGATAAGCTCTGGACATACCCAGCCTGTGACTAGTACCTATTATGGATATGAGGGGCATATAGGGGAACTGAATAACTTATAGTAAAACATCAAGATCTCAATCAATTCTTTTCACAAGAGAATGATTGCAAGGTGGCATCTGACAAATAAGACTTCAACCTCAAGCACCCTAGCTTATAAGTTGGGTATTTTGTGGAAAGAACCCCAGAGACGTATATTTTTCAAGAATAGATTCTTGTGAACTGGCAAGGCCTCTTAGAAGCGTTACAATCTTACCATTTCCTTTATCCTAAACCAAGTACTAATTTATTGCTGACATGAAGCACACACTATACCCTAACATAACTACATCTTTGTTGCTAACAACTTTGTCAAGATCCGATAAAGCTGGCAGCTTTATCCTACCAATAAATTATGACATATTTGAGATTATCCCAAGGAAATTTTACTGTATTATATGACTCCAATCTCATAACTCATTTACAGCTAAATGCTTTATATGATGGGAGAGCAGGGCATTTACAACTTTTTTTATGATTCAAGCTTCCATAATTCAAATAAAGATAGCAGCTTTATTTGATGGGAGAGCTGGACAAAGTACAGGTTTTTCTAAAGACTATCATTTTATTACAAAATAATCATTGTTATGACTATTATTTTCTGCACCTTATTTAAAAATGTACACCAATGTTACTCTTTTTACATTTTTGAAGTTTTTCATTTGTAAGAACCAAGTGCTCATTGAAATAGGAATGTTGGCTTAGCTTTCTGTTACATATTTTGGTCAGTATCTGAGTTTTGTTTGAACTTTTGCTATGCATTAAGAGGACGAGGAACTTATTACAAATGCAATTGAGACAATTGTCAATTTGGCACCATTTTTGAATTTGCGAATCTTCAGTTCGTCAAAGCCATCACAACACACCCACATAACGTAGGTAACTATCCTATACGTTCTATATTTTGTTTGCATGGTGCTGGAACACAAGTCTTTCAACTTTTACGGTCCATATCATTGGATGCTTTTAAATTGAAATTGCCTTACGTTTTTCCAGCTTAAGGTTTTATATTGAAATTTGAAAATGCTTTGCATCATATTGTTAACAGATGCTTTGTTTGGCTCGGTTAAATTTGGAAAAAAAGAAGCTAATAGAAATGCATTGATTGGTTTATTTGTATGTTTTATTAACTAAACAGTGAAAAGAAGGCAGTTGAAGCAATTGTGGGAATGTTGAAGTCGCCAGTCAAAGCCTGGCACTGTGCTGCTGCTGAGTTGTTGGGAAGACTAATAGTCAATCCGGATAATGAACCTTTTATTATTCCTTTTGTACCTCAGGTTGGGTTATGCAGATGGTTTCACCTCTTTGGTACTTTTTGTCTGTCATTTTTGCTTCTTGACCATTATTTTCTTTCTTGTATCTAATTACAGATATACAAGCGCTTAGTTGATCTTCTAAGTTTTCTAGGAGCAGACGCACAGGCAGCAGCCGTAGCAGCCCTATACAACTTTGCTGAGGTCAATATGGATTGTCGACTGAGGCTTGTTAACGAGCGCTGGTAACCTACTTTTCTTGAAATATTTTTTTCAATCAAATTGGACTCTGAGTTAGCAAGGGATATTTACTATGTTTCTAGCGATAATTTTTTCATGCTTTATGTTTGCAGGGCAATAGGAAGACTTTTGAAGATAATACAATCACCTCATCCACTGTTAGAAGTATGCAGGAAGGCAGCACTTACATTGGAAAATTTAGCATGTGAACCTCAGAACAGATCTCAGCTTATGGCTTATGAAAGCACATTTGCTGAAATTGCTTTCTCAGATGCACGACTCTCTGATACTTTTGCAAGAATTTTGTTTGAGCTGACATCAAAGGCTAACTCCAAACTAGGGACTGCAAGGGGAGTGTGGGGCTTGTAGCTGCTGGTATCTTTGGAATGTTGCTTTGGTCTCAGCATGTAATCTGTTTAGTGAGCTGTATATTCCTCAAGCATTGTAATGGAACCATATCATTAAATAATCTGATATTATTTGTTTCTAATCTTATAATTGTTTTCTTCACACAATCTCAAAATGAACAAAGCATGTATTTGTTCACCAACAAAGAATATTCAAAAATTTGTGACTGTTCTTGGGATTGTGATTGTGTTCTTAGCCTGTAATATTTTAAGTGTGCTGTATTTGTCTCATGCATTATAATTGAACCACTTAATTAAATGTATTGCAATCAATCCACATCATTAAAGAATTTAATATGATTTATTAGTAATCTTGCAATTAAATAATGTATATTTGTACAATTGGTTTCTTGTTCTTAGACGCTTTTAAAATGTTTTAAAAGCGTATTCATTCACTTCAAAAGATAATGAGAATTTTGAAATCAGTAGTTTGGATTTTTTCTCAAAACTTATTTCGAGACATTTTCCACATGTAATTAGCATATTATGGCTCTTTCTTAATAGTGCAACATCAAAATATACAATTAGTATATTATGGCACTTTCTCATTAGTACACGTCTGATGATGAATATCATATTGCAATGATGTTTATTTTGCCACTTATTCTCTAAAGACAGGGAATGCCATTGGAATTGAATGATTCCTTTAAGTCAACATGGAATGTGTGTAATCTTTAGTTTGTTTATATCCACTTAGTTACACGAGTGAACCTTGAAATTATACAGAAAGATCTGTGATATTGCTCTCATTTAGTTAGAAGGCAAATCTTCTCTTTTAGCAGTTCAGGGAAAATGTTATCAACTTGAATGCATTGTTGTTTATATCATTGTTATTATTATCAGTGATGTTTATTTGTCATAGTTTCATGTTAGTACTTATGTATGTTTTATGCCCCTTTTGATGGTCGGCTTATTTGCAATGCAGCATCACCACAAAGTTCTTTGACAGACCTTTTGTTGTGAATAATGTATTTGCAACCTGAATATTCTCAACCAAAATATTCTTCTACTGTATGCATGTTTTTACTTTTGGTTCAGTATGGTTTTCCCGTTTGGCTCCCTTCTCTTTTTAAATTCATGGCTGTCCATATCTTTTATGGCTAAATTATAAATGTCTTGCTGGAGACAAACATGAAAAATAATTGGGCCAACAGTTTGCAGTTCTGAGTTTTTGCGATATTGGTCAAAAGATCCATTGCAGCTAACTTGGACGGGGAATGCCAATGAAAGGTGATTTAAAGGGGAATGCCGTCTCTCAAAATATGGCTTGAGTTGTATATGCATGTAACTGGTGATAATGACACTTTTTGTTACCATAATGTTCTGGATGTTTGCCACAACTGATCATAAAATTAATCCATTAGCTACAGAGGTGCAGTCGGCCTTATGCAGACAGTGGCTGATCTTGTGAGCGTGTACTTGTTTAGATCTGACGGAGTAATTAGACATGAATAAATCTTCTTATATCAACGCTAGATTTACTGCCTACAGCGTATAAATTGGCCATTTCCCGATTGTGGTTATCAAGGTAACATAGCCCAGGAGAACGATCTGTTTCGATCAATATCAGCTTGGAATTTTAATGATCACTCCAAGAAATCAACTAAACAAGTTAGGTGATTGGCAGAACAAACAGAAAAATCTCCCAGAAGTGGAAATTTCATGGTCTTGTTTACTAGGGGCAATAATGATACGTCTAGGTTAAATATGCTACAGACTCCAATATACATATCGATTAAGCATGATGCATCATCTAACGGTATCTTATAAACATTGGAAGAAAGCTTTTTATCACATACAAATTTAAACAAAATGTATGATAAATTGATTAGTTGTTTGTTGGAAATCTTTAAGCATTTAAGAGATGAACAACGATGAATAGATGCTTATTTTCAATCTATTTTCATGAGGGTAGAGAATCTAGTCATGCACACTAATTTTGTATACATATTTTTTTTTAATGGTTAATCAAAATTATATTAAAATTTCAGCACATTTCTGTATTTGAGTTAATAGCTTAAAACAATTGTTTGGGATTTTGGGTAACAATGATATAGTCCAATCAGTAATGTCTTTGTCGAGTTGTCCAGAAACAACCTAAAGAAAAGTTAGACTGAAACATGTGTACTGAGGTATGTATTATTGATTGTCTTATGTGTCATCATATGATTGGCTGGCTCTTTGATGTGACTTGTGAGGATATAATTACACATGAATTGGTTTTTTATTAAATTTTTACTAGTATACTATTTCTCAACTCCTAATTGCTTTTCTATATTTAACTAGGGGTCTAAATGTGTAGCATCATAATAACTATTGAATCCTTTCCCCTAAATATTATATTCTAATACTCAAATATCACTTTGATGTCTATTGAGTGGTCATTTTCCCCTGTGATTTATTAAGCACATTTTTAAAAATATTGTATATGATTTAATAATAATTTTACTAAGATTTTTTCACACTATCCCCACAACTTCTAATGTCTTAATCACATTCATTCGCTTGTAAAGAAGTTTAATGCTTTTATAATTGATTAGTTATTTTTATATGATATTGATATCCGAGTGGAATAGCTTTTGGTTATTTGAGTTAGGTATTACTACAAGTCGAGTGGAGTTAATGTAAAACAATACAAAATATGCAAATCGGTAGTGGCATTTTTTTCTCATTTGAGTCATATGGTCATTAGAACAAGATGTATGGCATTGATAAAAGACAACAAATAAATGAATTATGTCGACATTGCTAATTCTTGTGTGAAAAGAGCAAGGAACTCCTAAAATTGAATGCTTCCTTTATAATGGCATTGACATGCAATGTGGAGCACTCTTTGGCTTGTTGATTTCAACTTTTGTTACATCAGTTTAAGGCTCATAATAGATCACAAGAAGTAACAGAGTTTAATATGTTAAATTTTTGAAGAAAATATAGAGATGGAAATCCTTACAATGAAAACCACATTTTTTTTTCAATTTGAATGCCATCATCTATATTATATATAGAGATAGATATAATAGTGGGGTTAGATAGGGTCCCTGTCCTTTAAAATAATATCAAATACAAAAGTTTGTAAATCCACACTATTGTCAACCAACAACTCTAAAACCCATATTACTATCAAAATTTACCAACCATAGGTGGTCAAAAATGAAGCCGCCAAAACCAAATGCTAACAAAGAGCATAAACAATGTGAAGGAGCCTAGAACTAGCATAAGCACATGAGAAACAATGAACCAAATACCTAGGAAACTCTAAACCAATAGTCTTTGATCACGAGCCATCAACGATGCATGTTCAATATCTTTTATTAAGAGGGGTAAACGCTTTTGATTCGGAGCTATGAATCAATGAGGTCACAATTAAGAGACCTCATCCCGAACATAAATTCTCAACAATTACACCCCAATGAAATTTGAACCTTAAAGACAAAAATAACACAACTTAACCATCACACCATACCACTATTGACCACGCATGCTCAAGATCAATGTACTCCTGTTACGGGGACTCTCTCCTGTTACCTGCCAAATAAGGAAATTTCATGTTGTAACATATCTCCCTACGCCTTTTGAATCCGTGCAATGAAGGGCCATAAAAGTGCGGGATAGTGTAATCACTCCCTACTTCGAGCCTCCTCTGGAAATGGTGGACATGAAGGCCAGCCAAGACTCTTTACACATCACCAAATAATGCACATGATATTCTCGCCTCATTTTTCAGCTCCGCAAAGGCATTCTTCGAGCCCGAACGTAGAGGAGGGGTAGAAATAGGGCCTTCAGCCTCCCACACCCATGGACTTCCAAACATGCATTTTGAGCCAACATACCAGAGAACTGATCAAGGACGAAAAGTTGCAAAGCCATACGTGTATAACTAACTGCATTCAGAAGGTAAAAACGATATTTGATATCAAATCCCTGCGTATGGTAGCCTTAGAACGACACCCAACCGATATCAATTGATCTCCCAGAGTACCCTCGAAGAAACCAAGAGTGAAAAAATCTTGACAGGAGAATATGCATGGCAAATGCGTATTTGAAATTTTGCCCCAGAGAGAAGCCCACAATCATACGTACCTTACCAAAGAGCTCACTTTACCACCTTACGAAACAACTTAATTGTACCATACCACGCCCCCAATTAGCATACTAACTTAGGCTGTGCGCCGCAATACTCTCAGATCATTACAGTCCGCCAAACTACCTCCCATTCGCCATGCTTAAACCCTTCAGCGTTATCTTCCCATACCCTTCCACATCAGCAGGGCTTAAAAAGTTAATTTGGACTTAAATCTGAGTAAGTTTTGATTTAGTTAGTTGGTTCATCCTCACATAAATAGGTGGGTTTTATTGAAGAAATCAGTCTGATTTCAGATGAACCACTTAAACAAGTCAAATTTTAGAGTGTGCTATTTAAATCCAATCTAAAAACTAATGTAAAATCTAAGTTGAACCATGGACTTACTCTCTCATTAGATATATATGATAGACTCAACTTTTTCTTAAATACTTTTACCTTTTCTACATATAGATGCATTTCATTTACATAGTAATATTGTTATTAATGATGTTTGATATATATTTTATGTTTGCCTTGTAGTCTAAGCTTTTCATGAACAAGTTTTTGCAATTAAACATTGTGAAAAACTATTGCTAATGTATTTGGATCTGGCATATTTCCTCTTGAAATCTCAAGAAAAAGCATATTAAAAATATATATTTTATTTAATGACATTGTCACATTTGTCATGTTTCATGTAAGAGACACATCTCTTCATACATGTTATCTATTTAAGGATCTTTAGATCCATTTATTAGTTGCGAAGAGAATCAATTCAAGATCTTCAATTTTTAACAATTGATATTAGAGCAAAAAGATTGTGGAAGGTCTAACTATTAAAAAATTGAGCTGATTGAGTTTGCATGAGTTTGAAGAGGAAGATTAGTGAAAGATAGAGGGATAAAAAATGAATGAAGATATAACTGAATTGAAGTTTGAAATATTGTAGATAAATTCATTATTGGGGATACATCATGCCTACAAACAAATAAGATATATGTTTAATAATAGAAAAGGAATCTAGATACATTCTTAATACTAGCACCTTGTTTCATAATGTGGAGGAACAAAAAGAACACATTCTTGGCCATCATAGTGAAAAGGTAGCTATTTTGCATTTGGGTTGATAAGCACACCATTAAGCATACCACTTCAAATATATAAGAACTTTCGTATGTGTAATTGCCACATTGCTTCCAAGTTCATTTCAAAGACTGCTAAGAGAAATTAATTAAGAGATACCGACAACTTCCATCATTTTGTGAATGGTGTGTGTTCTTGTGGGGATTAATGGTAATGCTAAGCAGGAAAACTGTAAGGACAAATAGCCCTTCATGATTCTCATGATCGATAAGGATAAGCAAACAAGTTGTTGGAATTTCTAATACTTGAAAGAATATGGATGGTTTTGTTGGGTATATGAAGCCCAACGAACTTCTTGTCTATTTACTCTCGTGCATCTTCATATTCTTTCTTGAAGGCATGTTATTATTCGAACTTGGTAATGTAAAAGTTTTTGATGAAGATGTATATGTTGTAGCATATGGATGACTATAAAAAATAGAGATCAATAAATATTTTTTTGCTACTTGAAAGTGGACGTAGCCTATTGGTGAACCACTATAAAAAATTTGTGTTCTTCTTGTTTGCGTATTTGTCTTTCAAATATGTTTTTAATTTTTGCAATTGAAGTCCAACGATTGCTGCAACATACTAGACATTCCCCTACTTCGATCTTATTGTCACTTCCTTATGATGCCGAGAGAAGCTCTACAAAATTCAAGCTTCTCCCTTGGAACTACCTTTGTCAACGCATCGGCCAGATTCACTTTCGTATCAACTTTCTCCACCTGCAGCTTATCTTCATCAAAAACATGTTGAATAAAATGATATTGAAGTTCTATATGATTGGTCCTATTATGAAAAGCGAAGTTCTTTTCCAAGTGAATAACATTGTTGCTATCACAAAACAAGGTGAAAATAGATTGCTTATACCACAATTCTCCCAATAACCGCTATAACCATATCATCTCCTTTACTCCTTCAGTGAGAGAAATATACTCTACCTCGATAGATGAGAGTGCAACCACCTGTTGCAATTGTGAAACCCAACTAATATCAACCTCGAAAAATGTAAACACAAAAGTTATAGTAGACCTCTATTTTTCCAAGTCTCTAGCCTTATTCGAATCAACATAACCTAAGAGCTGAGTATCTTGTTCTCCAAAACACAAAACATGATCGAAAGTACCTTTTAGGTATCATAATATCCATTGTATCACCTGCCAATAAGACTTACTTGGATTACTCATAAATCTACTCACAACTCCCACTACATGAGCAATATCCGAAAAGGTACAAACCATGGCATACATGAGACTCCCAACTGCTGAGGAATATGGAACACCCTTCATGTGTTCTTCATCTTCTTGAGTTTTTAGACACATTGTTGATGATAAGCGAAAGTGATTAGCCAATGGAGTACTAACAGGCTTGACATTCTTCATATTGAACCTATCCAAGACTTTGGCAATATACTTCTCTTGAGACAATCTAATTTCTCTCTCATGTCTATCCCTGATTATAGTCATCCCAAGAATCCTCTTCGTTGTCCCTAAATCTTTCATGGAAAATCGTTGAGCCAAATATTGCTTCAATTCATGAACTATCCTCAAACTAGTGTCGGTAACCAACATAAAGTAATAGTATAAAAAATCACCATTAGCAAGCTTCTTATAGTAGACACATGGGTCTGATTCACGAGTAAAGTGTTTCTCAATCATGAAGCTATCAAATTTAAGATACTACTACCTCGGGGCTTGCTTGAGCCCATACAAACTTCACTTCAATCTACAATACAAATGCTCCTGAACTTGTTTAATGAAACCTTCAGGCTGCTCCACATATAACTCTTCTTCAATATCTCCATGAAGAAATACAATTTTTATGTCAAGTTGCTCAAGTTCAAGATCCCATACAACTACCATGCCCAAAACTGCTCAAATGGTTGTCATCTTCACAACTGGCAAGAAAATTTCATTGAAATCAATCCCCTTCTTCTGATCAAAACCTTTCACAACCAATCTAGCCCTATAGCGTTTACTACCTCCATCTTCTTCTTTTAATCGACACACCCATTTATTCTTGAGTGGTTTTCGATTTGGTGGAAGGTTAACCAATTCCCATGTATCATTTGCCATCAAGGACTCCATTTCATCTTGCATTGCCTCCATCCATTTCACTGAATTTTCATCTTTGCAAGCCTCTTTAAAATTTGTAAGCTCTAACTAATCGGAGAGCAATAACTGATAATCTTCAAATTTTTCCTAAGGCCTCTTTTGTCGGGTAGACCTCCTTAATTGAGGAGCTTGTTCTTGCAAATTTGTGTCCAAATTTAATCTCTGTAATTGATGTTGAATATCATCTATATCAGACTACAAATTTTCTCTTTTCTGTACATTTCCTCCCATGGTCGGCCTCTGGTCTGGAGTATTATGAGGAAAAACACCACAATTAAATACTTCCAAATTACCTGCCTTGTCGAATTATGAACTTGCTGCAAATTTGAGTTTAACAAAGGTTGCAATGAAATATCTTGAGGTTGCGTTGAAAAAAAAGTGAAGATTGTGTTTGAACATTTGGAGGCTACACACAAGTATGATGAGGGACACCAATGCTAGATGGTTGCACACAAACATTTGGAGGTTGGGCATTCACTATTGAAGGTTGTACATTAGCATATAATGGTTGCACATTACCTTGTGAGGGCTACACATTACCACATAAAGGTTGCATTGAAGTTGTAGGAGGCTATGAATGAACATTGAGAGGGTGCGTTTAAAATTGAAAGGGATGTGAATAGCCATGTGACTTTCCATTGTCAAAAATTTCCACCTGTATATGCTCATTTGATGAAGTCCTCTATTTTTGCAGAGCAGGGAAAATATTCTCATTAAAGACCACATCTCGACTACGGGTTTTTTTTGCAATTGGATCACAAAGATGAAAACCAAATTGTTCCTCACCATAACCGATGAATATACACTTCTTTTATTTGGGATCTAATTTTGTTTGTTGCTCCATGGGAATATGTACAAAAGCTTCACAACCAAACACACACAATGATTATAAGAAATGTGTTTCCCAAGCCATCTCTCCTCTGAAGTATCAAAATCCAATTGAGATGAAGGAGCTCTATTGATCAAATACACCATTGTATTACAAGCCTTTTCCCAAAATTCTTTCCCTAAACCGACATTAGAGAGCATACACTGAGCTCTCTCAAGAATCGTTCGATTCAACCTCTCAGCTACACCATTTCCTTGAGGGGTGAAAGGAACTACTTTAATCCAACGAATACCATTATTTGCACAAAAGGTGTCAAATTCCGAAGAGAAAAACTCTACCCCATTATTTGTTTTAAGACATTTGATGTTGAGCCTAATCTGATTTTCAACAATGGCCTTAAAAATTTTAAACTTTGAAAACACTTCTAATTTTGTACTCATCATATAAATCCATACTTTTCTAGTACAATTATCAAGAAAAGTAACAAAATAATTAGCGCCTCTAATGGAAGTTACCTCTGTTGGACCGAAAAAATCTAAGTGCAAGAGCTCCAAAGGTGTAGATTTCTTGTCACGACTAGTCTTCAAGAAGTTGGTCCAACTTTGTTTGCCATAGAGAGACGATGCTCACATAACTCCAAATCAACAGATTTTAGGCCAGTAAGTTGATCCCTTTGAAGCATGACTTCAAGTCCCTTTTGGCTCATATGTCCGAGCCTCTTATGCCAAAGTGTTGAACCGTTGTCCACAACCACCATTGCAGCTCCCACTTCACCATGGCACTCTAAAACATAAAGGTTACCCAATTTGTTTCCTTTTGCAATCACCAAGACATCCTTGGTTACCTTCCAAGTATCTAAAGAGAATTTGGCATTGCATCCTTGAGCATAAAGCTGACTTACGGATATCAAATCATGTCTCACATCTTTCAAAATCCATTTATTGTCATTTTTTAATTGTAACATCACATCACCTTTTCCTATTATTTCACATTCTTTATTATCACCAAGAAAAACTCTACCAAACTTACCTTCTTGGTAGTTTGTGAAAGCCCCTTGGCATGGAGTAGCATGAAAAGAGGCACCAAAGTCGAGCACCCATGAGTCTACAGTAGTGTCACCCGTTGATAAAACCAAAACACCATCATCTTTATCATATATAGTGTTTACTTCATTGTTGCTCACCTTTTCTTGTGTCTTTTTGTAATTCCAACAATTCTTTTTTGTGACCCAGTTTGCCACAAAACCAACAATCACCATTTATGCCCCTGACTTCGATCTTGGAGCAAATTTGGACCTTCTTTTGTTATTATTTTTGCCTCTGTCTTGACCCCTTCCTCTATTGCCAGTGCTTATAGCAATCAAGGCGTCACCGGAAGAGGGTTCTTGATTTTTCCTTCTCATGTCTTCATTGAGAAGTGTGGTTGCAACATCATCAAATTTTAGTTTACTCTTGACAGCCACCGAAGTGCTAACTACCATCACAACCCCTTCCCAGTTGTTCTGTAAAGAACATAATAACATAATTGCTTTAATTTCATCATCTAAATTTATACCAACTGAAATCAATTGGGTGACCAAGGTATTAAATTCATTTAGGTGATTGAACATGAACCCACCTTCTTTCATTTTCAAATTGTATAACTTCTTCATGATAAAACTTTATTTGATGTGGACACCATCTCGTACATGTCTGAAAGTTTGTCCCATAGCTCTTTCAAAGTCTTCTCAACAGAAACGTTGAAGAGAACGTTGCTTGAAAGCAAAATAAAAATAGTGGCCCTTTCTTTCTTATCCAATTTCTCCCACTCTTTGTCTCACATCGAACCTTTTCTTTTGGTTTTCCCTACTAGTGCGAGTGAGAGATCCTACTTAATCAGCAACGATTCCATTTGTATCTTCCATAATCCAAAGTTTTGTCCCACGAACTTCTCTATCTTCCATTTATCCGTTTCATCCATAATTTTGGAAATTCTTCACCAATTTCCAAAGAACCGTTTCACCACCGAGCTTTTTCACCAAGCTTTGATACCAATTGTTATGAAAAATAAAAGCAGATTGAAAAAGATCTAAGTAGAAAATTAGTCTCAGAAATAAGAACATGAATACAAAACCATAAAGAAAAATAAAACAACAGTTTTAATGTGGTTCACCATCAAAGGCTACATCCACATGAAGCAGGGGTTCTCTCGGTATTAATTATTTTCAAGTACATTTTTAGCAGCTCTATATCATCAAATATATTTTTACATCTACTATCAACCTACAAGAAAGAGAATCTTGGAGATAGCCCAATGAAGGAATATGAGAGCTCATCAAAAGAAGACAAAGGACCAAGAAGTGATGGTTATAGTAGATGAAGGGATTAGGCTTCACAATATCAATAGGTTTCATCGTTTGTTTTCGTTAATAGAAAGATGATCATACCTTATTGCCAATAATAAATCATGGTATTGAAGGAATATTCATCGATATGAAGACAAAGAATAGTGATTGAAGGTGTAGTGGAAGCCACACCTATAGGAGATTCACGAAAATTTTGAAGATTAGAGTCACGTAACAGAAGAAAAAAAGTTTCCCTCAAAAGTGAAAAAGGATTTGTAGCTCAAAAAAATATAAGAATAGCCTAAGACAAAAGGAAAAGGCATTTCATAATTAATGCATGCAGATATATTCTAGGTGTATCAAAATCATCATTTTTCAAGAAAGGATTGTAGAACTTAGAAAAGTTTGTTGCATGTTTGTGAAGAAGTTGTCAAATCTTGAAAGGATGGCAACACAATTGGGAAGAGGGATTAAAGCTATAGATTGAAGTTGTAATATTATTTGTTGAAAATTATTATCACCCATTACACATTCATCTTGTCAACAAAGGTGGATTAGAGAAGACATTAGGTGGAAGATTGAAACTTCTAATGGAAATAGTTCAACGAATATTATAGATTGTTGAAGATAATTTAGAAGGTAGATTGTGGAATAAATCTTAGAAGCCGCAAGAGACAAGCTGCAACAAAGGACAAGCAAAATGGTTTCTAAGGATCATAGATTTTGAAGAGGTTGAAATTTCCAAGAAAGATGTCAATTAAAGAAAAAAATTGCATGTGGTAAAAGACAATTGGGAATAAATTGTAGCTTTAGAAGAAATTTTGCCTACACCTTTTATTGACATTTCAAAGAAGAAAGGTGATCACAATTTTTCTTAGTTTTCACAACATTTGATGAAGTACATAGTATATTTTAAAAAATAATGTTTGAAAAGATACTAAATAAGTGGTAGATCATTTCAAATCATGGAAGAGTGAAGGTAGTAAAACTACCAAAATCAATCACCATCAGGTATTACACAAGTTATTTTTTGTGGTTAAAATTTAACTATATTAAGAAACTACTTGTTCCAATGGAAAAGACTAGTAAAAGAGTAAAGAAAGAAAATGAAATTTTAATGTGTGGAAAAAGTATTTTGGAAGAGCAACTGAAGAAAAATAGAAAGAAAAATAAGAATTAGAAGAGGAAAATAGATCACAAGAAGAATAAATATCAAAATTGAAAGAACAAAATAATTTTTTAAATCAATTACTTGAAGCATACCTAAAAAAAATTAGTGCCTAAGGTTTAAGCCTACACTATGTGATACCTCATGCGATACACATGATTTGTGTGCTATAGTTGAAGTTCCATCAAATATAGAGTCTAAGGTTGGAAGTAACGATATTTTTGAATTTATAACTCTTGCTAGTTGTGATAATAATGACAAAAGATGTTCTCCAAAAAATATTGGTTTTAAGATAATGAAAAGAATGAGATATGAAGGAAAAGGTTTGAGAAAATATGGACAAGAAATTGTAGAGCCCATTGAGCCAACATTGAGGCCAAAAAATGAAGACCTTGGATATGCTAATGGTGAAATGAATAAAAATGATGTTACAATTATTACAAATTCAAACGAATAAGCTCAAAGAATGTATTTTATGTAGTGTTCTCATTGTCATAGGCATGGACATAAATAAAATGTGTTGGGATCTTCACCTTGTAGTATTTGTGGATTGAAGAGTCATTTTGGAAACTTATTTTGGATAGAAAGTGGAAGAAACAACCTCTAAAAGATAGTATATAGATGGATTGTGGATGGATTGGTGTGTTTAATTGACAAAAGGTCACATATATGTTCAAAATGTTGTACAAGCATACATATTCTTACATGATAAAAAAAAACAATCATGCAAGGTTAGATATCATCGTAAAAACTATATAATTTAATATACAAACTTTCAACCACTATAAGGGCTACTTGAATTCTATCCATGTAGAGGTGTGAAGTTTAGAGTTGGAACATTTATATGTGTGGAATATGTAATGTTGATCATAAGGATTGTTGTTGAATCTAAAAAGGTGTAGTGTTGATTGCAAAGATCATTGTGGAATAGTTGTAACATTGACCACAAAGATCATTGTTGAACCTAAAAATTTGTAGTGTTGATCGTAAGAGATCATTGTTAAATGGTTGTAATGTTGATCACAAAATTATTGTTGAACCTTAAAGGTTGTAGCCTTGATCACATAGATCATTGTTGAACCTAAAAATTGTAGTATTGATCATAAGAGATCATTGTTAAATGGTTGTAATGTTGATTGCAAAGATCATTGTTGAACCTTAAAACTATAGCATTGATTGCAAAGATAATTTAAGTTTTAGGATTGATAGTAGAGATCGTTATCAAAGTTGTGAAGGTTTTGATTGCAAAGATCATTGAGAATGCTTGACTTCCTTAATTGATATAACTATGAAGAATGTCTTACTATGGATAATGATGGACAAAAGAAATCAAGACTATTCAAAACAAGGATAAGTTTTTATACTTTCGAGAAGTCATTGGTGTTAAATATTCTTCATTTTTAAATCTAATTGCTTCTGGATTTGATTGTGTGCTAGTTTTTCATCAAAGTTTTGGATCACACTCAGTGATCCATCATCAGGATGGAGAGTTGAGAAAGATGACAAAAGCAATTAGATTTAAATTCTCATGGATTGTGGAAATCTAATCACATTGATATTCTTCATTTGTACATGACTAGCTAATAAACTTATTGTTATAGATAGTTTTCATCATCTAGTTAAGTTGCATGAAAAAATAAAGTTTAGGGGGAGAGGGGCGGGGAAGGGGTGGTGAGGGTGTTGAAAATATAAACTATATTTAATCACTATGCCACATTTGTTATATACGACGTCTCATGCAAGAAACATATTTCTCCATACATGTTATCTATTTAAGGATCTTTAGATCCATGTTTAATTACAAATAGAAAATCAATTCAACTTCTCCAATTTTTTACAAAACATAATTGTCAAAATATTTTTTATGCATAAAATATGATTTTGGTGCCCACAAAATGCACAAAATGAAAGATAGTTTTAGTTAGCATACTTAAAGAATTGCAGTTTGTATGCAAGGTTCTTCCCTAAACAAAAGTAATTAAACTAACGCATTTTCTACATTTTTTATTTTTTTTTAAGGATACACTACTTTTTAAAATTATCTTTTTTTTTTAAACACTTTAACATTTACAATTCAGCTAATCATCTGTTAATTCAAACTGATGTTAAGAGTAAAACTGATTCCATCATATAACTGTAAAAACCAGAGAAACTCACTTATTCTCGCAACAATGAGCATCATAGGTTGAGATGGCCGAGTTGGTCTAAGGCGCCAGATTAAGGTTCTGGTCCGAAAGGAAGGGCGTGGGTTCAAATCCCACTCTCAACACTGTTATATATCGTAATTTAATAAATGAAATTTTGAATTTTATTTTATTTTATTTTCATTTGTTTTAAAGAACTATTTTTTTTATGTTTTATTTGTTTGTTATTTTTTATAGAAAATTTATAATTTTGTATTATTGAATATTTATGACTGATAAAAATGTATTTTATATATTTTATTTTTATTTATTTTAAAAAATATTTTTTTTGTTTTATCTGTTTATTATTTCTATTACAATATTTATAGTTAAATTGTGTTGTTGTTGAATATTTACGATGACTGATTAAAATGTAATGAACACAAATTTTAATTTGATATATATTTTATAGTTTATGTTTTTTTTGTTTTAAGAATGATTTTTTAATGTTTTATTTGTTTGTTATTGTGAATTTAAATCACATCTTTAGTAAATTAAATATATTTTTATGTTTAATGGTCATTTGAATATAATATTGTTTTATATTCTCTTTGTCTTTAAGATTATAAATTTAAGTTTGGGTATGTTTTGATATTCTAACAAAAGTGTGAATGTGAATTTTTTATGTTGTTTTTCTTTTCTTTTTTAAGTGTGAAAATGTTTTTTCTAAGGTATATACTTAATTTCTAGTAGTCTAAATATGCTGGGTTTAAATCTCATCTTTAACAAATTAAAATATCACTTATGATGTTTTATGTTCATTTGAATGTAAAAATTTTGTACATTTTTGTTTATTTTAGAATTTTGACTCTTTTGTGTTCTTTATATTTTTGTGTATTTTATGTTTATTTCTTAAGAACTATTTTTTTTAATGTTTTATTGTTTGTTATTTTTTAGTACAATGTTTATAGTTTTGTGTTGTTGAATATGAATATTATAGATTCTTTTTATTTGATTTAAACGTGAATTTTTTATGGTTAGTTGATTGTGAAGTTTTTTTTTGTTATATTTGTCATATAAGGCCTATACTTAAGTCCTAACATTTTAAAGATGTAAGCTTAAATCCTATCTTTAACAAATTAAGATATCACTTTTTTATATTTTATGTTCATTTGGATTTTATTTTTTTATTTTGTGTTCTCTTTGTTGTTTAAGGCTACAAACTTAAGTTTTGATATGCATTGATATTCTAGCAAATGTGTGAATGTGAATTTTTTATGTTGTTTTTATATTTATTTGAAAGTCAATATGTTTTTTCTAAGGTCTATACTTAATTTCTAGCGGTCTAAATAAGGTGGGGTTTAAATCCCATCTTTGACAAATTAAAATATCACTTTTGATGTTTTATGTTCATTTGAATGTAATTTTGTTTATACATTTTTGTTTGTATTAGAATTTTGACTCTTTTGTGTATTTTATGTTTATTTGTCTTAAAAACTAATTTTTTATGTTTTATATGTTTGTTATTTTTAAGTACAAGGTTTATAGTTTTGTGTTGTAGAATATGAATATTATAGAAATTTTTTGTTTCATTTAAATGTGAAATTTGATTAACAACTGAGAGAAAATGAGCAAATTGATTATGAGGGAAGGCATCAATAAATACAAAGAAAGGTTGGTTATTAAACCTGTATAGTTCGCATTCATGTATCCATACAATGAAAAAAATTAATTTTGCTTATATTCTAGGCCATACGCCACAGTACCACTGATGTATCTCAAAACCCTCTTTGTTACCTTCAAGTGAACAACCTTAGGTTCCTGCATGACTTTGCGAGATGTTGGATTAATCATCTTGTTTGTTGGGTCAATCTTATACATATGACAGAAAGTCACCCTAGTTCCTCATACTTTGATGCATAATATCCCATTCTATATCAAATTAAGTGCTCACTACATGGTAGTTTTAATTTGGCACTTTCACATCCCTCCATCCATTTATCCTACATGTTTCTAGTCCATTTATCCCACCTTTTGTATACCCCATATATCTATTCCATCTACTTCCATTGGCCCCACTTTAATCATGTATTTTATGTGCACATGTAGCCTTCCTTTATCTTCCCTCTTTTGTGCATCATGTTTCTACGTTTTATGTACCATGGCATGACAAATGCATCCACAAACCATCATATGCATCTTATTCCTATCATTTTATTATCCATTAAGTTAATTTTAGGTTATAGATTTATTATTCTAAGCATCTTTTCACTCATCCTCATCATTTCATTATCCATTAGGTTCATTTTAGGCTAATCATTTTTTTATTATAAGCATATTTTTATCCATCATCTCCATCCATTCCATCAACTCATTGCTTCCATGAAATCCAAAAACTCCTCACAATCCAAAATCGCAAGAAAATCTTAATCCCTGCAATCCAGTTATGCAATCTAGAATAAGTCATCCAATTACAAATGTGATCTTGTTCCTAGCCTTGTTATAATCCTTGACCCAAATTCAATCATCATCAAGATGTATCATTCCTAATATTGTGTTATTTCGAGATATATCATTCCCACATCAACAACACTCCATCCATTATCAATCAATCCTAGATTTTTAGCTTTCTCAAGGCAACACTATTTTTGTCTTTGAATCCTTTGTGCATAATTGCTTTCTTTTCATATCCTCCTATTATCTCTTCCTCCTTCCATCCATCATCTTTCATCCTCTTCCTCCTCTCCTTGCATCCTCCCATCCATTTCAACAACACACTCATTTTCTCCCAAACTCATATATCCTCTTGAGGGGGCATCCTAATCCTAACCCTCATCTTCACTCCCATCATCTTTCTTCCTAGTCACTCCTTTGAATGACTAGGGCATCTTCTTAAATATAACCATTTTCTTCCAAGTGCTATATTTTAATATTCTTTGAAATGATGCTACATCATAACATCATGTCAAAGAGGAGAAAATATAGACACCTAAAATTGATCGTTACATTTGGTCAATTTACCCTAATTCATCTTATCCCTGATCCCTAGATATAAATTAAATAATATTTTTATTATTTAATTAATATTCACCATCCCGATATTTGTCTAAAATCAGTCCCTCTAAAATTCAACCTAAGGTAAATAATTATTCCTAATTATTTACCCATCCTTATTGCCTTTCTTCTAAAAATTAAGTAAATAATTATTTATTTATTTAATTATTCTCACATGTCACATCCTCCATCATTTTCCATTAACCCCTTAATCTCCACATAATCTACCCCCTAATCATGTGCACGCCACTTTGTCCCCTCAACATTAATTTTTTTCCCTTTTGGAAAAGACCCTATGTCCTTCGGCACATTGGTCTTTCATCCAAAAATCCCCAAAAGGAATTTTAAAAAAATATTCTTCACTTCCTCCCCTTTGGAGTGTGAGAAAAAATTGTGCCTTTATGGCAAGATCTCCTATTACACTCCAAAATACCATCTCCCCTCTCAAGTCGTCCCATGGTGCCACTTGCACCATCCCATGAGTTGAGATATCACCTCTCCTCTTAGCCATTGATCTCTTAATCAAATCTTGACCCTTCATCTCATTTTCGCCCTCAAACTATATATCCAAACACTTAGTCATTTTTTCATAATCACCCACCTTTGCATTGAAGTGTTTTTATGCTATCAAAATTGTGAGTGAGCATACATTGAATTAACCATCGTGGGAAAATCTATACAACAAGAAGGTTAACATACTTTATCTTTTATATATTCTATGTTGGTTTGATCTTCATTCGCCTTATCTTGAGTGTTTATTCGATTTTTGTATTGTTTGATTTTAATAGTCTAAATCATTCAAATTGGCATGATTTCCACTCACACAAAAAAAAAGCTAGATGATATTAGAAGAAGCTAGATAAAGGAGTGATAAATTATTGGTTGTCTTACAAACATGGCCTTGCTAAATTTTTCTAAGGAGACCACCACATATATTGTTTGGAAAATAATTAATGAGACCTACCAAGAAAAGAGTGGTAAATAAATTGTATCTAAAAATAAACTATATTCCTTAAAAATGAAAAATGGGGGTACTTTGTGGTAGAATATTTGAATATATTTAATTTGATTTTGAGTGAATTAGCATCTATTGATATTAAGATAGATGAGGAGGATAAAAGTATACTATTACTTTTCTCTTTGCTAAAATCATGGGAAAGCATAATCCTTGCTCTAAGAAGATAGATGACGAATCCAAAGTTGGATTCCCTTGTTGCTACTTTTCTTACAAAGTAAATAAGGAGAAAATCTATGGAAGAGAGCTAAAAGGATGTATTGCATATTCATGGAAGGCCTAAGGTTAAAAAAGAGTCAAAAGAGGATAAAAAAAAATATACCAAGATATCTATGTCTGAATTTTATTCTGAGACTCCAATGAAGAGTAAAATGTGAGTGTTGGAATAGTGGAAAACAAGAGCATTTGAAGGAGTATATAAATAAGAAGACTTTTGAATCCTCCACTAATAAATACTCTCATGAAGGTGACAAAGTCTTAATTCATTTTTACTGAGGTAATTTATGATGAATCATAATGATTGACTCAAACTGTTTATATCACATGACTCCTCACAAGGAGTGGTTCTCTTCCTATCATGTATTTAATGGACAAGAAGAGTATCTAGGTGACAAAAATTCACATCAAATTATTCATCATGAGAAGGTATAATTGTGTTTTGGTGATGGGAAGGTGTCAACTCTTACTACTATTTTATATATTCCTAGACTTGCTAGAAATTTGGATTTTGTATTCAAGTTGAATGATTCAAGGAAGTGTGTGACATTTGATAAGTCTAGTTGTAAGTTGTGATATTGCTATCAGGATTCAACCGTGGGATTACAAGCCAAGTGGGCTTAACCTTGGGGAAAACTTTTTGGTTAAGTGTGCTTGAGCTAGAGTAGTACTGGGATGGGTGACCTCTAGGGAAGACTCGGTGCTTCACCTTTGTGACCATCACCTAGATGCAATGAGTGCTAAGTGGACCATTCATTATCATGAGAGATGGGTTCTTGTGAACCACTACTCATGAAACATGGGTAAATGAGTTTGACTCGTAAAACTACATGGTTGAATCTTGATAGCAATATCACAATTTGACACACTGTGGAAAATACCTCCTACTTATTAGTTGTAAGTTGATAAGCAGTTTGGTGGTTGCTAAGGCATCTCATGTAGACTTTGTTGAGGTTGAATAGCTCTACTTTCGTAGCTCTGTCAATGTAACTAGCATTGAAAATACATGTTGAGGCACCAACATTTGGGCCACATTGATGAAAAGGTGCTTTTGACTCTTATTAATAAAAAGTGAGTTGGTGCTTTTTATTCTAATGAGTATTTTTATTTATGTGAACATTGTGTGTTTGGAAAATAGAATAGAGTGTATTTTCCTTCAAGAAGTTACAAAGCTAATGATTGTTAGAGATTATTCATTTGGATATATTTTCTCCAATAAATGATAAATCTATGGGAAAGTCTTGTTATTGTGTTGCATTCATTGACTACATCTCAAGATACACCTAGATTTAGTTTATGCATTCTAAATATGAAGTTTTCACTAAGATAAAGAAATTTAAAGTCTCTTGAAAAGAAAACATTATAAAATAAGGGTGATAAGATTTGACAGTGAGATTGATACTATTCTAAGGAATTCAAAGAATCTTATAAGGATGGGTATATTTTTCCACAAATGACCACTTCATGATCTCCTAAGAAAAATGAGGTGACAGAAAATAAAATGAACCTTCTTAGAAAAAGATAGATGTATGTTGAGTGGTATGTAGCTAGATCCAATGTTTTTAAATAGAGGTTGTAAGTATTGTTTATTATTTGATTAATAAATCTCCTTATTTGGCTCTTTGATAAAACTACTTATGAAGTATGGATAGGTAAGAAAATTTTCATTTCATATTTAAGGGTATTTAGTTATGAGGATTGTGTTCATGTGGACAAGGAAAAATATCTAAATTGGATCTAAAACACAAAAATGCATCTTTGTTGGTTATGGTGAGAATGTAAAATGTTATAAGCTTTGGAATCCACTAACCTCAAAAATGGTTTATTCTATAGGAGTGATTTTCAAAGAGTTTAGAGAATTTTTAGATCCTAAATAGCCAAAGGAAAAATAAGGAAAGAAAATAAGACATTTTAAGAAAAACAATGAAAATAAGATGCACTTGTCGAAGAACACGATGATGGATTAGAGGATGAAAAGGAAAAAGAGGGTTTAGATAAGAGTTCTAAGAAAGAGGAACATGTTGAGCATGCAAAATAATAGGCAAATCCCCTTATTCCTGCTATAGAATAATCCACATGACAACACAATAAAGTTGATAGGTATAGTCCACTAATTTTTTGTTGTGTGTTTATTTTTTTATTTACTATTGGTGAACCAAAATATTTCAAGGAGGCTCTCTCTTTGAAGGATAATGAGTCTTGGATGTAGGCCATGTATGAGGAGCTCGTGTTAATTTTCCCATGGGAAGAAAACCCATTGGTTGTAATTGGGTGTATAAAATGAAGATTGATTATTGTGGTACAAGTCCAAATTGGGAACCAAGGGCCACTCCTAAAGAGTGAGATGATTTTGGGAAAAAATTCTCTCATGATGTTAGGTTATCTTCTATTAGATTTCTACTATCTATCGTTGCAATTTATATTTATGAAATTGAGTAAATGGGTCTTAAAACTACTTTCTTGCACAAGGATCTTGAAGAGGATATTTATATGCGACAATCTAACAATTTTTTTGTGACAAGAAAGTAACATTTGATTTGTAGGATGAAACATTTATTGTATATTCTAAAATACTCACCTAGGATGTGGTATCAAAAGTTTGGTGTATTTGCATTGAGTTTGGATTTTTTTAAGAGCGAGGAGTGTAATATCCTAGGGTTTGGTAGGCATATTTGAAAAGTTTCAAAATTACAGATCTAGAGTATAAACTTTCAAATAATTAGATGTGCAAATAATCGGTGAGTAGGAAATTTATGAGAATCTTCAAAATCATGCACAAATTTGGAGAAAATAAAACTACTAACCCTACTTCCACTGAATTGGATGAACAGATTATATTTGTAACCATTCACTACTGCTAGAAGATAACAAGTCTGATAATCACCCAATTATATAAGTGCAAATATGAAATACGCAAAGAGACAAAATATAATGCTTAAGAATTAATAATGTTTGTAGTAGCACCTAGTTCACATTAGTCCTGTTACAAAGGTATAGTACCAAATTTGCAATTGAAAAACACTTGCCCCTATTGTAGATAGGGATCAACACTTGGTTATTGCCTTCCAAACACATCCTTCAATATCTTCATTCATAACTAGATATGAGATGACAGTCTACCTAAGCTAGGCCACAAACACCTATTTTTGAAGTGTTATAGGGTTGTGAGTGATCTATTGTATGCTCCTTTCCTATGATGGCTCTAGATCTAGGTCAACCTTACCAAATTTCCATAGAAGTAGGCACTGATCAATTATACTTCCAAATCCCTCCTAATGGCATGCATGGGTTTGTAAATGGGCTTCAATGTCTTCACAAGATGATGCACTGAGCATGTACAGGTGGCTCTATGATTTCCATAGGTATAACCGGCCTTCCAGGAGTGGAAAATGAGTGGTTGACAGTGTTGTACTGGTCTCCCAAGTGTGGTGCCTCACCTAAAAATTCATTTCCTGCACTTGATTAGATAATCTCCAGATTTGGATCTACAAATGAGGGAAATTTGACAAGATCGAGTCAGGGGTTTCCTCCCAACCTATCTAGTTGCTAGGGTTTGCCCAAATTTTGGATATCTCCCAAAATCCTATCAAACTCATTCATGCCCCCTTTAGCACCCAACACCCTCCACTAATAGGCCTTTAATTGAAACGTGTTACCCAAAAAAGGTAGGCACCAAAAATTAAAATTAAAATTTAATTGGGCACCCAAAGTTTACTCTATTATTTAAATTTAAAATTTATATTTATATTTAAAATATTATTATTATATTTAATTCAAAATATCAAAACTAGTGTTCAAATAAACTTTTTCTGTGTTTGCAAAAAAAAAAAAATCAAGTCAAATTGGGAACATGATAGTCCTCCCCTCCCAATTGTTGCTTGTCCTCAAGCAACCTCAAATTTGGATGCTCAAAAATCTCCACACCTTCCCAAATTGCATCTTCCAATGGTAAGTTCTTCCATTTGACCAAGTATTCCAAAATGACCTTGTCCCTCAACCTTTTCTCCCTCACATCCAAGATTATCTCAAGCTTGAGAATCAATTTCCCTTTATCATCAAGTGGTCACAAATCAAGATAAGGAGTGATTTGCTTCCTAAGTTCCCTTTTGGGGCATGACACATGAAAAATGTTGTGAATTTTATTGTCCTCGGGAAGTTCCAACTCATATGCAACCTCCCCAATCTTCCTTAGGATCTTGTATGGTCCATAAAATCATGGTTTTAACTTTTTCGTGCCCTTCCTCTTGAGGGTAGACTACCTATAGGGTTGCAACCTCAAGTAAACCATGTCATCGACCTCAAAAACTCTCTTTGTTCGATGTCGATCTGCATACATTTTTTTTGGTTTTGAGCTCTCTACAAATTCTCCTTAAGGGCATTCAAAGTGTCCATACTTTGTTGCACTACATCCCTTGGTCCAAAAAATATACTATCTAAAAGAATCAAATCCATGAATGAAGTAGTGTCATAACCATAAAGTGACTTGAAGGGAGTCATAGATATAAACATGTGATGTGTAGTGTTATAGAAAAACTCTCCTAGGTGCAGCCACTTAATCCATGTTTGTTGTCTCATAATATAGTTTCTTAGGTAGCCAATCCATTTATTCACAATTTTAGTTTTCCCATCAATTTGTGGATGATAATCGATACTTGGATTTAATTTTATGTTTGTCAACCGAAAGAGCTCTTTCCAATACAATTCGATAAACCTGTTGTCCCTATCACTCACAATATTCTTTGGTAGCCCATGAATTCTAAAAAAATATTTTAAAAATAGATCAACAAACTATGGGGCTTTGTATTTAGATGAAATGGCATATAAATGAGCATATTTAGTGAGTCTATCAACCACCACATAGATACAATCTTTACCTTGCATCTTAGGCAACCTTTTGATGAAATCTATAGAGATGCTCTCTTGTTTTTGATTTGGAATGGGCAAAGGCTGCAACAAACTAGTTGGAAAAACATGCTCTATTTTGTTTTGTTGACACACCAAACACTCTCTAACATGTTGCAATACATCATTTTTTAGCCCTTTCCATTAAAAAACTTCCTCACTTGTATGTCTTGTAGAACCCAAGATGACCAACAAGGGGTGTGTCATGATACACTCTCAAAATTCTCTCCTTCACCTTAGATCCTCATACAAAATACACTCTATCTTTGTAGAAAATGAGTTCATCAACCACCCTATGCGTTTCATCTTGCAAATTCTCATCTATAATGTCAATAGCAACTAGATCCTTAGCATACTCAACTATTATAACAACCCTCCAATCAAAAAACATATTAAAAATAGATAAAAAAATAAGGCATCCTAAAGAGTACATGATCAGCCACCACATTATTTTTTCCTTTCACATACTCAATATAAAAATCATAGGCTTGAAGTTTATTTACCCATATTTGTTGTCTATCATTCAAATCCTTATGATTGAGAAAGAACTTGAGGTTGTTATAATCCATTTTGACCATAAACTTCCCACATACCAAGTATTGCTTAAATTTAGCAAGTGCATGCATGATGGTGAACATCTCCTTTTCATAAATAGAGAAGCCCCTCTCTATTTCCTTGAGCTTCCTACTCTCAAATGCTATAGGGTGTTTATTCAGCATCAAGACTACCTCAATAGCCTCTCTTGAAGCATCACATTCTAGAACAAAAGGAAGTGAGAAATCTGGAATATCTTAAATAAGACATGAACTCATCACCTCCTAAAGCTTACCAAAACCTTGTTATGTTGCAAGGCTCCAAGAGAATTCCCCCTTCTTTATCAAATTGGTCAATGGAGATTCATGTTGTGAAAACCCTTTCACAAACCTCTTATAGTAGCTACATAATCCCATAAATTCTCTCAAATGTGAAAAATTTCTTGGTCTAGGCCAATCCTAGATTTTCTTGATCTTCTCCTCATCAACACTAACCCCTTGAGCACTAATCTTATGCCCCAAATACAAAATTTAAGTCAAATCAAACTCGCATTTTGATACCTTAGCGTAAAATGAATGTTGCTCAAGTATACCAAACACGTCATCTATGTGCTTCAAGTGATCCTCCCATGTCCTACTATAGATCAAGATTTCGTCAAAGAAAACAAAAAGAAATTTCCTCAATTGTAAAATGAATATGTGATTTGTACATGACTAGAAGGTAGCAGAGGAATTGGTCAACCTAAATGGCATGACCAAAAACTCATAATGCCCATAGTGACACCTGAAATCCATCTTATGCACATACTCCTCTCTCACCCTTATTATATGGTACCCCAAAAGCAAGTCAATCTTAGAGAAGTATACTGGACCATGAAGCTCATTTATCAACTCTTCGATCTTGGGTATAGGGTAGTGATTTTTTGTCTTCTTATTGAGTGCTTTATAGTCAATGCACATCCTCATCATCCCATACTTCTTCTTGACCAATACCACAGATGAAGCAAAGGGACTAAAACTCGGACGGATATGCCCCAAGTCCAACAACTCATTGATTACCTTCTCAATATCTTATACATCCTAGGATGTTGATAAGGAATCGTGATGGTTGGTTTTTCTCCTTCCTCAAGCTCAATCACATTTCTATTTGGTGGTAATCTTGAGGAATCTCACTAAACACCTTAATATGCTTATCCAAGATAGGTTGAATATCAACATGATAAGACCTCTCCTCCTTGGATGGATTTGTATCTATAATAAGGAATTCTACTACCCAAGCCACTTGGTCTCTACAAAATGATCTCTACATCCTTTTAGTCAAAATCTTCATAGGACCTTCGTTGGAAAGGCCACGAAGAACTACCTCCTTCCCATTAGTTTTGAATTTCAACTCCATGGTTTGATAATTTTGCATGTACTCACCAAGTGAATGTAACCATTGAACTCCCAAAAACAATTATGTCTCACCAATTCCAATCACATAAAATTAATCTCGCATATTCTATCCTAACATCAACTCCAACTGTCAGACCTCGCAGTTACATGGAATAGTATACCCATCTATCATTGTCACATTGAATCTTGCAAAGTCTTATGTCCTTAGGCCCATCTTAGCCACCAATCCTTCATCAATGAAATTATGGGTAGCTCCACTATCTATTCAAATTATCACCTTTTGTCTGTGTAGAGCTCCTCTAATATGAAAAGAATGATATCTAGATTATCCTGAAAGTGTTGCAAGATTACTACTAGAAAGCTCTCTCTACCTTCTCCTCGTGCTCAACTCATCTATAACATACTTGAGCTCCTCTTCTCCAACCTTTGAATCATCATCAAAAATTGCCTCTATATAATGGATTTGTCCTTTCTCCAAACACCTGTGACCTAGTACCCACGAATCTCTACAAGTAAAACATAGTTTTTTCCTTCATAGCTCATTCTTATAATATTCCACCTTGCTAGGATTTGGAGGAAAAATATTTGATTGGGGAATGTTCTTGTGAAATGGCTTCCTTTAATGCCCTATTGGTCGCCCTTGGAATAGATTTATTCTTCACAGTGGAGTCCTCTAGGTTTAAGGCTCTCCAAATAGCATCCTCCAAGGACATTGGCTCAAAAGCCCTCGCCAACCCACAAAATGATCTTATCTAATAATTCATCGATGAACAAGAACATAAATCTCTTATCTATTACATTTAGAACCATAATTGCAAGTCTTTGGAATTTTGTGATAAAATCCTCCACTTACCCATGTTGCCTCAAACATGTCAGCGCCTTGAAATACACCTCCAGATCTCTTTTATTGAATCTTTCTATGAGATTTTATGTGAAATCAACATATGTAGAAATAAGGTTAAATCCTTGTGTTATAAGACCATGATGCCACCATTCATGAGCCATACCCTCCAAGGAAAAATTGATTGCTTCGTCTTCGATCATAGGGCTAAGGGAAAATTATGTATCTAATTTTTGAACCCAAGCTTGAACATTAACATTTCTAGAACCATCAAATGTAGGAAGTGTCAATTTACTTACTTTGTGTTGGAGATCTCTATTAATCTATTGCATAGGTTGCCTCTTGTCATTCCTTGATCCACTTATTAATCTAGCATTACTATATTTTTCAAAGGAAATATCTCTTATGGTGATTGGATCAAGCCTCATGTACTCATCTACAATGGCAATGGAATTTGCAGCCAGACTTTGCTTTTCTTCTTCATGTAGTTTTTCCACTCTAGGCAAAAAGTTGGGTTGGATGGGTCTAAGGGTTGACCGAGCTAGGGTTATATGATTTTCAACCACAAGTTGATTTGAATCGCTCCCTTCAACATTTTGTGGAGTAGATTTGTTGTAACTGTGTTGGTTAAGTTTTACCACCAGCATTTGGTTTATTTATTCTTGCCTTTGCAGGTGGCCTTCATATCATAAGGTTGTTTAGCCATTTTCTTCTTACCTCTATCTCCTATTTCACTGTAGTTTATGTGTGTGTGTGTGCCTTTATTTTCTTCCTTTCTCTCTCCAAGGCTCTTTGATCTCTTTGACTTAACTACATACAAAATTCACCTAGCAAGCTGGCATGATTGCTAGCTCTGATACCAATGTAATATCCTAGGGTTTGGTAGGCAGATTTGAACAGTTTCAAAATTGCAGAGCTAGAGTATAAAGTTTCAAATAGTCAGATGTGCAAATAATCGTTGAGCATAAAATTAATGAGAATCTTCAAATCATGCACAAATCTAAAGAAAACAAAACTGATAGCCCTACTTCTACTGAATTGGATGAACATATTAGATTTTTAACCATTCACTACTGTTGAAAGGTAAAAGTCTAAGAATCATAGCCATAGCCCCGAAATTTCAAGCATTAAAATGTAAATAAATAAATAACAATATAATATAATTATAAATGTTAACAATTTAATATTATTATAATATAATATTAATATATTAAAATCAAATCATTAAAGATATATGTGATCGCCCAGGTTAAAGAAGTTCATGGCTAGCGATTAATAATCTCCCAAAAGTATCGATCAACATGAGACAAAGGAAGGCAAGATTAAAGAATGAAGTTAAAAACCATATAGGACAAAAAATAAGATAGGACAAAAATATCCTACAACGTTGATTAAGAAAAGATTAGAAGCGCTAAAAACAAAATAATACATCCCTTTGTTAGAGTCACCTCCATTCATAAAGAGATGTGATAGAATATATAAAAGCATGGAAATGTGAAGTTAGAAGGGGGGAACATAAAGAGATTTAAAAGGGAAATATACAAGAATTAATGAAGACATAAATACAATGAATATTTCTGAGTATAGCAAAAGTTATATTAATATATTATAATCATATGGGATCAAAGGAATAGAATAGAATAGAAGACTTTTAACATTCACAAGATCAAAAGAAGGTCTGACCCCAGCAATTTGAAACCTACATTGAAAAAAACAACATAATTAACCGATAGACTATATATTGCATGAGATTTGACCTGAAACAAGTCTCACGTTAGCATGGTTTCCCATCAAGGTTACGTGGTTTCCAGCTTAACTTTGAACCCACTTACCAATTGGTATCAGATAATCAATGCATGGACAAGTTGGGTAAGCGATCGCCCTTTTCTGTCCTGAAGTGTGTCGTTGGAATGCTTACGAAGCCACGGCGATGAAAATGCACCTTCTAGATTTGACAGCGAACCTTCTCAAACGGCTTAAATGTCATTCTTTTGCATTTACTGATTTGGTAAATATCTGGCAAGAATTTACTCTTCTTTGGTAAATATCTGCAAAGCATTTACTTTTTTTGGTAAATATCTGAAAAGCCACCCACCCCCGATTTTTGCGATTCACCAGAAAAACACTTCTACGGAGACTACCTCTGGAAGCAGTTAATTTGCTCGACTCAGGATTTTACGGAGACTACCCACCACTGGAAGCAGACTACGTAGCGGGCACCGGGAAAAGGCTTCCACACAGTGCACGATACTTCCAACTTAATTTCCTGCTTAGATTGTAGTTTTATTACAAGAAAGTGTTCTCTATCTCTTTAATCCATTCGCTCTTCTGCTCTTCTGATCTATGAACTTTTTGAGTTCATTTCCTTACAAATGTCTTCCTTACGTTTTCCTTCTGCTTCATGTTATTCGTGATAGCTACAGATACTGCAAAAATGATATGATAGGAAAGTATGATTTCTATGTACCATTAGCACAAGAACTGAGTGATTCTCTCAGTTTCCTTTCACTCAACTTTCCTTACTCTCAACTTTGTGTTTCCTCTGCCCCTCACAGAGTCCTTTATATGCAAAGGTGGGTGGTGGTTGTATCTCCATTTCCTACAGCTTTCGTACAAACCACTGTGGAAGCCATAAATCTGATCGCTTCTCCAAATTAGTGACCTTCAGCTTAAAATATGGTTTCCAGTGAGGTTTTAGAGAATGTTTATTAAAATGAAAATTACGGCCAATATCCTTATAATGAGCACATCTATTTCTGAAAGCTATAGAGGGTAAATATGATTTTGCTCATGCATTATAGAGGAACTTCATAATCAATGCCAACTAAATATTAGCTGCAATTTAACTTTGGTTGTCAACACAGCTTGACTATATTGCATCAATGCTAGACTTAATATCCATTTACCTTAAGTTGTTAACTACAAGCCATATGTATTCTATCCATACCTACCGAGCTCCTTGCATGTGGATTCAACCTACTTGTTGAGTCCTCAACCTCAACAAACTATTTGCACTATCAAATCTTCAAGCCCAATTAACAAATTCTTCATTACTTGCTCCTATATAAGATAGTGCACCTTCACATGCCAGTCATTCTCAATTTTTTCTTGCTTGCACACTAGTTGCACATCATACGCTGCATAAGCTACCCTATAGTCTCTGCATGGTCAGTTTCCCAGAGCAACAGGCATCCTGGGCTATAGGAGGACCTTTATTCCCTTTTTTATGTCAAAGAAAACACAAATGTTTGTCTTTGTTTAATTTTTCATCGAGATGTTTTAATTTGTAGGTGGTGATAGCTTAAGGGGATGTGCATTGCATTATTGGGTTTTTCATTATGGGGATAATTATTGGTGTATCAAACTTAGATGCAAGCTCCAGGGATCACATTCTTTCTGCCATGCATGTGAATACTGTACACACAGGAGCACAAGTTTTTACATATAGAAAACTTCAGTTTGCAACCAACAACTTTAGTTCAACCAATTTGATTGGCCATGGGGATTTTGGATCATTTTATAGAGGAATACTACCAGATGGCAGAGTTGCAGCAATCAAACAATTTGATAAACATGGCAAGCAAGGGGAACATGAATTTAGAGTGGAGGTAAAAATCTTTATTTTTTTTAATATGGAGTAAGGAATTTCCAATGTAGTGCCCCTTCACATGCTTGACTTTGTGAAATATGGCTATATTATTTTGTAGGTAGACATGCGAAGCAGACTCCATTCTCCCTACCTACTTTAATTAATTAGTTACTGTGCGGATCTAGACCATCGTTTATTAGTGTATGCATACATGCCCAATGTAAGTTTGCAGGACCATCTTTCCTCAAATGGTGAGATCCATTATGTCAAACTTCTGTCTTTTATTCCTTCTCTTTTTTGGTTAGAAGTTCCATCTTATAATGCTTTAACAGAAAAGTTATGCCAATCTTGCAACAAGGTTACCCGGTTATTATCTTCCTAAAACAATCTATGACGACCAACATTTATTTGTTACTCACATTTAAACAATGTCTTTGTTGGTACTCTTGAATATCCTTAAGATATATCAGCTCTCTCGACTATCTTCAACTCTCCTAGGCCGAGCAAGGAGGGATATTATTGCTTATTTACATTCCATTCTATAGCAGATGTATTTGATAAAATCTAATTGGAGGGATTCTAGGCATTAGCTTTTCTTGACGAGTTTTTGTATGCAAGAGTTGGAAACATTTTTTGTAATTCAAAACTTTGATGTTGTAGAATTGTAGCAGTAGCTAAAGAAAGATGGTACATAATTTCCTAATTTAGTAGTGATTTTGTATGGTGAAGAATAAAATACAGTGAAGATTTTTTAAATTTTGATTTCAACCTTCATTCTATAAAATTGCATGCAACACATTTTCATTGGTCAAATTATATTGAATGGAAAAGGTTAACCAGGTTCGACAGACAATCCTCCTATTCTAGGTTGGGGAAGACAACAGAGAATAGCTCTGGATGCAGCTCGAAGTCTTGAATACCTTCATGAGCAAGTCACACCTCCTGTTATCCATAGAGACTTTAAAACCAGCAACATTCTGCTGGATGAAAATTTCAAAGCCAAAGTGTCTGATTTCGGTTTGGCTAGGCTAGGTTCTGATAAAATTAATGGCAATGTATCAACTCGCGTCCTAGGAACTCAAGGAAAAATTGCACCAGAGTGAGTTATGTCCTTTCTCTCCACTCATTCATTCTATTATACTTGGAGTATACCGTACATGAATATAACATAAAAATTGACACCATTTCTCCTTATCATGTTTGCAGGTATGTCTTGATAGGACACTTGACAACAAAATCTAATGTTTATAGTTATGGGGTTGTGCTTTTAGAGCTTACAACAGGCAGAGTTCCTGTCGATATGAAAAGGCCCCCCTGGCCAAGGCATTCTTGTCTCTTGGGTAAGCGACATCCAACATTTTTCCTTGTATGGTAAATTTTGGCCAAAGCTCTACTTTATACCAGATTGAATGGTAACATCTCCAAGAAATTGAAGCAGTGAATTTTTCAAATTATTATAATAAAAAACACAATTCAATATGATTGTTCATATAGTCTGGTATAAGATTTAGAAATAAAATAATATACTTTATGAATCATAGTAAAGCTTCTAGTAGGAAACTGTGTGTCAAAAATGTTATACACAGTTTTCTATCAGAAGCTTTACAGTTCATCACATTAACTGTGGAAATATCATGTCTTTAATATATTTTATATTTTAAAATTCATTAGAATATTTTTTCAGATATCCTTAACAAATATCAGATAATTTCTGAGGAATCCTTAGCAAATATGAAATAGCAGATATTAGAATCAATTATCAACTTCTATGAATTATATATGGAAACCAAATCCTTGAACCATGCAGAGCAATAACTCATTAACATACTTTAAAAAGTCCACTTGAAATTTAAATCACCTCACAATATTTACGACTTTTTTAGTATTTCTCACTTACAAAGCAAAAACTTAGGCACAATGGTCACTAAGTGAAATCTTATTGTCAATGTTCTCTAATTAAAAAAAGGTTTATTTTTCTAAATTTTAGACTTTTAAGCAACATCTGTTAATTTAGGATTTTGTTATGATCAAGCCCAACAACCATGATCATGTGTAATCACTCTGATTATCATCCATTTCATATGTGAAATAGGCTCTTCCTCATGTAACAGATAGAGAAGGTTTTTGAAATGGTTAATCCTGCACTACAAGGACAGTTCTCTACCAAGGAACTAGTACAGGTAATCAACTAGGCTTATATGCAATGAAGATCTTTTCTTTTCTTTTTTAGTAAAATTTCAATTTATTCATATTTCTGAATAATATCACTTTATATTACATTAATGTAGGTTGCAGCAATTACAGCCATGTGTGTCCAACCAGAAGCAGATTATCGCCCTTTCATGACCAATGTGGTCTAGTCTCTCATCCCCCTTGTCAGGTAGTGTTCTAGATCTCAATATCACCGCCATTTCTAAGTTCCTCCATTGACATTCCACCTGCACTTGCCTATGCAAATGTTAGTCTAATTTATTATTCAACAGAAGAGAGCTCAAGGGAAAGAAATTAAATGAATTGAATTGATTTCCTTTAAGGTTTTTGTCTGAATGCATGGTCTTTCAGTGCAGCCATACTTTGTGAGGCCATCCTTTCAGACCCAGATTTTTAAAATACAAAATTAGAAATCATTCAGAAAGGCCCAACATTGAGATTCATGATGAAGCTTATTCTATTCATCAGCTATCTTTTGCATATGTTCTATTAATCCAATGTAGCATAGCATGTACTTTGCATTGATGTTTTATCTCTATAGCAGTAAATATTTGTTTGTGCAGTAGAATATATGTATCATTTCACATTGTCCGTATCCGCACAGATATTGAGTTTGTTCTCTTCCGAGGTGGTTATGATATTCCCTGCATCCTCATATCTTCATAGCCTCTCAAGTTTTCCAACCCTAATATGCCTCTTCATGCTCATATTTCTAGCATAGATTCTGCAGGGACATCGGTATGTGGTTAAGCTCTTATTCAAATTGGGACAGATTTACAGTGTTACTAATAGTTATATGTAATCTTCAACTAATACACTTCTATTTCATTTTAGATGAAAGTAACATGGATCAGTGCAAGCAATAGTGATCAATATCTGCAGTATGCATCTGGGAAGACTTCCAATTCCACTATTGCTACCTTCACTCAAGCTGATATGTGTGGTAAATTCATTTTACTGATTTCTTAATTACTTATTTGGGTAGTTCTGTATAAATCAAAATATAATTAGTTTGAAATGTTTATGTTTATGCTATTGCTAGTAGGATTCAATTTTGCAGATTTTCAAGTCAAATTCATTGATCCATGTTTCATGAGTAGTGATTCACAAGAACCCATCTTTCATAATAATGAATGGATCACAAATACTCATTGCACTCATTGTTTATGTTTTCAAATTTGGAGAAAACTCTATAATTTATTTTTTCTTCTATTATTTTCTAAAGATGGGTTATGGAGTTTTATATAAAACTTCCAAGAAAAAACTCACATATAGACTCTGAATTATAGATTTAAGAAAATAGCATACTTTGTTGTTCTACCAGATGGCGGTTTAACTCCAAGCCTAGCCACCGATTTTGGATGGCACGATCCTCGATACATTCACACGGCCTTAATGATTGGACTTCTTCCCTCTCAGAAATATGTTACAAATATGGAAGGTGTACTTTTTTTCTAAACTTTTAAATGCCACACAAATAGATTTTTCAATTTTTTTTGTTTAGTTGAAGTGAGAAATTCCAGTTTTTCTATAAATTGAAAGTCTAAAATTTGAATACCTTAGTGATAATGTGGGCTAGAGTGGTCCTGTACAATTTTCCACCCCTCCTGCAGCAGGTGCCAGCCACATAAAATTTCTTGCCTTTGGGGACATGGGAAAAGCTCCTCTTGATGCAGCTGATGAGCATTACATTCAGGTATATTCATTTGAGTGAAACCCAAATTTGTTTGATCTTCACATAATAGAAAGTTACATCCACAACTTGACAACATCATAATTTATGGGGGATTCAACGAGTATTTTTACTAATTTTTCTTTCACTTGGGTATTTTCTATAATCAAAACTAGTATTTATATATTAATTCATATAAATTATATATTATAAGATATTATATCTATAAAAATATTATAATTTTTTAAAATTGTTATTTATTAGAGAAATATAAAGAACAAGTACAAAGAAGAAGATACCTATATGGTTACTTGAACAAACTATTACAAATATGATATAATATAAAATATTTTTTGAACATTAAACAATTTAAAAGTTAAAAGATACAATAAAACAAGAATACTTTCTAGCAAAGTATAGCATTCAATTTCCAATGTAATTTATCATCAACTTTTACAATCACATTTTTTCATTTTTCCAGCAGCAGCAGTCATTATATTTCTATTTTGTTTATGCTTATTGGTCTTCTTGAACCTGATGTGTAGGTTGAGGTGTCAGGAGGAAGGGGAAAGCCATCTACGATTGTTGACAAAGATGAAGGCTTAGGGAAGTTTGGGCTTCTTAAGATGTATATAGTTTGTCATGAGATCATTTATGCAAATGACTTATCAAACAACAAATATATATTGAATGGATTGATTAAATTACATCTAAATAAGATTTCTTTGTACTCTGAATTTCTTTGGTGCTAGTTTGATGCTGCAAAGCTAAGGAAACTTAGACCAGCTTTTAAAGAAGCTGGAAGTGTGACTGCTGGCAACGCTTCAACTATATTAGGTCAGCTATCTCACTCTCTCTAATGTATTTTATTCTCTATTTTATTTGCAATTTCTTAT
This sequence comes from Sequoiadendron giganteum, assembly GCA_007115665.2. NCBI lineage: Eukaryota > Viridiplantae > Streptophyta > Pinopsida > Cupressales > Cupressaceae > Sequoiadendron > Sequoiadendron giganteum. The sequence continues at coordinate 620,203,883 of CM021109.1, read as the reverse complement.
TATGTACACATACAAAATTAACCAACTTTTCAATGTCTACTTTGTAAATTTGTATGATGAGTCTTAATTTATTGGCTTGGCTGCCAGTACCCTTTGTTTTCTCAACCATTTTCTGTCATGATTTGTACTGAACATCTTATTCTTCTGAATTTCTGATCATTGTTTTACTTTTCATGAAGAAACAACAAGATTGTTATAGTGACAAGGGTCATAAAGCTACAAATTGTGAGTGGAATGCGATTATATTAAATTGCTAAAAACATAGTACTTGTAGATGACTATTTTTTCAATTAATTGATAAAACTTCAATACATGTACACCTCTTGAACCTTATCATTGTTTCTCTTTGTGCTATTACCTTTTTGGGATCTGATAATAACATTTTCTGCTACAAATAACTTGTAAATTTTCATGTCAAAAATAGAAATTTTAAATTCTACTATTACTTCAGAGTTTATACCTTTTGACAACCACATATCAGCACTGTAGGAAAACTCGGGTTTGATTAGGAATATAGTATATCTGGCAGCCATGTACCATGCTTTTGAAATAGTGGCATTCCTACCCTGGTCCCTGCCTACCATTTCTAGATGACTATAGTTTAAAATTTAATTATTTATGTCATGATGATGGTTATCAAATCTTTACTCCCATTGACATCTATTTTTGGTACTTTGAAATAATGTTTTTAATCTTTAAGTGTTTTACTGTTACATGGATAAAGTTGTATAGCTATAGTATAATTATTTGTTTCTAAATTTCTAATTATATATTTAGCTTAATTTTTTTTGCCATCTTCAAGTACTTGTCTTGCAGTTTTTGGAACATGGCGTGTAGTGGTTCTTGTCCTTTTCTCCTGAACTGGTTCCTGGCTCTTGGCAATTTACAACTCCAACTGTGTGAGTTTTGATGCAAATGTGGTTTCATTCCTGGCTCTTGGCAATTAACAACTCAAAATGTGTGAGTTTTGATGCAAATGTGGTTTCATTCACACAACCAATGGGGCATATCTTGAGAACCTGGAATAAACTCACCCCATTACAAAATATGAGATCTTAGAAAACACTTCATTTACAATACTTCATAAATTATTTTGTGTCTAGTTGAAAACAGAGTCAATATACTGTAACCTTTGTACACTTAACTTCTTTTTCTTTGGCTGAAATTTCAACCTATCTTCCACTTGCTCCTTAAGCTATCGAGTAGGTGAAGGGTGTGAGTTTCCTTCACTAGTAATTATGCTCTTCATCAAATATTTCTTTATGTTATTAGAATCCTTCTTTCCTCTCTTACTTGTGATCTTAGATACATTCGTCATTGTCCTCCTTTTTAGGTTGTGCCTCACAATCTTTATCATACTTCTTTTCATGCTCTTTTTCCAACTTTTCATCCTCTTACCTAATATTTTGTGGAATACCATACGTCACCCTTTTATCTATATCAATGCACCATGAATTCTTTTGGAATGATAAGATTCTTAGATTAGTAGTTGCATATTCTTTATCCAAGGATATTCAAGAACAATATCTAAACAATTCATGGCCATAGCATATGCGATAGAAATTTTAATCCAAATCATAATCATCCATAGTAAGTTTCAATTCTTCAAAACTTGAAATCCATTCACCTTATACCCTATTATTGTTCAAATTCGTACATCTTTAGGTTCAGGCCTCTTGACCAAATTTGAATTTACTATCTCCTCTTCCTTGTGGTGGCAGTCTTTCTTGAACTCAAAAGCCATGTTTGTTTTACTCTCTATTAGCTCATCAAGAGATTGAATTTTATTTATTTAGATATGACGCAAATGCATTTTTTTAGGTATCAACTCACTTTTGTAGACTTCTCTGGCTTTTCCTTTCATTAGTTTTAGATGCCTTGACCAAACTATAATTGAACTTCTTTGATTCCTTGTTGTGGCAATCCCTTGAATTCAAAAGCCATGTTCGTTGTACTCTTTATTTGTTCATCAAGAGATCAAATTGTATTCTTCAGATATGATAGGGATGCATTTTTAGGTGTCAACTCACTTTTGTTATTTGTAGACATCTATTTCCTATTTCCTATACACTGAACAGGGGACACAAGAAGATTGCCTATCCACATGTCAATTAAATTGCATTTGAGAAAGACTTTAGTGGTAATTGAGAAGCCCTATAATCAATGTGAATTTTCCCTTTAGGTTTGATGTTGTTTCTGACTTTACAAAAGGAATTTTAAGGATTCACTCTTTATGATAAGTCATTGAGTGTGATCTGAAATATTAATTGAAAAACATACATTGTTAAAACCAAAACCAATCATACACTACTTCATAGATTGTGGAAAACTCATGCCAACTGTTATAGCTTCTTGTAATAAACCTTCCAATGTACTCATATTAAAAAATGTAACATAGCATATTAGTTTGATCATTTTTTGACAGTATTTTTTAATACTATGGCTTCTTTAAATAAACCTTCAAGTTCAACAATTGTTTCTTTTCTTTGCAAGTCTTCATCAATTTCTTAGGGTAGTGATTGCTAGCACCAACAAGATATGAATGCTTACAAAGCAATTTAGTTACATGTACAGTTTATGCAATATATGATTCTTCTCACAAGTTATTGGAGTGACTGTTTTTGTTATATAATGATGTAAATGGATTTACTTGTTAAATCTAATATTGTTTGCCTACAGGAAAATTTTGCTTTCACTCTATTGGTTATCTTAGAGGAAGAATTCAGCTCCCTCCAGAATCGTATCAAAACCTTGAAAGGTTGTGCTATGCTCAAGATGATTTGGAAATCCTATCGTTCATCAATAACAAAATATGGGATTTAGTGGATTGTTACAATGAAAAGTTATCAGCCTTTGAGAGGACCAAAGATAGGCATGCAAGAAGAAGAAAATTCCCACTTTGAAGCAGAATTGTCCAATCCAAACAATTGAGTCAACTCATTGTCAAGCTACCTTGCCATGCTCGAAAGAGTTATGCCGGTAGTTGGGTATATTCCACTAGCTTTTAGGGATATGGTTGGTCATAACAATCGTTCAACTTGCTCAATCTTTCATAATTTATAAGAATTGACTTGGTCGGTCCACTTGGTAGGAAAATATTAACATTTTATCTTTCTTAGAAAGGAATTGTTTGCTCGCGCCATGTTATGATGTACACGTTGCTCATGATTGTACAAAAAGTTTTATAAACTATAAATTAAAAAATACTTATTGGCATTATTTTTCTGAATTCGGATTGTGACACATTATTTTCTTTGGTTTTTTATGAACATTATGCTTTTTGTATTCGACAATTGTTCATTGCCCCCAACTTCAAAATCATTGATAATTTCTATCATAATTTTTTCACTATGTTTGGAAAAATAAAAATAAAAATTCCAACAAACAAGAGGATGGCGAGAATCTAGGAACATTGAATGTTGAAATCCACACTAAATAAATATTCAAAATAAATTGTTAATTTTTTTAATACATTTTTTCATATTGTCTTTAGAGAGACAATAGTTGGGATTAAAGGCATTGTCTCTAGAGAGACAAAAGTGAAATTGTCTCTAAAAAGATAAAAAAAATTCTATTTCATATTGTCTTTACAAAGACAATTTTTTAAGACAATAGTTTGAGACACTTGTTTAAAGACAATATTTAAAACAATATTCAATTTTTTTTTGTCTCAAGTTAAGACAATTTACTCAAAAAATTGTCTTAAACCCCTCTTCTATGTAGTAGTGCCTAAGGAGAGTGAACGATGTCCACGATTGATTCTCTCCCATTGAATATGCTATGCCATTCTTTTAGTTATGTTCTTATGGTGTTAGTTATCTGGTATTGACCTTTTGCTTCTCAAAACGAATGTCTACATTAAAATTGTTATCGTAGATAATTGAGTGAAAACTCATAAAAGAAAAAAAAACCATTAGTTATGTTGGTATATTTAAGTACTAGTAGCAAACCCTCTATGCATCGAACTGCTCTTGCACACTCTTGGCTAGTGGCCTTCCTCCATACTTTTGACGATAGTCGCTCAAATTGTACTACCAATGCATGCTTAAAATGGGTCTGCTTACGAACTCTAGTGCGATGTTGTTTCATTTTTATCTAGCTCATTTTCATCGCCCAAACTCTCTTTGGAGTCTATTGTTATGCCTGCTCATACTGTCTTTAGCAAAGATAAGTAATTAATAAAAGTCCTCTGTGTATTTTAATAATCCCAGTCTTCAGCCTACGCCTTATTGTTAGGCCAACAACAAGGTATATCAAAGAAAGGAGCAAATGAAGAAAAATGGACAAATAATATTCAAATGGATACCATAAAATACAACACAAAATCATCCCTATCAACCTCATTAGTCAATGAAATTATGGGGAAAAAATCAAGAAGGGCAGTTCTTCCATCAAAAAAGTCCAACAGTGCACAGGAAAGCTTCAAAAGCGACCTATAAGACATATGCAAAAGTTTGCCCCAAACCGAATCTCCATATCCACCTACCATTGCTCACCTCCCAAGTTTGGAAAAAAAATATCCAAACCGTTAACCAATCAATCTACATCTCATATCTCTCAACGTACACCACCATAAATTGTGACATCCATGATATCCAAATCTTAGAATAACCATGTGTTGACAACAACACTTCATCATAAGGACTCTAATGGCTCCCTATCACGATGTGTGCATCTAGATGAGGTTAGCTCCGATAATTGCAAAAAAGAAAACAACAATTCCCAAGGAAAAAAATTGTGGCTAACAAAAAGGTGTCACGTGTATAATCGAACATCTACGTGTGCCAAACCAAGTACAAGCATCTTACCCCATCCATAGTAAATCCAACACTCCATCCACCTTATCCATACTAAATCAGTTCATCCATGGACCATCTATGAAATCCATGTTCACTCATCGCCACCCACATTCCAAAACATCTTGATCTTGGTCAACGTTCAATGTACACTTTAACACTTGCTTATGGTAAATTTCTTGACATGGATCGTTATCATTCACCGTACCCACCATTATCTTATCCATCAACTATTTTCCAAATAACCACAAGCACTCCAAATTATACTCCCTACCATCCTTTGCATGCCTCACATATCCATTGACCCATTCATTTATCCATGCATCCACCCATTACATTCCATGTACACTCCTACAAACTAGGGGCAACTACTTACATCTTGCTTCAAGAAAACATCGTGAAATATATCCATATATTACAAACAATTTCTATTGATTCGTGTTCTCTATATATTACCGACATTTTCCATATAATTCAACAAAGATGGAATAATCACATTGTATGTTTACCTATTATCATCTTGTAATGTCTATTTTCTGCTATGAGATTAAAACATTGCTTGTTCTATTACTAATATCCATACAAGTACTAAACTACATGCTACTCCCCTTCTTACTTCTTTATATTTTTCTATCGGCGTAACCCTTGCACCCCCTCCGGTGCAAGTGCTAGTATAACTAGTAATTGGAAATCTAGATAATAAAACAAATTGAGAAAAAGAATAAAGATATTGGATTACATATTATTGGCAGAATATATTTGGGAAAGTAAATTTAAATATAATTATTAATACTGTATTAAGAGCAAAAATGGAATCGTTGTCCTTGCTGCCGAAACTGTTGAATCCTAGGGCATCAGTTGTTGGGGCGGTGCAGGATTTTAGATGCGTTGGTGATGTGTAGGTTGAAGGTCCACCTTTGCTTCAGATGCCTCGATTGATGGTGGTTTTGGGGGTGGTTCTATGCAAGTCTTCACCGGTTTGGTCTCAAACTCCTCAACAATATCCTTTGTTGTCATTGACGCATGAGCTGCGGCTGGGGAAGATCCTCGAGCGGCTGGAATATCCCCTCAAGCCTCTAAGCTCGCACCCCCGGGAGACAGATCTGCTACAAAATCCACCTTTGCGGATGCGGTAAAATGTGGGTTAGGAATTGACACACGATTTTTGAATACCTCTCAGTTTGGTGCCTCCGTGGGAAAGCTCAGATCTGGGTATGAGTCGCCTAGGATCTCATCAAAGCCATGAAACTTGATTATTACCAACAAAAGGTCGGTTCATTGCTCAGATAAACCCCTGAAAGTGAAATTTGATGCCACATTAATAAAGGAACTGCATGAAAACGTAGAATTCTTTGTTGAGAATGGATTAATTGGGAGGTTCATTCAATTTTGGCCTACTCTTCCTGCATTGCACGAATGGATTTCAAATTCATGGGGTCCTTTAATGGAAAAAAATCTGGAAATTTACCCTAGTGCAAAAGGTTTTTTTACAGTGGTCTTTGACAGCAAGACATGAATGTCATTCTCAATCACACATGGTTGTGGGGAGAAAGTACACTGCTCTTAAAATCGTCGCATCTAAACTTTGATCCAGCCACTGAATCTTTCTCAGTTATGCTAATCTGGGTTTGCCTTCCAAACCTCCCTCTGCACTACTAGTTTGAATCGTGTTTTGTAGCTATTGGTAATTCACTTGGTAATTTCATAAGTACATATGAGAATTCAAAAAAATTCATACATACAACCTTTTCCAGGATACTGGTTGAGTTGGACACCTCCAAAGCCCTCCCGATAGAAATCATTTTGAATGCAAATGGTAAAAGGTGGCTGCAAACATTGGACTACGAAGGCTTAATTTTCAGATACAGGAAATGTTACAAATTTGGACACATTCCAGCGGAATGCCCAAATTTGAAATCTTAAGCTAAATGGGAGGCTTCCTGGTGGAAAGATGCCTCTCCCATGCATTATTGTGTCTCGAGCTCACCCAAGAGAAATAGTTCCTCAAAGATTAATCTCAACGCAAAGATTGAGGGGAAGTTTGATGAGCTCTCTTCAAAATTGAAACCCAATCAGAAATTGCCTCCTTTGAATGGCTCTTGGTGCTCTAGTTGTGATGATGGCAGCGTTGCTACATCTCAAAATCCCTTCCACAAGGACACATTTGCTCCATCAGTCAAACAATGCACAGAATCTATGACTGGTTGAGGGTCTTCAAACTACAGTGGCTGAGTGTTCCCTCTCTTTGGAACCTTCATATGCATTAAATAATTCTTCTGATGGGGGTGGGGGAAAAGATTGGAAAACAATAAGGAAAAAGAAGCGGAACAACACTCAAAATAATGATGTCTGCAAAGGAATGCAACTTTGGCCTCACACCAATTCTTCCCCTGAGGAACAAAAGTTTGGGGTGATGTCGACTGTCTCAAAGAACAAAACAAGGACAATGCTCTCAAGTTAAAGGAGATCAAATATAATTTGCGCTCTCAAGTTGAATCTGGCTTCAACACTCAGTAGTCATCTACTATTAGGACTTCATATAACCTGTTGTTTCTTTGTGTGTTGTGCACAGACTAAATTGGTAGTTTGTCATTGTATCCTAGATAGATCTAGTTTCTGATTGTGGCGTCAAAAAAAAATAGGCAAAAAATTGTTTGGGTCAGTATGATCATGATTGAATAAATCAGATGTAATCTATAATTATGGGGATAAGATCCCTCTTCTGATCTCACATGGTATGAGCCAGGTAAAATTCTTGCATCAATACAAAACTCACCTCTTACATATCAAAAAATATATATCTTTCTATTAATCCATACACACACACAAATATATATATTATTTACGATTATACAATAATGATGCTTGCAGTAATTATTAACCCTTATTATTAATTATTCAATTGAACTACTGTTTCTTTGTAAGTAATATCTTATGAATATTGAAGACGGGTCAATTGAAGGAGAAGAACATATAGACCAATGATCATCTACAGGGAGACATTAAAGAAAAGGAAATAGAAATAAATGATAGATTTGTGTATGCACAAAGCCTAATTTCTTGAATCAGTGGTATGAGATCTGTTTTACAGTTACATGGTGTAGCGTAGTTTAACATAAGTGATTGTGGTTATTAATTTAGATGCAAACCAATACACTCTTGTTATAGTTGCTTCCCTATAGCAAAAAATATGATCAACATTTGTTGTCATGTGCTTTGAATGTTTAGCCATGATGAAAGGGACTGAGACTACAAGTGGGGAATGGTGATGGGGCACTCTCCTAGGTATGCCACCTTAGATGGGGACATGATGAGCCCCAGGAGGCTAAGGGGGTACAGAGGGTACTACCTTTGGGCTTAGGAGAGATGACATTTTCAAGGCACCCATTGGAATCTCACTCCTCCATCATGGATAATCAACACAAGGGGTCAAATCATAGGGAGAAGGAAATGATTGGCAAGGTGAGGGGATAAGAGAAAAGACACCTTCTAGATAGATCACCTCATATGGATGGCATGTGCCACATGAGGCCAAGGGAGATGGTATATCCCCTTGGGTCTAGGGAAAAAGGGTCCAAGGCACCCCATCAAGTCACGTTCTCCCATTCTCTCCTATGATTGAACCCTCCAAGGATGTTAGAGTATTTTGTGATTGAATTAATGTTTGGCCCTAAGTTTATTAATATCTAATTATGGAAATCTGCTCATTATTATTGTGGTAAATAATTCTAATCTGCTAATCAGTTTGATTATGGTAAATGGTTCTAACTTATGTGCAGGGCTTCAATCAGGACTTCAATCAGAGGAAAGTTATTATCTAACAGCGTTGTTATTTAAATTCAGGAAAATTAGGGCAAATTTGGGGCACTCCCAATTAGGGGATGTTACAATCACCCAATTATATAAGTGCAAATGTGAAATACGCCAAGAGACAAAATAGAATACTCAGAAATTAACAATGTTGCCAATAGCACCTAGTTCACATTATGCCTGTTACAAAGGTATAGTACCATATTTGCAACTGAACCCTTGCCCTTGTTGTAGATGGGGCTAAACACCTAGGTATTGCCTTCCAAACACCTTCAATACTAATCTTCATTCATAACCAAATCTAAGATGAAAATCCACCTAGGCTAGGCTGCAAACACCTATTTCTGAAGTGTTGCAAGGCTATGAGTGATCTGATGTATGCTCCTTTCCTGGGATGGCTCTAGATCTGGGACAACCTTCCTTGCACATGTTTATTGGAAAGCACGAAAAATTTACAAAAAACTGAATTTCAAGTCAAATTGGGGACATGACAAGGAAAATCACTATGTCTATATTAAAATTATTGATGATCATATTCTAATTACACATACTTTTGAGGAGGTGATATAGTTGCAACGATTGTGTTTAGATATTGATTTTGATTGCAAAGTGGTTAGAATTGGTTGTGAAAGTCAAAATGTAATGTCCCTACTAAGAGTTAGCCTAAATCTCCAAGCAATGGGCCCTAGAGGATACCTTGAATTGGTTTAGTCGCTACAAATAAGTTAGAGATCCATCACTAAAGTAGTCTAACAAGTAGAATATTAGTACTCTGCATTGAGCATCAAAATTAAACATGGGTAACTTTATTTTAAATAACATCATTAACACTAGCAACTTCATAATGAAATAACTAATCCTACTTTGAGTTTTCTCAATTATGGGTCACATGAAAAGAGGATGTTGATAGGATGTCTCGGTCTCTCCCTCCTCATGTGGCACATGCCATTTATATGAGATGACTTGGTGAGACCCTTAACCCCCTTGTCATCATCCTTGTTCCATTTCCCATAATTGATCCTTCCCTCTTGTTACAACATGGTAGGAAGGTGAGATACAATGGTTACTTTGGTGATCCATCTAGACCCAAAGGCAGTACTCTTTGATCCCAAAGGCAAGTACCCCTCTGGCCCATGTGGGCTCATCTTGTCCCCCTTGGGTGGCGAATCTAGTAGAGACCCCTTTTCCGCATTCGGTGATCAACCTAGACCCAAAGGCAAGAACCCCTTTAGCCCATGTGGGCTCATCTTGTCCCCCCCCCTCGGGTGGCTTATCTAGGGAGACCCCATTGTTGCATTCCCCTTGTCATCCCTCTTTCCCACCATGGTGGAACATGGACATAATAATACAAACAAATGACTATCTACAGACAAGGTATATAGACGTATAAATTTTTAAATATATTATAATTAGAGATAAATCAAATAAGCACATCTATTGATTTTGGTTCTACCATATATTATTAGAAGAAGTTCAAATCATAATTATTCTAATTCTATCAAACATTATTAGCGGGATTTCAAATCATAACATCTTAAAGATCACCTGATGATATATGCAACATGTATTTGATGATTCCCTAGTTGTGGTATTCTTTTATGTCCTTATTTGATGCCTTTTTGGTCTTGTATTGATCTCATTTTATGGGTCGATCGAGGGGCATGTCTCTTAGGCATTCGTTGCATTTGTTTAAGCAAGTATGTCAGCTCTTTAGCAATGTTCAACCGGATTAAACAAGTTGTGTTTATTATGTCTAATCGCCATGTTATGGATCGACATTATTTGTTATTTATTTCTTATTTTGTATGCTATATTTTATGTTTTTTAATTTAGTATTATTTCTTATATGATTCCTTATTATTATAATAGTAATCATTTTAAAATAATATTTGTTTTTTATAAGGTAAGCAACATTTACAGGGTGTTGTACCCTTTACACAGAGGGCCCTCGAGGCCAAAAAAGAGCTAGTTCAAAATGGGACATAAACTAGAAAGAGATTACAAACAGGAGCCACAAGGCTCGATAGAATAGGCCAAATAGGCTACACACATAACAGTACCAAAACACGAATAGCCAACAGACAACATGTCGAAAGAAGTACTAGGACTAGACAACCCCAGAATCTGGGGGGATAGAACTGACTCCCAAAACCCGAGGTTGTGGTTTGGGGAGTCCCTTTTTTTTTGCACAATAGACCAGGAAGGCTCGGAACCAACGTCAACCGAGCGAGGCAAGATGATTGCTTCATCCACAACCACAACGGACAAAGAGCCTCCATGCAGCGAAGCCAATAGCGCAGAAGAGGAGTTAGGAGCATTCGAGGGATCAGCAGTAGTGTTCAGCGGGATGTGCAGAATCATTCGACACAGCGATAGCAGATCAAGGCAATGGTTCTATAGAAGGGATAGCTGGAGAAGGAACCTAGGGAGCCATAGCCACCAAGGAAGAGTCTTCCTCAGAGGGATCCTCCGAAGGGGGAGAGCCCACAATGAGATGGTCCTCGAGAGAGTATCCTTCCACCAGGTAGCAGTACCTTTACGGCGAGCAAGGGGGCAACTAGAGGCCAAATGACCAATAAAGAAACATCGCCTGCACCGAAAAGGGAGCCCCTCATAGTCCAGAAGTTGCTTCCAAGGTATGTCCTTCACCATCAAGACCACATCACCATGGAGAGATTTGGAGATGTCCAAATCAATTAAAATACGAGCCACCGTAGTATGCCCAAGTTCTCGAGACGTAGAATCCACGTTCAAAAAATACCAATGGCATTGCCAATAGCTTCAAAACAAGAATCCTCCCAAAACTTGAGAGGGAGATTCGGAAAACAAACCCAAATTGGTTTGATATTCAGAGGCTCCGTAAGAGGATTGAACGAGCAAAACTAAGGCCGAATGAGCAGCAAATGAATACCCCACATCCACACCCAGTCAAGCACTCGGTCACGATCCTCAGGGAAAGTAAATGTTACAAAGAAAAAACCTCTAGCACTGGGATAGAGGTCAATCTACCCAGTAACAATAGGTTTCCAGGAAAGGGAAACCCACTCATGGAAATCTGGAAGGGAGGGCCACAAGTCGTTAAACCTATAGACCACACCCTGGCACACATAGAAATCCTCATTCTCAGCAACCTCTAGCCTGCAGACCACCACAGGGAGGCACAGGCACAGAGCAGAGGTCAAACCCTAGCCTGAGCAGCAGGAAACTGGGCACGAGCAACATCAAAAAAATATTTTTGTTTGTAAAGAGGAATAGGGTCCCTGTCCGCACAGCCTCACGCCGCACCAGTAGAGGACACGTCGAGTTGAGGGAGAACGCCATTCAGAGGAAGCTCAATGCCAAAATCCGGCCATAAGGAAGGGATTTTGCAGCCATCAACAGGAGCAAGGGGAGAAGGGCACCTGCAGGCCACCCGTCCACCCCTAGCAGAAGGCACCAGAGTCACGCCATAGCCATTCAAACATAAATCTTCCTATTTTCTGCCGCTCAACTTCGTTCCCACGTTCACTCCAACGATCACCATTTAAAAAAATAATATTTGTTATTTAGGAATATAGGTTTATATTTATGATATTTATATCATGTATTATTATTATAATATATCATATTTATGATATACTATTATATCATGTATTACCATTATAATTATCACATATTATAATCAGATTCATTATTATAATATCTTTTCTCTTCTATCATATCATATTTAAATTGTAATTACTCATATTTTGGTAGAGTACTATAATAATATTTAAATTGTGATTTCTCACATTTTGATATTTATTGGATTTTGTTATTTGTATTTTGATACATTGAGTGTTACAATTTTGAGGGGACATGATAGTCCTCCCTCCCATGAATTTTCTTGTCCTTAAGCAACTTAGGATTTAGGTGGTTGAGTACCTCTGGTCCCTCCCAAGTTGCGTCTTCGGAAGGCAGGCCCTTCCACTTGACGAGATACTCTTCAATAGTTTTTCTCCTTAGTCTTTTCTCTCGTACGTTGAGGATCATTTTTGGTTCCAAGATTAGTTTACCTTCATCATCTAGTGGTGGTAGTTTGATACAAGGGGCAATATGTTGTCCCAAGACTTTCTTGAGATGAGATACATGGAATACATTGTGTATTCAATTATTTGTAGGAGCTCCAATTCATAGGCTACTTCTCCTATCTTCCTTAATACTTTATAGGGTCCATAGAATCAAGGCTTGAGTTTTTCTACCCCACTGACTTTGAGTGACGACTACTTATATGGTTGCAACCTTAGAAAGACCAGGTCTCTAACCTCAAAATTCTATTCAACCCTCTTCCTATTGGCATATACCTTTTGTTGATCCTGAGCTTGATGGAGATTATCTTTAAGCACCTTCAATTTTTTTATATGAATTCTTTAGCCCCTTACACCTAGGTCCCTAATTGGATCAAGTCCCCAAAAGATGCAGTGTACCCATACTTTGCTTGGAAAGGGCTCATCCCTATGGACATATGGTGGGTGGTATTGTAGTTGTGCTCCCCCAAGTGGAGCCATTTGACCCAAGTTTTTTGTTGTCCTATAAGATAGTTCCTTAAGTATCCTTCCAACCATTTGTTGACGATCTCAGTTTTCCCATCGGTTTATGGGTGGTAACTAGTGTTGGGGGTTAACTTCGTCCCCACTAGCTTAAATAACTCCTACCAAAATAGACTGAGGAATTGACTATCTCGATCACTCACAATGTTCTGAGGTAACCCATGTAGACCGAAAACTTCCTTGAAGAAGACTTCGGCCACTTGAGGGGCCTTAAAATCGGTGGATATGACCATAAAATGGGCATACTTGGTTAAACGGTCAACCACCACGTAAATGCAGTCCTTTCCCTATACTTTGGGAAATCCTGTCATGAAATCCATGGACATGCTCTCCCACTTCTAATTAGGTATGGGTAAAGGTTGGAGTAATCCTACTGGATAAGTGTGTTCTTCCTTGTTTCTCTGACACATCATACATTCTCGAGCATATTTTAACACATCTCCCTTAAGGCCCTTCCATGAGAACCTTTCCTTGATTTGTCGATAAGTTTTGTAATATCCTTGGTGCCTCGCAGATGGATTACCATGATAGTTTTTTAGAATTTCCTTCTTTACCTTTGACCTTGGTGTGATGTATATATGATCCTTGTAAATGATGAGGTCGTCAATGACCCGCTACCGCTCATCGTGTATTCTCCCTTCTGTCACATCATTTGAGAATGGGTCCTTGGCGTAGTCAATGAGTATGGATGTCTTCCATTCGGTGGATATTGTTGTCATTGACCCTAAGTAGGGTCATCGTGATAATGTGTCAGCTATGATGTTGTTCTTTCCTTTCATATAATTCAATATCAAAGTCATATGCTTGTAGTTTACTCACCCATTTTTGTTGCCTATCATTCAGGTCCTTTTGGTTTAGGAAGAACCTTAGACTGTTGTGGTCGGTCTTAACAACAAATCTTCCACAAATTAGGTATTGTCTAAATTTTTCCAGGGCGTGCATAATCACAAGCATTTCTTTATCATAGATTGAATAGGTTCTTTCTATGTCTTTAAGTTTCCTAATCTCTAAGTCTATGGGTATTTCCTTTGCATCAGTACTGCTCTTATGCCTTCCCTTGAAGCATCACAATATAATTCGAAGGGAGAGGAGAAATTCGGTATTGCTAATACTGGGCAAGAACTCATTACCTCCTTAAGTTTCTCAAGGGTTACTTGGGCTTCCTCATTCCACTTGAATGCCCCCTTTTTTGTGAGGTAGGTGAGTGGTGCAGTTAATTTTGAGAATTCCTTCACAAACCTTTAATAATAACTGCAAAGTCCTAAGAACCCTTAGAGTTGGATTCGAGTTTTGGATTTTTGCCAACTTTGAATGGCCTCAATTTTTTCTTCATTTGCATTCACTCCTTGGGCACTAATTTTGTGACCCAAGTACATGATTTCTTTCGTACCAAACTCGCATTTAGATAGATTGGAAAATAGGGATTGTTGCTCAAGTATGCTTAATACCTCATCCACATGTTTTAGATGCTCTTCCCAGGTCTTGCTATAAACTAAAATTTCGTCAAAGAATACCAATAGGAACTTCCTCAATTGTCCTCTAAAGATGTGATTCATACAAGATTGGAAGATGGCTAGGGCGTTGGTTACTCCAAATGGTAGTACAAGGAACTCAAAATAGTCATAATGGCATCTAAAGGTCGTCTTTGGGATGTCTTTTTTCCTTGATTTGATGATAGCCTGACTTTAAGTCAATTTTTTAAAAGTAGACTACCACATGGAGCTCATCAATAAGTTCATCTACCCCAGGGATGGGACATCTATTTTTTATTGTTTTCTTATTTAATGCTCTATAGTCAATGCACATTCTCATTGTGTCATATTTTTTCTTGGACAGTACGACAGATGAAGCAAAAGGGCTAGAGCTCAGTTGGATGTGACCTAGTTCTAACATTTTTATATGGTTTTTTCAAAATCCTCCTTATATTTGTGAGGGTGACGATAAGGGGTAGTAACTACAAGTTGTTCCCCTTCTTTTAACTCAATGGAATGTTCAAATCCCCTTTTTGGAGGGAGACCCGAGGGAATGTCACTGAAGACCTTTTGTGTTCTTTTAGTAAGGGTTGTATATCTATGTGGATTGATTTTCCCTTTGGGATGGATCTATCTAGGATTAGACATTGAGTTACCCATTCTACTTGGTCATGCCTAAGGGATTTCTTCATTTTCTTAGCTAAAACTACTCTCAGGGACCCATCAGATAGACGTTGCAATATAATCCTTTCCCCATTTTGTTCAAAGCTTATTTCTAATTTTTGGAAGCTTCCCCTAAGGAGTATAGCCAAGAAGTACCCAAAATTACATCAATTTCTCCTAGATTTACTACGTAGAATTTATCCTTGATTTGATG
Organism: Sequoiadendron giganteum; assembly: GCA_007115665.2. NCBI lineage: Eukaryota > Viridiplantae > Streptophyta > Pinopsida > Cupressales > Cupressaceae > Sequoiadendron > Sequoiadendron giganteum. Next base: position 620,188,360 of record CM021109.1, on the reverse strand, counting down.
TTTCCTCATGGTGATGCTAAGTTGGGGAATTTTCTTTGTACAAGGTGTGGCAAACCTATCTGCTAAGGTTACCTTAAACCCTTTGAAATCTTTTGTCTCTAATTTAAGCTTTGTAGCCAGGTTTTCATCTATAAAATTGTGGGCCGCCTCGTTGTCCACCAGGGCTATCACTTTTTGTCCCTTGATTATGCCACAGATTCTAAAGGGGTGGTGCTTCAATGTTTTAGAGATGGAGGCCAAGGTCCCTTCATCCTCGTTCTCCTCTTTGTATTTAATGATGTTGTTTGTTCCTCCTTCCCCTTCATCTATTTCCTCTTGATTGGGTGTTGCTTCAATATTGTGGGCTTGCCCCCTTTTTCGTCCACATATATGACCGAGTATGCATTCTTCTTTGCATCTAAAGTACATGCCTTCCTTTCACTTGTGTCTTGATACCACTTGTAATGTCCCTACTAGGAGTTAGCCTAGATCTATTCTAAATTATCAATTCCCCAAGCAATGGGCCTTAGAGGATACCTTGAATTGATTTAGTCCTTGTAAATAAGTTAGAGATCAATCACTAAAATAGTCTAACAAGTAGAATATTAGTACTCCACATTGAACATCAAAATTAAACATGGATAACTCTATTTTAAATGACATCATTAACAATAGCAACTTCATAATGAACTAACTAATCCTACTTTGAGTTTTCCCAATTATGGGTCACATGAAAAGAGGATATTGATAGGATGTCTCAGTCTCTCCCTCCTCGTGTGGTGCATACCATTCATATGAGATGACTTGGTGAGACTCTTAACCCCCTTGTCATCATACTTGTTCCATTTCCCATAATTGATCCTTCCCTTTTGTTAAACCATGGTAGGAAGGTGAGATTACAATGGTTACTTTGGTGATCTATCTAGTACCCTTTGATCCCAAAGGCAAGTACCCCTTTGGCCCATGTGGGCTCATCTTGTCCCCCTCCTAGGTGGTGTATCTAGTAGAGACCCCTTTGTCGCATCTAGTGATTAACCTGGACCCAAAGGCAAGAACCCCTCTGGCCCATGTGGGCTCATCTTGTCCCCCCCCCACCTCTAGGCGTCGTATCTAAGGAGACTGCATTGTTGCATTCCCCTTGTAATACCTCTTTCCCACCATGGTGGAACATGGACATAATAAAAACAAATGACTAACTACAGACAGGGTATATAGACATATAAATTTCTGACTATATTATAAATGGAGATAAATCAAATAAGCACATCTATTGAGTTCAATTCTACCATATATTATTAATAGAAATTCAAATCATAATTATTCTAATTCTACCATACATTATTAGCAAAAATTCAATAATGATTATTCTAATTCTACAATACGTTGTTAATAAAAATTCAATCATAATTGTCCTAATTCTACCAGACATTAGCAGAAATTCAATCATAATTATTTTAATTCTACCAGACATTATTAGCAGGATTTCAAATCATATCTTAAAGGTTACTTGATGATATATGCAACTTGTATTTGATGATTCCCTAGTTGTGGTATTCTTTTATGTCCTTATCCGATGCCTTTTTGGTCATGTATTAATCTCCTTTTAAGGGCCAATCAAGGGGTGTGTCTCTTAGGCATTCGTTGTATTTGTTTAAACAAGTATGTCGACTCTTTAGCAATGTTCAATGAGTGCTACGTGGACCATTCATTATCATGGGAGATGGGTTCTTGTGAACCACTACTCATGAATCATGGGTCAATGAGTTTGACTCGAAAACTACATGGTTGAATCTTGATAGCAATATCATAATTTGACACGCTGTGGAAGAAACCTCCTACTTATCAATTGGTGAGCTAAAGGGACTCTATAATGAATGGTTCATAAGGCATAACACTTGCTGAAGGTTTTGCAAATGAGGTAGCAAGCTAAGTGGGCTTAACCTTGGGGGAAACTCCGTGGTTAAGCGCGCTTGAGATGGAGCAGTACTAGGATGGGTGACCTCTCGGGATGGACCAATGCTTCACCTCTGTGAGCATCACCTAGATGCAATGAGTGCTAAGTGGACCATTTATTATCATGAGAGATGGGTTCTTGTGAACCACTACTCATGAATCATGGGTCAATGAGTTTGACTCGAAAACTACACGATTGAATCCTGATAGCAATATCATAATTTGACACGTTGTGGAAGAAACCTCCTACTTATCAATTGATGAGCTAAAGGGGCTCTATAATGAATGGTTCATAAGGCATAACACTTGTTGAAGGTTTTGCAAATGAGGTAGCAAGCTAAGTAGGCTTAACCTTGGGGGAAACTTTGTGGTTAAGTGCGCTTGAGCTGGAGCAGTACTGGGATGGGTGACCTCCCGGGACGGACCAATGCTTCACCTCTGTGAGCATCACCTAGATGCAATGAGTGCTAAGTGGACCATTCATTATCATGAGAGATGGGTTCTTGTGAACCACTACTCATGAATCATGGGTCAATGAGTTTGACTCGAAAACTACACGGTTGAATCCTGATAGCAATATCATAATGTTCAACCAGTTTAAACAAGTTGTGTTTATTGTGTCTAATCGCCATGTTATGGATTGGCATCATTTGTTATGTATTTCTCTTATTTTATATGTTATGTTTTATGTTTGTTTATTTATCATTTCTTCTATGATTCCTTATGATTATAATTGTAATCATTTTAAAATAATATTTGTTAGTTTAGAATATAGGTGTATATTTATGATATCTATCACGTATTATTATTACAATATATCATATTTATGATATACTATTATATCATGTATTACCATTGTAAGGGTCACATATTATAATCATATTCATTATTATAATATATGTTATTTTATCATATCATTTTTAAATTGTAATTACTCATATTTTGATACAGTGTTATAATAATATTTAAATTGTGATTTCTCACATTTTGATATTTATTGGATTTTGTTATTTGTATTTTGATACATTCAATGTTTTTCAGGGGGGCATGACACAAAAAGTTGTTTGTTTGGTGAAGAAGCCCATATACCATGCTCGTACCAAGCATGTTGATGTTTAGTATTATTTTGTTCGAGAGATGGTCAAGAATGGCATGACGTCGTTGTAAATGGCTAACACAAATAACGTTGTATGTTCCTTGAAAAAGCAGTAAGCACAAAGAAGTTATCTTGGTGCAAGAAGGGCATGGGTGTAGGATCCTATAGTTGACAATTCATAAGGATATCATTACAATATATAATATCACATGTGAGAATGTTAGCATTGTGTAATATTTTAATTGCAAACCTATGAACGTAATTGTAAGCCTAAAAGGCTTGTAATGAAATAACTTGCACAATAGAAGAATATGATAGAAAATATGTTGCTAATACTTGATAATTAACAAACCACTTCGAGGGGGTAAACCTCCAAATATCTCCAATGAGAACGCAATTCACAATATGATGATGAAATAAGACTCACTACCTCCTATATATACCTATCAATGCCTAGGATATCACCCAAACCGACTTAGATAGCCCTATATAAACCTTAGGCTGACCTAAACAACTAAATAACAATATAATGATGATAATATGACTTAATTAAGAGCTAAGGTAGCCACAAGCTGACTACTCATAACCCGATACATACTATGGGGATTAAGGGCATAACAAGGCCCCCTTCACACCTCAACCAAGGTAGAAGGCTCCATTAAGTGTTGTCGAAGGTTGTGTTGGGTAGGGGCCAACCCTCCTTTGTCCCTTGTCTACATCCTTGCCCCATAAAACCATCTTTATATTTTTTTGGGCATTTTTGTATTATAAAACCATCTTTTTGTATATGTTTGTTGATAGACACAAATGCATGAGCGATGGAAACACTGCTTTATAGAAATTTCTTAGGTACACTCTTGTGTTGAAGATTATTGTGTCTCTCTTTGATGGTGATTTTCAACAAGTGTTTCTCCACATACATATGGTGATATGTATTTATTTAGCATAGTTTGCTGATTTCTATTTGCTTCCTTATAAATCTCTTAATAGATAATCTAATGTTGCATTACCATGTTGAAGATTAAAACATACTTGTGTCTCTCTTTGATGGTGATTTTCAACAAGAGTTTCTCCATATGATGATATGTATTTATTTATCATAGTTTGCTGATTTCTATTTGCTTCCATATAAATCTCTTAATAGATAATCTAATGTTGCATTACTAAAAAATCATATCCACATACTTTTAAAGAGCTAACATTTCTAATAATATACATTGTTTTATCAAAAAAAAGTGTCAAAAAGATCTAACTCAATACCTATATCTTAAAATTAAAATTATATACAACCTTTTTCTAATAAATTTCAAGCAACTTAGCTTCAAAATGTCTTCCATCAATAAAAAAACTTGAAAGACAGCCCTAGCCCTTTGATCGTGACCATAAGATATGTGCATTAATTCATGCGATTGCACTTTATTAAAGAAAAAATTCCACCTTTTCATGTGTTTGTTTACAAGGAATGAAATGTGCCACGAAAATCTGTCAACCACAAAAGTTGAACAATTAATTCTTTACGTTCACAATAATCCAAGGACAAAGCCCGCACACAAGTTCTCCCAAGATCAATCTAGCATGAAAAATAGTTTGTACAGACCAACGTACTATGCCACTCACTTAACAATATCACACATTCTATCACTCCCAAAAGAACTCTAAAAAATTTGAAATTTTTTAAAAAAAAAATTTAATTCAACTCTTGGGTGAAATGTGGGATGCACTTCCAGAATTTAATAAACATTAACTATTATGTTGTAGACAATTTTTCCTTCTAACCCCATTCATCAATTCTCATTCATAAACTTCCTCCTTACACAAATAGGCGGAAGGTTTAGTGGAAATCATTATTTCTAAGTAGATTGCAAAGTTGTCTTTTTTAGATACTCGAAAAAGTAACTCTTGAATTCTCAAGTCCCATAATGCATTCAAGGCATATATCTCCAATGGGTCCTCAAATCCATGATCAAAGTAAATTCTTTAGTATGTGGGGAATGAAATTTTTGGTGTACTCTCCACTCCCATAAAATCAATCATTTGCAATATGACTACGACAGACTTGCATACAAAGGCTCGTTCATAAATCTTTTAATTTGTTTATTTTTTTTAACATTAAGCAGGGAATTATTCGAAAGAACTTTGCTTGGCGTTGTGGCATGACCAACTTCCCAAAACATTCAGTACAAACTATGATCACCAACAATCACTATTTGTATAAAAGACAACTGTGTCGGAATGATAATATTGCTCGTGAGGATCAGTCCAATGGTTGCCAGTCAGCTTCTATGACCAAGTAAAGTAAAATAAAGCAAAGATATTATCAAACTTTGCCCGGTTAAAAGAGAAATGAATGAATGGGATGATTCTGCTTATTCTCAATGCCCATCTTTTTCCCATGCCACTTTACTTGTAAAGAAGGGGAGCAAGTAATGAAGTATGGTATTGATTAGCAAGCACAATCATTGTTGTTCTCATTGTTATTATAATTAAAATTATTCATGGAGTGCACTTTTTATGGACTTCGAATACATTGAGGTAGTGAGGTAGTGAGGCAGAAGAACAAGAGCAAAATGGAGATGGAATCATCCTCATCATCAACACCAACAACAGCTCTGGTGGTGGTTGGGATTTCACTGCAGGAGGAAGAGAGCTAAGAGCTTCTGTCATGGGCCATGAGAGTGGCAGCTTGCCCAGGTGACACCCTTGTTGCACTCCATGTACTTGGTAAGCAAAACCTGCCATTTCTTTGCTTTCTAGATCGAAAAATTCACGTCATTTTACTTGTAAATATAAATTCACACTAAAAGACCAACATATTTAGATCATCGCATTGAAAATTATGCTTCAGAAGTACCAGCAATTGATTTTTTTGACTCCAACTGGATCTGAAAGCTAAGCCTAAAACCCCAGAAATTTTTTAGAACATAATATAAAGGGTTGTTTTGAATAGTATTTTTTCTTTCTTATTATTTTATCATCTCTCAGGACATTTTAATAGACTCTGCTAGACTTACCCAAACTCATTACAATTTTTTCAAGAATCTAATGTAAGAATTGTTTCCAATAGTCTAGTTCTTAATTATTTTATTATTTCTCTGTTCTTTTTCATACTTTAAGCAGGCTCGGCTATACTTTGAGTACTCGCCCAAGTCTACACTTAGGTTTATATCATACTGTAAACACATTGTTCTGGTCTTGTCAATGTAGGAAATCAAGTTGGTATATTCATATCCTATGCCAATCTTTTGGTTAGCATCTCTTAGCTTACTCATTGCATTCGTAGGTAGCACCAGAAGGTAGTACTAGTAATGTAAAAATGGGTCTCAGGAATAAATAAAAATTTGATTGTGAAGTTTGATAATAGTGGAAATATCTAGAACCCTGTAAATTTTGATTAAACAGATTTATTTAGAAGCCCATTCTGAACATATTTTACCAAATGACCCTGTTAGAAAACTGAGGTAAGGTATTGCTTTGGTTGTTTTTGATGTTGCAGTTGAAAAGCATGGCAGAGAATCGCAGTTTATGAAAGCCAGGATTGATAATGCACGGGCTATGCTGATCAAATTATTGGGATCCTTCATGGACCTCTGGCAAGCTAAACAGGTGGGTTTATACTTCTTGGATCTGCACTTTTGTTTGACAAAAGATGGTCATTATAATTTCTCATGGTTTTAACCATAATGACAGATAAAAGTGGAGGCTAAGGTACTGGTCCATAGCAGTCTCGAAAAGGCTATAGTGAATGAAGCAGCAACTTCAGGAGCTTCATTCCTTGTCCTCAGAGCTTCAACTTATCAACTGCCCAGGTGGGTATATATACATTTTTTCCCTTCAAAAAGCATTGTTTTAAAAGACAGCTTCAGAAGCACATTTCAAACGACTCTGTGTTCATCATCAGGATGAATGGTAAGAAAGCAGATCGGAGCTCCTCATACAGCCAACCTAATTACAATGAAGACTAGAGCTTAGTTCAACATTCAAAAATGAAAATTGATGTTTTGTCGAACCTAGAACCTTTGATCTAAAATGAAAGAAAACTGAAAATCTAAAGATAATATGTTTCCAACTGCAGTTTGTCTCTTATGGGCTATATTGAAATTGAATGCAATCGATGTGTGATTTCTTCTGAATTGAGAACTCTACTTTTATGATTGTGTACTGTACTTTTATGATTGTGTGTGTATGTAAGAGCTTTACTACAAAAATATTTTCCTAGAAATTGCTGGGAAGAAAACTTGAAGTTTAGAAATAATATGCGTCTTACTACAGGTTATCCCTTATGGGTTGTATTGGAATTGATTGCAATTGATGTGTGATTTCTTCTGAATTGAGAATTCCTACTTCATGATTGTGTGTGTATAAAAGAGCTTTAGTTCAAAATATTTTCCTAGTGATTGCTGGGAAGCTTCGTAATTCTTGGTGATATCTTTTCGGGTAAATTTTAAACTCTTATGTCTGCAGTTGTAATTTTATAAGCCGTTAAGATGAATTTGTTGGCCTTGCTACATTATAAAAGCATCTTAAACTTTCTTTGTCTATTTTTGTGGGATATGGCATGCAGCCCTTCCATCAGAGTGACAAAAAAGTATTGTCTGGAACATGCACCAGCCGGATGTGCAGTAATAGCTGTCAAGGACAGAAAAGACGTGCCACTGCAAGAGCTTTTTCCTAGGGTTCCATAGATAGATTGTTCTGAGATACTTCAAGAAGGTATTGAAGGGTGTAACCCTTACTATTGCTACTCTGAATCAAGATGAAGTTCTAAATAACTCTGGCTTCTAATTGGAAAAGTATGTTTTGCCTCCAATTTATTTTGTTCATATGGTTTGCAGGCAATCACAGGTTCAATTTGAAGTGGCCTGCAAAAGATGTTGGGAAAACTCTAGGTTCTCTACAGAAGAAACTCCTGTCCAAGATCCAATCTCAGGGAGAAGAAGAATTCAGAGACCATGTGAACGAGAGATATGAAAGCTTCCAAGAACAAATAGAAAAGCATTCCCCAAGAGGAGTTCTGGAAGCACCATCACATTGCTTGGATCAGGAAGAATCATTTTCTTCAGAGAGTTCAATTGGGTCCTCTCCTCTTAGAAATGATGGAGATGACAAATCAATCTCTGAAGAGAGTCCCCACAACTGCTTCAACTTTTGGACAAGTGCTAGTACGCAATCTAATAAGTTTTTGAAACTCTTCTCTTTATCTTTTGGCCATTGCACCACACAAATAACTTCGACTGCCAAGTACCACAAAGAACCACATTCCTATTTTCCTAGGAACAGGGAAAATTTTGAGGAAAGGAGAGCATACGAAGAGATATCATGGAAGCCATCATGGAGATGTTTTGCCTATAAGGAGGTTTCTTATGCCACCAACAACTTCAATTCTGGTATGTTCCAAACATCATATCTTAACTGTTGAATAACTCTATGTTTGCTGATCCTTATAGATTATGATGAAGCCAAAAGGTATTTTGTTGTGCTGCAGAAAATTTGGTGGGTAAAGGCGGGTATGCAGAGGTTTACAAGGGGGTCCTGTCAAATGGTCAGGCTATAGCAGTGAAAAGAATGGTGAATGGAGCCACAGATGAGCAAAAGGAGAAATATTTTCTTACTGAATTGGGTATCATTGGACACATTCACCACCCAAATACAGCTTCTTTGCTAGGGTGCTGTATAGAAAATGGTCTGCATCTTATCTTTCACTTCTCTCCTAATGGCAGCTTGGATTCTTATCTACATGGTAAGCTTTTTCAGAAATTATAGGTTAAATAGTTATGCTATAACTATAGTTCTTTTGATACCATTGTCCTGCATCTTTGTGGCAGTGTGGCCTGAATTCTTTTAACCTGTAGAACCTAATCGTCACCCTTGCTTACTTCGCATATGTCAGTACAGTGCCTTAGGGTTCAGACAATGGTCATAACATGGTTTCACTGACAGCACTCATGATGCCAAGGTAGTTAAACTCAATATTCTTTGAAGCAGCTCTTTTGAGTAGCCTGTTCAAATTGTAAACCATTTCCTTTATTTTTTAATTATCCTGCAAGTGACCATGTGAAGTGAGATCTAGTTTAAACAATTCTCAGATACGAATACTCCAGTGCTGGAGTGGTCAATAAGGTACAAGGTGGCAGTTGGTATAGCTAGGGGACTGTATTATTTGCACAAATGTTGCCAAAGGCGGATCATTCACAGGGATATCAAAGCAGCCAATATTCTTCTAGGTAGAGAATTTGAGCCTCAGGTTAGCAAACTTGCCATTCTAGAGTTGCATGATCCTTTAGATCTAGTGATGGTTAAAATCAACTTACAAACTTATCTAAATGAATATTCATACATTTATTTGGATCCTTGACTGGGTTCTGCTATAGATTTCAGACTTTGGTTTGGCAAAATGGCTCCCAAGGCAATGGACCCACCACTCCGTAATTCCCATTGAAGGAACTTATGGGTAAGTTAAGCATTTCCATCATCCTGCTTTGTAACTTGCAGGTCACACAATTTTTTAAATTTTTTCTCATGGCTTCCTAATGGGTGTGGCATTTTGAGCAGATATCTGGCACCGGAGTATTTCATGCATGGGATAGTTGATGAGAAAACTGACGTGTTTGCTTTTGGAGTGTTGTTGCTGGAAATTGTCTCTGGTAGGAAGCCTTTTGATACTTCAGAACAGAACATTCTTGTTTGGGTCAGTATAACAAAGCTCCTTAACAACATCTTCCAAAATGACAAATATAATAATTGTGTAAAATATTTATATAGAATTTTGGCTGAATCAATGTATGAATACAGAAGAAATAGCCAATGAAGACTTCAGAACATTCTTGTTTTTGTATTTAAATTTAGGGATATTTGTTCTTGTATGTCTTGGTACTGACAATTATGATAAGCTTCTTCACCCACCATCAGAGGATTCTAGTTCGATTGAAACATCAGTACAAAAGATTACAGCCCAGATTGTCCCAAAAGTTCTCTTTTATACATTATTAATTTATTTTGAATGGTCCATTATATGGTATGCAGGCAAAACCATTGTTAAGAGTCTGGAAACATTAAAGACCTAGCAGATCCAAGGCTTGAACGCAAATATGATATTGTTGAGATGAAGAGAGTGCTTTTCACAGCATCCCTGTGCATAAGGCATTCAGCAATCTGGAGGCCATCCATGAGCGAGGTCTATCTTCCTTCCTAGATACAGATCTCAACCTTTTATAACAAAATCCCAAATGGGTTGTTCCTTGCTGTTTGCATTTCACTACATTAGAATTGATTGCCTATTGTTGCTATTTCAGGCTCTACAATTGTTGACAGATGGAGAAAGTCTTCTTAGAGAAGACTGTTGGAGAATACCTTCATCAAAGGATGGTGCATTTGATGAGTACTGGGATGAACTGCAGAACTTGAGATGTACTGCCAAAAAATAAATGGAAAGATGCAGAATGGGATTTAGTTCCAACTTAATTTAACGCCTCAGAAATTTAGTGAAACTAGTTTTAAGTCAGAAGCTTCTAAACTTTACATGGTTAAATTGGATCTGTGATGTAAAATTAGTGCACCAATCTATTTGTTTGTATATTTTATAGTTACAATCTGTGCAGACAGAACACTCCCATTCAATAATTATCCTGAATGTAATCAGAGTATGTCCTCAATTCAAAAAAATTATAAATTTCTGATTTTTTGGTATTTTACAATTTTATGCCCCTCCTTTTTGGCATTTTCTGATTACACAAATTGAAATATTTCTTGGATATAGTACGGTGCAGATAAACAGCAATATGCACCAGATTTGTAGATTAGCTAAAGTCTGAAATTGAAGAATACTAATGCAATAAATTGAATACTTTGATTGATAGGCAAACTGATCTATGGAACATTAACACAGGGTTGTTATGAAGCATACAATATGGACTTATGTTCATCCCAGCAGTACTAAAAAGTAAAACCTCAATAATAATAGATCTTACAATCCTTGATACCTAGAGCAATAATGAAGTCACCACAATGATCAATGTCCTGGATGTGACAATGATTTTGAAGGGCTGTGCACTATAATCTAGACTAAGATTGTTGTTACAACAGCGGTATGAGAGCTGCATATACCATATGGATCCACCATATATTTGAGTTCTGCCCCAACTTGCAACACTACCCTGGAAATAATGATGTAATTTATATATGTGGAAGCTAGTGACTAGCTGTATGAAACCTTTTTCACTGCTGCACCTATGATGGAATGTATCAACAGAACCCAGTGATCATAAGGAAACCATTATCATGCTCTAATGGCAGTAATTTATATAGCAGATGGTACCCAGCTATTAGTGCACTCCTTATTTGTGCAGATCACAGCCACAAACTTTATATATTTCTGCCCAAAAAGAATACAGAATTACTTCAACAGTCACAGCACCCCTTTCACACAAATATAATATTAATTTCAATCTGAAATTTCAACGGTTCAGCCCAATGGTGACTGCTATATAAAATCACTCCAAGGAATTGTAGGTTTTCAACCTCCAAAAATAGACCTAGAGGGTTTTCATCCTCAAATTAATTGAACCAAAGTCCAAAACTCCAACAACATGTAGAAATCAAAATATCCTTGATAAATATGCCTCCTTCTCCTTGATTGGCCTCTCTTAAATAAAGCTTTCCTCCAAAAGTCGTAACTCTTCAAATTTCTTTCATGACCCTTGATTGATATTTGAGAGCCATTATTTACAATAAAACTTAATTATAAGAGACCGTATTTTATAATTTCACTTTAATTGAGGCCCTCTTTATTATAATTACATTTTATAATAAAACACTAAGTGGCCACTTTTATGACATTACGATCCTCTTGAGTTCTTATTATTATCCCATTTTCTTAGAGAAATTTTCCCAAAGCCCACAAGAAATGAATGATGGGCATTTGGGTTTCAACTTGGTTTCATTTTGAAAAGGGAACATTACAGTCTGTCCTTCCCAAGATTGCTTGTCCTCAAGCAATCACAACTAGGATGCTTCAGAATTTGTTCTCCACTTGACCAAATCTTTTATAAAGTTACTAGGATCCCAAATCAACCTTGGAGATTTGTATGTCCATCTTCAAATATAACCTCCTCAAATTGCTTCTCTAATAGTCTATAAATCTTTTGCAAGCTTCCATAACTTTCCGAAAAATTCAATTTTGCTCCAACTGACTTCTAGTACACCACTCTGTTGTGAATTGAACAATCTATGCAAAGAGTCTTTATAAATATGAGTGACCAATTGCAGGTGGACACTTCCATATTTCTTGCAATAATCGGGTTGGTTTGCCCATTAGGAAGTCCCTTAAGTGTTACTTCCCTTCATTCAAAATGGAACTTAAATTCCAAAGTTTGAAAGTTTTGAGTCATTTATCCAGGGAAGCACAGCCACTAAATGCCTAAAACTAATCAGTTTCTCCTAAACCAACAATATAGAAGTCATCACACACCTTATGCTCCTCTATGAGTATGTTGAGCTGACTAACCTTTTTTTGGCAAGGGATTATAAATCCATCAACAATCGTCACATCAAGCCCTTCAAAGTCTTCAATTTGATATCTTTTCTTAGCTACCAAATCTTCATTAATGTAGTTATGAGTAGCTCCACTATCAAGGAATCCTAAAACTATGCTTCCATAGAAAGTCCCTTGAAATTTGAAAGGATGGTATCTTGGTGCCTCCAAAAAAAGAACCAAGTGTTCCTCCACTATTTGAATGTGGTTTAGATTCATTTTTTTCTTCCTCCTCATCAAAAACTACCTCAATATAATGAATTTTTCCCTTGCCCATACACCGATGACCAGGTTTCCAAGGTTCTCTACAACTAAAACACAAACTCTTCCTCCTGAGATCATTCTTGATCTCATCTTTTCTCTTTGTCTTTGGTGGTATGTTCTTCTACGATTGTAAGGGCCCTTTTAATAGCTTCCTATAGAGACAATGAATCAAATGTCTTAATCAAACCCTTGAGAGGTTTAGTTAACCCTTCTATGAAAAGGACAATTAATCTTCTTTCTATTACATCAAGCACCATTACAAATAATTTTTAGAATTCCTTCGCATATATCTCTACTATTCCCTCTTGCTTCAATTCGGCCAACTCTCTAAAATGAGCTTCAACATATTTTCTATCAAACCTTTCAATCAACCTTTTGCAAAATTCATCATATGTGTCAATTAAACTACGACCTTTAGTAACCAACCCATGGTACCACCATTTGTGTGTTGTGCCTTCCAAGTGTAAAGTGGCGAATTTGATGGTACCATCGTCAATCATAGGTTCCAAAGATAAATATGAATCCAACTTCTGCACCTAAGCACGAGCAGTACAATCTATCCTATTCCCTCTTGCTTAAATTTGGCCAACTCTCTAAAATGAACTTCAACATATTTTCTATCAAACCTTTCAATCAACCTTTTGCAAAATTCATCATGTGTCAATCAAACTATGACCTTTGTTAACCAACCCATGGAACCACCATTCGTGTGTTGTACCTTCCAAGTGTAAGGTGGCAAATTTGATGGCACCATCCTCAGTGATAGGTTGCAAAGATAGATATGTATCTAACTTTTGCACCCTAGCACAAGCAATACATTTATTAGAACAATTAAATGTGGATTGAGTTAGCTTCCCTAAACTTGTTGTGGTCATGTTGTCTTCGTTGAAGCCTAGGCTCAATTATTGATCTTCTACCTCTCTTCATATTCATGTAATTCATGAGACTCATCTTTGGAGGGGAATTTCTATACTCTGCATAACATGCGATAATATCAACTTGCATTGAACTTTGTGCTTCCCTCACAAGAACTTCCTCCCTCTAAATGAAAGTAGGACAAAGAGGTCTATCATCAAACCCAACCATGGTTCTCTGTGCTAACTTTTCTATTTATTATTGTTATTGTTATTGGCTCCAAAAGAATTTGCCTCACTATTTTGATTGTTGGAATTTCTTGCATTATTCTGTGTTTTCTGATTGTTATGCATCATATGTAACATCTGCCACATCATATCTAACATAAGGTCAAACTTTTCCTTTCAAATTTATCTGCAAGATCTTCCAAAACTTTCTTCTCTCTTTCCATATTTACTTCTTCTACCTCAAATTCCAAAGGAGTTTCTGTTTTTTATTCTTAGGAATGGATAGTTTTTCTAAGTTCCCTTTGATAATACTTGTTGGCTCTATCACTTGACTGTATAAGAAGGAAATCTCACAGGCCGGAAAGATCCAACTCTGATACCATTGTAATCTCCCCAATTCTAGAACTTTCTTATTTTTTGGTATTTTCTAATTTTATGCCCTCCTTTTTAGCATTTTTTATTACACAAATTGACATATATTTCATGGATATGGTACAGTGCAGATAAACAACAATATGGACCCAATTTGTAGATTAGATAAAGTCTGAAAATGAAAAATACTGATGCAATAAATCAAATACTTGTATTGATAGGCAAACTGGTCTATGGAACAGTAAAACAAGGTTGTTATGAAGCATACAATATGGACTTATGTTCATCCCAGCAGTCCTAAAAACCTCAACAATAATAGATCATATATTCTTGATACCTGGATCAAATATGAAGTTGTCGCAATAATCCCTACATGTGACAATGATTTTAAAGGGCTGCGCACCATAATCCAAACTCAGATTATTCTTTCGACAACCGTACAAGAGCTGCACATACCATATGGATCCACCATATATCTGAGTGCCCCAACTTGCAACACTACCCTGGAAATAATGATGTAATTTATATATTTGGAAGCTGGTGACTAGCTGTATGAAACCTTCTTCACAGCTGCACCTATGATGGAATGTATCAACAGCAACCAGTGATCATAAGGAAACCATTATCATCAATGTTCCACGGAGTTTCGGGGACGGGGACAGGGGGACGGCGGGGTATGCGTTTCTGAGATGGGAGATGGGGGGCCTAAGTTTGGGGACGGTAGGGGGACGGCAGCAGGGGGGCGGTGGGGGGGGCGGCGCTGAAATACATATAGTACTTGAAAAATTAGTTATAAAAAGATGTATAACAATATAAATATATAACTGTAGAAGCCTAAGGAATAAGTAAAGTTAACACATAAAAACAAAACTTAAAACTTAAAAGTTTAAAGTTTAAACACAATAACACATTGCAATGATATATCATTTCATTGAACTAGTGAACCGTTGAACATTGAAAATCAAAATGAAAATATAGACATTGGAAAATGCAACAAAAACTAGATGTTTCATAATTTGAGTTTCATAATCATGATTCATGAATCATAATTACAATCAAGTATCATTGTATCATCAATGTTCAAACTTCAAACTTCAAAAACAAAGTACAAAATAGTAAATACTAATAGTAAATGGCTCCAGGATAATGGCCTGATGCCTCTAGAAGTCTCCCAAAAGTTTCCCTGGAGTCTCCCAGAAGTTTCCTTGGAGTCTCCCAAAAGTTTCTCTGGAGTTTCCTTGGGTGGAGGGGACGTCTGGAAGTCTCTCTAGGAGGAGACTTCGGGGGGACGGCGGAGAAACATGGAGACAGCGGGGGGACGGCGGAGGGACGTTTCCTAGGCGTCTCCCCCGTCTCAAAAACGGGTGGTTTTTCCGAGGGGACGCGTCCCCATGGAACACTGATTATCATGCTCTAATGGTAATGACTTATATGTTGGATGGTAACCACAAACTTGATATATTTCTGGACAAAAAGAATGCAATATTACTCCAGTAGTCACAGCGCCCATTCAGCACAAGTGTAATATTAATATCAATGGTGACTCCTATATGAAATCACTAAAAGGAATTGTGGGTTTTTATCCTCCAATTCCATTCCTAGAGATTTTTCGTCATCAAGTTAATTAAACCAAAGTCCAAAACTCCAACAAGGAGTAGAAATCAAAAAAATAAAATGCTTGATCATTATGCCTCCTCCTCCTTGTTTGGCTTCTCTTAAATAGAGTTTTCCTCCAAAGACATAACTCTTCAAATTTCCTTCATGACCTTTGATTGATATTTGAGAGGAATTATTTAAAATAGATTTCAATTATAAGAGACATCCTTATTTTATAATTTCAATTTATTTGAGGCCCTCTTTATTATAATTACATTTTATAATAACACTTAAGTGGCCCCTTTTATGACATTAAGATCCTCTTGAGATATTATTATACTCCCATTTTCCAAGAGAAAAATCCCTAAGGCCCATGGGAAATGAGCAATGAGCATTTGAGTTTCAACTTGGTTTCATTTCGAAAAGGGGACATTACATTGTACAAGACTTGTTTAACAGCAAAGACATATTTGGAACTGTAAAATAACTAGCTTATCTATCTTATTAGATAACATATATATATAACGTCGAGATATATCATTTTCAAGGAGTTAATTTTTTTATTATTATATTTCCCAAGTTAATCTCTATCCCTATCTCTCCCTCTCTCCTTATCACTCCCTCTTTCTATTTCTCTCTACTCTCTCCTCTCTATTTCTCTCCCCCCTCTCCATCCCTCTCTATCTATTTGTAAATATATATCCCTCTCTATATCTCTCTCTCACTCATATACACACACTCCCTCTTTCTCCTTCCCTACCTCTATCTCTATTTCTTTATCTTTTCACCTATCTATACCTCTCTATTACTTATCTCTATCACCTTCTTTCTCTCTCACTCTTGGCCCCTCTATCTCTATCTCCCTATCTCTCCCTCCCCCTCTCTATCTATACCTCATTAAGTCTACCTCTATCTATTTCTCTCTCGCTCCTCTCTCTTTCTCTTTCTCTTTCTATCTATATCTCTTTACATCTATTTCTTTATCTCTATCCTTATACATATATATCATTTCCAGGTCTCTCCCCCTTCTTCATTCTCTATCTTATTCACTCCATCTCTCCCTCCATCTCTTCTACTCTATATCTTTATCTTTATTTCTAACTCGATCTCCCTCTCACTCATCTCTTTATCTCTTTCTATCCATATCCTTCTCTACATATATCTCCCTATCTCTTTATCTCTTTTCCTATTCCTCTCTATCTCTCTATATCACTCTCTATTTATATCTCTCCCTCTCCCTCTCCCCCCTCTTCTTCTCTCTCCCTCTCTACACATATCTCACTCTTTCCCATCTTCTCTCTCTCCCTCTACCTATCTCTCTCCCTTTCTCTCCCTCCCTCTCTCCATCTCTTCCCATCTTGCTCCCTCCTTATTCCCCTCTCTCTCTCTCTCTATTTGTCTTTCTCTACTACTCTCTATTTTTTCTCTCTTTATCTCTCTCCCTCTCTCTATATCTCCTTATATCTCTATCTTTATATCACTCTATCTCACCATATCTCTCTCTCTATCTCTCCTCTTCCTCTCTATCTATTGCTCTCTATCTCTCCCCCTCTACTCCCTATCTCTATCTTTACTTCTCCCTCTATCTCTCTCTGTATCTCTATCTATTTTTCTCCCTCTTCCTCTCTCATTCTATATTCATCTCTACCACTATCTGTTTGCCTCACTCTTCCTCTCTCGCTCTATATTCATCTCTACCTCTATATTCCTCTCTCCCCCTCCATCTCTAGAAATGTCTCCCTCTCTCTACCCATCCATCTCTCCCTATCTCTAGAAATGTCTCCCTCTCTCTGTCTTATTCACTACATCTCTTCCTCTATCTCTTCTACTCTATATCTTTATCTTTATTTCTCACTTGATCTCCCTCTTCACTCATCTCTCTATCTCTTTTTATCTATATCCTTATCTACGTATATCTCCATATCTATCTATCTCCCTATCTCTTTATCTCTTTTCCTATCCCTATCTCTCTAAATATCAGCCTCTATCTCTCCCTCTCCCTCTCCCTCTCTCCCCCTCTTCTTCTCTCTCCCTCTTCCCCATATCCCTCTCCTTCCTCTACCTATCTCTCTCCCTCCCTCTCTCTATCTCTCCCCATCTCCCCCTCTCTTGCTCCCTCCCTATACCCCTATCCATCTTTATATCTCAACTTCTTTGTCCCTTTATCTTCCCATATATCTCTATATCTATATCTTTCTCTTCTCATTTATCTATCTCTCCATCTCTCTTTCTCTCTCTCTATCTCCCCCTATTTCTATCTCCCTCTCCATCTTTGTTTGTCTTTCTCTACTTATCTCTATTTTTCTCTCTTTTTCTCTCTCCCCTCTCTCTATATCTCCTTATATCTCTATCTTTATATCACTCTATCTCGCCATATATCTGTCTCTATATCTCCCTCTTCCTCACTATCTGTCCCTCTCTCTCCCCCTCTATCTCCCTATCTCTCTATCTTTATTTCTCCCTCTATCTCTCTATATATCTCTATCTATTTTTCTCCCTCTATCTCTCTCTACTACTGCCATAGTACATGTACGTAAAAAAAATTTGGAAAAAAAACTATACAGGTATCTGACTTTTTGAAAAAGAACTTATGAAATTATCATGTTTTCCAACACACAGTTTTCAATACAATATACTTTATTACTAATATGCAATAGGAAACGTGATAAAATTATACAAACAAATAGACTCATATCATGTTCACATTAAATCGAATAACATATCAATCTATAAATTATGTTATATCATTATTTGATAAAATAAACACATTGAGATACATATAAGATCTAAACAGAATAGAAAAGTTCTCGAGTTTAATTACTTTAAAGTTACAGAATAGCTTCAACTTTCTTGTTTGGCTAGGACAATTAAGTCTGAAGTGTAAAGTCTTGACCAAACCTCTTTAATTACAATGGAAGGCATTTAAATATTGTATGATAGTGGAGTGAATGCATATAGAACATGTTGAACCTTGTTATCACCCAAAACAGACCATTAAAGTTAGGGGAGTTTCTCCTAACCATACAAAAGATTGTTTATAAGCTTATAAACAGACAAAGACCCAAACACCAATCTCAAAATCTCTCTTAGAAAATAGCTGACTGATGTGAATCTTTCATATGATCTTGAAAAGAAGGAAAATACTCTTCATAAGTGTGAAAATCACCATGGCTATTTTCAACAATCATCCTTGGAAAAGCATAGAAGACATTTCCTTCACCCAATCAGACAATTACAGAAGAAATCTATATAGAATTTAGAAGCTTCAAGATGGCTCATTTCAAGAGAGAAATGAAAGCAAATGATGTAGAAATAATGCGTGCTAACACCAATTACTTTGGGTTTATCACCAACAGTATTCAACTAACCCTCTAAAATGTCATTGACTCTGTAGATTTAACATTTTGTCTCCTCACCAACAAAGTTTTGAGTGCCTTAATCTTGTTGTACACGTTTTCTTCAACCATATCCCAGCTAAAATAGACTTATAAACTTAGGATATTAAATTTTTACCAGCCACGCCATTGTAAATATCTTTTTAGAAGGATACGATATCTTACTGCCTCAGGCATTAGGCACTATACGAATAATATCAACATGTTTCAATAGAATATCAACCACAAGGAAAATGCATCTTTTCGTTGGTGGAAGTTTGAAACTATCTAGAAGTCAATTGATATGTGTTCTCTTTCTAGAGCACAAAATGGAAGGGCTTAAAACAGTTCATCACTTTTAATCCTTTCTTGATTAAGTCAATATATTCACGTACCTAAACAAATTTCCTGAATTCTTCTTCCCTCAACCAAATCCTAATTAAAATAGAAGAATA
Source organism: Sequoiadendron giganteum (assembly GCA_007115665.2). Lineage (NCBI taxonomy): Eukaryota > Viridiplantae > Streptophyta > Pinopsida > Cupressales > Cupressaceae > Sequoiadendron > Sequoiadendron giganteum. Next base: position 620,168,663 of record CM021109.1, on the reverse strand, counting down.
AAAAATGATTTGTGCCAGACCACATTCCTATTACTATAAAAAAAAATGCTTTTAATTCACATGGGTTATTATATTCAAGCACTCCGAACTACATCCGATTGCCACTACATTTGAAGGAACACTCAATGAACATACATTTAGTCTAATGGATTTTTAAAACATTTAAGCTCATTCAATTGCCACTAAACTTATGGATAAAAACAAAGTCCATTCTATTGTCACACATTGAAAGATTTGAAGGAATGAACAACGTGACATTTATCTATTCACAAAGAGATAGAACTAAAGTTAAGCACATTATATAGCTGAAATTTCTTGACCCTATAGGAACTAAAAGGAGCAACTTAAACCTTCTAAATGGTTATCAATATCAGCAATGCCAATTTTCTCTGTTGTTGGAATGGGCGCTCAAGAAGCCTAGACATCATCATCATATGCATCATCTTCTCTCGGACTCTGTTTCTGCAAAGGTTCATCATCTTCAGAATCAGAGTATGCATGTCTCCTTCGTGATTTTTTTGAAATTGGAGAATTTGCCTCGCCATCATCAGAGTCTTCTAGACCTGCAGCTGCAAGAAGATCTTGGGCATTTTCTGCATCATCTTGTGCCTTATCACTCATATAATTTGCCTCATCTTCCATGGCAACATCAGGTTCCTCCATATAAGAATCGTAAGCCTTTTGGTCCTTATCCTTCTTTTTTTTCTTCTTTTCCTTCTTTCTTTTCTTCTCAGACTGCCCAGCCTCATCATCGTCATCATCCCTGTCCTTACGCTTACTCTTCCATAATTCCTTCACACGTTCAAATTGCTCCTCTTGTTGCATCACCCGCCGAAGTTCTTCCTCTTGCTTTCTCCTTTCCATCTGAATCCTTCGTTCTTCATCAGCTTTTCGTTTTGCTTCATCAGCCAAGACAAGTTGGCGTGCTACTTCCAGCTTTTGACGGCTTTGCTGCTCTTCACGTTCTGCTGCTTCTCTATGAACTTTGGCAGCATCAAGCAAATGTTTACAGTAGTCAACATGCAACTCTATCTTCTTCTCATCAAAGCCATGTGTATGAGGGCTTGCCACAGCTGACAATTGGCTGAACACACGAAGTGCATTCATTAATTCTGACACTGCTTGACGAACCTCATCAGCAGTACGTTTTTGCTTTTGAAGTGTTGAAGTTGAAAACTTCTGCATTGCAACGCCAACATCAAAGCGTAACATGTAATTTGAGGGCGCCAAATGTACTGCCCTTAATAATGTTCTTTTACAATCTTGCCACTGTTCTGCTTCATAATGTGTTCGAGCTAAATATAATAAAATTTGGGTGTCAGTGCCAAAATAGAATTTCCTCAAACAATTTTGATACATTTTCACTGCAAGCGCAAACTGTCCTTGTGCAAAGTAAACATGTGCTAGATTTACCCACACATCAGGCATCTGAACAAAGATGTTTCCTGCAGCAGCTTCTTGTACCTGTGTAAAAATTTCCTTTGCAATATCAAATTGACCCCTTTCAGCTAGCACAATGGCTGCCCCATTTGCAGCATAAACATTTCCTGGTCTCTGTGCCAACACTTTACAATACAGTTCTCTGGCCTTCTCAAGATGTGTTGCCTCGTTCTTTGGATCCCTCCTTTCATTGCGAAAAGCTGCAAAATAATTCCAATTTCCAAGTGAAATGTCAACATAAGAATTCGTTGCATCTGATTCACTTTGTGCAGCTTTAATTGTTTCTTTTGCTTTAAGCCAGTCATCTGTTTTCAGTTCCATGTTGCCAAGCATACATGAAGCATTTGATGAGTTTTTATCCACCTTAAGTGCATCTTTAATCAATTCTAGGCTTAGTTGGGTCTCATTCCGAGCCTGAGCCATGGCTGCAAGACGTAGATATGCATCCACATAATCAGGAAACTTGAACAATATTAGCATGTATAAAAGATTTGCTTTTTCAGTATCATGTAGCTGTTCAAACAACCTAGCAAGATTAAATAGTGTTGTGACTTTATCCCATGGTAATTCAAGTGAAACACCACCTTCTTCTAGTCGATGGAAGAATTCCATATCCTTAAAGCGCACAGAAAAATCTGCAGAATTGGCACTGGGGCTTTTATTTATGAATTCAACCCAAATGCCATTTCCTAATGCCTCCATAAAAGTTTGTTGAGCCAACTCTAGTTCATCACGCTCAAAATGAAGAACCCCAATGTTGTTTAACAATTCAATGGGTACTTCTTCTCTGCTCTTCTTCAGAAGAGACTTTGCTGTCTTAAGAGAATCTAAGGCTGCACTGGGATCTGACGATATTAATAACTCACCCATCTTGATAAATGCATGGGCATCACGTGGATCTATGCGAGTCGCCTTTCTTAAAATTTCCAAAGCCTTTTCTGCCTGCCCTTGCTGAGCATATATATGGCCTACAGCTTTTAAGCTCTCACAATTCTCAGGGTGGACCTCCAGAACCTTTTCAAAATTTGAGAGAGAACTTTTAAGATCTCCCAGCTTCAATTGAACCTGTCCCAGCCCAAAGTATGGCAACACAAAATCCTGTGGCCTCTGGCTTTCCTTGACTGATGCCATGTAGTAGCGGCCAGCGGTGTCAAAATCACCTTTGATATGATAAGATCGTGCAAGATTATAATATGAATGAGATTTCATGAGAGGGTGGTCAGTTGAAACAAGAGCTATCTCAGTCAACTGTTCCACAAGAAAATGCTGCCCTGTGAAGAAAAAATGGTTTGCTAAATGATTCAATGCCATTGCACAGTACGGGTATAATTCAAAGGCTCTACTCATTTTTTCCATTCCTTCATGAACACTACCTTTTTCACTAACTTGCAAGTCCATTATTCCAAGGGCCACCCAAGCTTCAACATTTTCAGGTTCTAGCTGTAAAACACGTTCAAATGCTTGTTTGGCTTTCTTAAGCTGACCAAGTTTGTAGCGGCACAAACCTAAACCAAGTCTTACTGCTGCAGGGCAACCAGGATAAGCTCGCAAAGCCTTCTTATACAACTCCAATGATTCGGTATACCGTCCACGGTTGAATTGCACACAGGCCTGACCAAGAAGTGCAGGAACATTATCAGGTTGTCCATCTAGCACAATCTTGAATGCACCATATGCTTGTTCATGGTCTCCTTTTGCTAAAAGCAATTGACCTTTTCCAACCCAAGTCGACGGCTCGAGATTATCAATTCTAGAAGCCTTGTTATAGTAAAATGTTGCACGAACGAATTGTTCTTCCTTCTCTGAATGCTTTGTCTTAATCTTACCAACATTGCTGTAGTATGCACCAAGGGCATTTAAAATGGCAATTCTGTCATACCTCACATCAGCATAGTACTCATCAATTTCTGGACTAGCACCTTCTTCCAGTATTTGTCGAAACTCCTCAATTTTGCCTTGCTTGAAATATTCTCTTGCTATAATTAGCCATAAATCGAGAGGAGCTTGCTCTGCTTTCAGGATGTCAAGAATGTCAGTGGCATCTCTCGGTAGTTGATCTAATGATACTTTCACTTCTTCCTCTGAATTTTGCACTGGTATGTACACACACCCCATTCTTCCAAGCAGGTTCCTTCTCTGCCACAAATTCTCCTTATATGCACCTACAGATGTGCAAATATATGACTTTAACAAGTAAACCAAAGTAAGACTATAAATAAGGAATAGGATGCAACAACCTGAAAAAGAAAATTTACTATGATATACAGTTTTACTTTTGACCACCTTTGACAAGAATAACAACCAAAAACCACTCATTTGACTAGCAATGTTTCTCTCTGATTAACATACAGAAAAAGGTGGTTATAAACATTCATTTTTGTCAGCTAAGATCTTACTAGGCTCTTTGTGTTTCACGGATTTTGTAGAATCCCTGCAGGGATTCACATCTAAAACAAACTCTCTTTGATTCTATCTATAACAAAGATCTAACTCTCTGATTCCATCTATAGTAGAGATCTAACTAAGTCTTTTTCAATGCAACTTCCCAACCGTAAGAGTCTGAATGTCGATCATGAAGGTGGAGAATTTGGGCATTGCTATTGTATAATGTGGGGATGAAATTTGCAAATTAATGGACACCCACTATAGAATGCCCCGTTTCTATAGAGAAAAACAGAAAAATATGGGGGGAAATTTGCCAATTGTATCCCAAGGTCACAACATAACCCCATTTTCGTGAACCAACTTTCACAGATCGGCATAGGACATCAGAAGCAACTTTGCAAAAGATGTACTCAACTAGTATCAGGTGGCCCGGACACTTACTTCAATGCAATAAGTGCTTTTTGTTACAAGTAATCAGGAAGAGGTGCACTTTCCACAATTCAAGATATGACGCAACCCTTTGCCAACACAGTAAACTCCACAGGACGTATTGCTGGACTACAGCCCTCAGGCTATTCTAGAATTCAAAGGAGTGTTACTCATCTATGTCCAAACCCTTTTCAAGTTACTCTTAATGGTTCTGTGATACATAGTTCATAGACTTCCAGAAAATTCATACTCGACAAACTTTCACTAATTTAAAAAATCTACATTAGAGGGACCAATGTACGGAACATGGCAACTATCATCAGCACCCAACATGTAGATGCACCCATTTAGGCAGTTAGGTCTCCACTGGCATTGTACATTATATTATGAATTCATACAATTTCTAATACCCAACAGCTTTAATTTGAACCCTAACAAAATAACCCGGGATTATAGACCCTAAAAACCCTAGATAAAAAATGTAAAAACTATCGCTACCCCGTCCCAACAAAGACATAATACTGCACATAGGTTGATATGACTTGCAAAAGTAAACATTAAATGCATATATACAGTTTTCTGTGAATGATAGTCGACAACCGCCAACAACTTTGAAAGATCGTTTTTCTTGAAACAAAAAAATGGGTATAACCCTTTTCTGCAATCGATAAAGCCATTCAAAACTTTTATCGAAAATCTGCAAGCCCGAGATATTAAAAAAACCAGCACTTATGGAATTTGGAACTACCTAATGAGAAATGACTTCCGCAACCAGGAAAAATAAATAAATTGAAAACAAAAATGTAAATCAATAGAATTTGGATTGACATTAATAAAGACACAATAAAAAATAGATTGATTGCTCACCTGAAAATCAGTATTTTAATCCTTATGGAACTCTCATCTACCGACCCGCAGAATCCATTGTGCGTTGCGTGTCATTTAACCGGACTTCGGTTTCATAGTTTCACACGTAGAGATTTATGTTACAGAGATAAATCAATGGCGTCTTTAAGAAAATATTTTTAACGGCCTGAAGAGCAGAATAATTTGTGGAACAGTATAGTCTAAAGTTTTAAGAAAAATAAATAAATAAATAAATAGGAATTACACACCCTCAAATAACCTAAATCAAAAATAGATTTGGTTTTTTTTTAAATTAACGCATATAAATGATACTCTATGTTAAATTGGTTTTTTTTTTTTTTAATGGAAAAAAGCACTTTATTAATTTAAAAATCAACCATACAATCATACTATGTTAAATTGGTGTGTAGTTTAGTATGACTTAAAATTTTATTAATTAAAGTTAAAAATTTAAAAATTAAATAAATATAAAATGGATTATTAAATTGATGTAGGAGATAATTTTAGGGAAAGTTTACTAGTTTTTTTAATTATTAAAGATATTTTAACTACATCTATGCAATCATTTTCATAATCATATGATGCGCTTATAAATTGTTCACTATTTCTGTCTACAAAAAGGAGATCACAAAAACTGCTTTATAAAGTCTAACCACTATAAAAATTGTTGATATACATACTGCTACTGTATAAATTATATATGACAAAACAACCTACTAATTTACATTGCTTTGCATAGTATTGATGTTTAAAAGATTTTGCTTTCATTGTATGCATCCAAATCTCTCCATCCTATTGGAGGCTCAATAGTTGGTATCCCCTCATTGGATCTAACCACTTCAATGGCAGAGTCATCCCCATCATTGGCATGAAACTTGGCACCTCGTGTTTCTTTGGTTTCCTTCTGATTTTCCTTTGCTTTTTTTTAAATGTCTTGTAGAATTCTCTAAGAACCTTGAAAAAGTTTGAGGTATTAGCCTAATTGTATTGTGAGTGTGTCCATGCCTTATTTCTTCTTTGTTAACTTGCACTATACCATCACTTAGTAGCTTCAAGAATTTGAATCTTAAGATCTCCATTGTGACAGTCACGTGCATAGCAACATTAAGCAATATGAGTATTTTTGAAGACTTGGTAAGTGTCCTCCTAAACCCTCCTCATTTCTTGTCTTCCAAATATTCCAAAAAAAATTAGTTGAAAAGCAAATCCAAAACAAATTATATTATTTATCTAGTTTTTCAATCCCAATAAGTTTATTATTTTTATTTATTTTTATATATTATTTATGTGAGGTGTTGTAAGACAATAAATGTTAATTTATATAAACTTTTTAATAAATTAATAGGTAAGTATATATGAGCAAATAATTTTAAGATTAAGATAGCAAGATATATATTATTGTTCTTTTGTAGTATTATCATTTTTTTTATCAGTAAATATTTTATTTATATTGATAGCAAAATTTACAGCATGCCCTTTCATGGCAGAGATTCCAGAAGGTTCATTGCTCTAACAAACAAACAAAAAGGTCCATCTTTTGTAGTATTATCATTTCCTCTTCTAATTCGATTGTGTTATTTTTAATTAGATCTTTGAATATTGTGTTTAAAACTTGACTATTATGGTAATTCACATGTAGAAAGTTGAAGGTAATTACATATGCTAGATTTTTTGATTGGTTTGAATCCAAACCTAAATAAATAGGTTTCAAATATAAACTAATGTGTGTACAAACATCACACCCAATTACTAAGACTTTTATGTAGTGACTAGTCCCTACCATTACAAAAATGGTTGAAAGTAGAAATAATAATAAGCGTAGCTAATAGTTAGTCAATGTTATAAAATAATTTAGTTATAATAAGTCATATAGTATTTGATATTGATTTTCTAGTCTTTAGCAAACAATACCTCATATCATAATTGTGACGTATATTTATCTCAATCTAACCTATCATGAAATATGTTAGTACCATTGGCATAAAATTTTAAATTATTGTAGATAAAATGGATCAAATCAAACAATAAGCATCATCATGCCATAAATAGCAATTAATCAAGAGAGACAATACTTAGCTATATAACCAAAGATTGAGTGTCAATTAATAAAAATAAGAAAGTAGATGCACCTTGGAATATGGAAATGTGATAGACAATCATGTATACAGATGAGAATCAAAATATTCTTTGTTATTCTCTATTGAATCGCCTTTACAAATCTTGATCTAGTTTGTAACTTTGAACTTCACCTATGATGCTATATGGATTTTGCCTTATGAATTCTTCGAGAAGTAGATAAGTAGATTGATATTTTTATCAAATCTTAGGTTTTTTCTCTCAATTTGGTAGTATATAAAACTACCTTACTAGGAAATAAGCTTCAACACATGCATATCAATGTACAATGATCACTAGGCAATTCACATGCACTATGATGAGTGTGATTAGACATGCTAGATTTTGTGCTCAATTTGAATGTAGATGTAAATGAATAGATTTTAAGATATTTCAATGTCATGCCATATTGAAAATGATCTTTTTTATACACAAACATACATCAAATATGAATATTTTTCAAAATCAACATAGGAAAGTGTAAGATGGGGCCAATCAACTAAATGTTTGAATTTGGTTTTTACAATAAAAGAATGAACACTATGGCTATAGAGATGACCTTTAATGTGCAAACATGACTTAGTTTAGATATCCAAGTTAGATTTGTGTTTGATAAGATTATATTAATGGTTAAATTAGATAAGTTAGTTAATTAGACCAAGATTGCATGTGCATGTTCCAATATGTTTAAAAATTAAAATTTAGTTTAGTTGTGTATTAATAGTTTGGCTAGGCTATAAACAAAGTTCTTCTTAAGCTTGCAACATTTAGAGTTCTTATTAATGGTTCAAAGGTATATTTTTGAAGTTGATTAAGGCTTGTGTTAGTACATCGAAGTGTTATGTGATGATTAATCGATTCCCTAGGGGATACTTCTCTTGTTGCAAAGGGATTAGACAAGATGATCTTCTCTCTCCCTACTTATTTATTATAGTGGCTAATGTTATTGGAAGGAACCTTCAAAAGAGGCTAGACTTAAGATTAATTAAAGTGGTTAAAGTTGTCTCTTCTTTACCTCTAGCTTCTCATCAGCAATTTGTGGATGATACTATCCTTTTTGGGGAAGCTTTAGTGGTTGAAGCAAGACATTGGAAGTTTATTCTTGAGGATTATGCCAGGGCTTCAGGGCAACACATCAATTACAATAAAATTATGCTTTACTTCTTCAATTCATATTAGCAGATTAAGGACACAATTTTGAGGATTATAGGTTGCCAAATTGTTGTTCTTTCGGCAACCTATCTTGGTCTCATCATATCTCTAAGAAACCTCCAAATAACTATTGGAATAGTATCATAGAAAGGGCTCAAAAGAAGTATTTTGGTTGGAAAATAAAATTCCTATGTCTGGTAGGAAAACTATAGCTCCTTAATGTTTCACTCCAAAACATCCTAGTTTACTACCTTTCATTATTCAAGATCCATGCTTTCATTGTGGATAATATTGAACAAATTCAAAGAAATTTCCTTTGGACTTGAAGTTAAGAACATTTGATAATTTCCCTTGAAAGATAGGAAAAAAATTCCTACCTAAAAAATTTGGGGGTCTAGGTATTAGAAGGCTCAAAATATTTAATAAGGCCCTTCTTATCAAAATTGGATGGAATTTTTTAGAAGGCACTAAAGATTAGGGGGCTATTTTGAAAGATAGATATCTTTTAATGAAGAACACGGGAGTTTCCTTTCTTCTTTTGTTTTGCCTTATGGTTCAACCATCTGGAATAACTTGTTAAAAACTAGAAATATCATGAAGCAAGGGATTAGAAGGAGAGTTGGTAATGGAAAGAAAACAAATTTTTGGGAAGATGTTTGGATCAATGGACCTGCTTTATCCTCCTTCATTCAACTCAACCAAATTAAGGATATGTTTACTAGAAATAATGGTAGATACCTTCACAGTTATATTAAGTGGGAAGGAGACAAGCCAAGATGGAAATATTTCAGCGAACAACTAATTGGAAGCAAGATTCTTAGGGGTAGAGGACAACAAGAGGTGGTTGTTGGTTTTCAACTTTTAAGGCAACAAATTGGGGAATGCTTATTCTATTCTCAAAACAAAGAAGAATGGATATGGGTGAGACTTCCTTCTTGGATTTTTTCGATTAAGTCTACTTATACTCTAATACAATAACATCTTATAACTTCTAGTCACTTCAACTGGAATTAGGTGTGAAACTCTAAACTTATCCCTAAAGTAAATTATTTTTGGTGGGTTTTTTTTCATAGTAATATTCTTAATATTGGTAATCTTACCAAAAGAGGATTTCAATTTATTAATAGATGTATTCTTTGTTATGAGGATGTGGAGAATACTGAGCACTTGTTCTTTCATTGTCCTTTCTCTAGAGAGGTTTGGACTTATGTGCTCCTTCTCTCGATTGATTCGGTCTTCTCCAACTCTATTAAATATTTTGTGGTTAGTTGGAACAATTGTCCTTTTTCTCACCCAATTATAGCTAATTTGTGGAGACAAATACCCCTTTTTGCTCATGGGCTTTATGGAAAGCAAGGAACAATAGAATTTTTAGGGATCATAAGAGAAACAATAAAGAGGTATTTTTGAGTATAAAACAACAAGTGTAAGAAAAATTTAATGCTAGGAATTATGGATTCTCTAAGTTAATGCCTTTGTATTATGAGCTTATAATCAAACAAAAGTGGGGGATTAGTAAAGACCTAACTAGGATAAATTGGATTAAAATCTTGAGGAGGAAGAAAATGAATGGTTACCTCCTAAAGAGGGGTGGATAAAACTAAACTTTGATGGGTGCTCAATAGGGAATCTTGAGATGGCTGGTGTTGGAGGAGACATCATAGATAAAAGTGGCAACCTAATTGAAGGCTTTACAAAAAAAATAGGAATTGTAACTAAAAATGTACTCCTTTACATTTTCTCACTTTGTTTGCCTCCCCCTAATTAATTGAACTTAATTAATCCTCTAATTGACCCAATTATGCATTTAAAAGCCTTTTTATTCCCAATTTCTAAAAGGGGGGCCTGCATTAAACAATTATAAACATCAAATTACACATCTTGGAAAATGTGTGTCCTAGGTTTAGGGCCTAGGACCCATATTCCCAAGGGAAAATTGGTCCTCCTTAGACTTAGGACCCCATTTTTTGGTGCAAGAGCATCCAAGGTGAAATGGCAATCTTGTATCACCAAAAATATTGTTATTTTAATTGGTTTATTTTCAATAAGGGCTTAGAGGCTAGGTGAATAAATATTTTGATTTGCAACTTTGTAATTTCCCTTGGGATGAAATTGTAATTGTAATTTTGGTAGGAATTATGCATTTATGAATATTTTCTTAAGGAAAAAAGGGAAAATACCCCTCTTGGGCATCCAAAATATTTTGGGGGTCATTTGGGGTGCATGTGCTTGCATGTTTAATTACATGCCTTGCATGTTTGTGCCAAAATCTTTGCATGTTGTTGCATGACTATATTTGGATCCGTCGAGGCCACCGAGAGTCAAAGAAGGTGTCTTGATTGACCAAGATGATTGGCCAAAAGTTATGCGCCCATGTGAAGGTGGTGAAGGCAATGAATTATTTGATATTTTATTTTATTATCTCTCCTCAACTTGGGTGCTGGATTTCTAGGTGGTTTGTGGAGGTTGTTTTGGGAAACCAATGATGGTTTCTTCTCTTGCAATTTCTATATAATGATCCTTGCTCATTTGGAGAAGGGGGATTTTGGAGAAGTTGTGGTTGCATACCTAGATGCTGTCAAAATGAATTTAGAATGATGAGTTACATATTTTTGCATGTTTGAAGCCAGGATTGTAAGGAAGCCCATGAGCTTCAGTTTGATGTGATCATTTTATGATTTAAGCAAATAAGAATGTTGTTGATTTTATTTCTTTAAATCTAAAATTTAATGGCATATTGCACTCATCTTGCAAGTCTCTTTGTGTGTGTTTGATTTCAGATTTGTAAAGGGAGTCCCCCTTCATCATTTTTTAATATGTTTTTTATGATATATTTATGATTTAAATTCAAGTTGCAATTGTCGGCCTTTGATGTTTAATTATCGAGAAATTAGAAAATTACCTATAAATACAAGGTCTTTTTATCAATTCAAACTAAGAAACATTAAGGAAACTTTCACATGAGCAAATATTATTGTCAAGAGCATTGAAGATTGTATTTATCAATCATCTACAACAATAATCAAGATCAAGGTCATCATTTCAAAGTTATTTGCATCCATGCATGTTTTTGGAGCTAACATTGCGATGTAGGTTTCAAGCATTCAAGTCAAAATTCAAGCATCAAGATCAACATCCAATCAAGCCATTTCATGCAAGATCAAATCTTTGGAGTGATGTGTTAGACTTCATTCGTCCAAGGGCAGCCATTAAAGGGTTTGGTGAGTTGCAACAAGCTAGTTTTCATTCATCATTCCTTCCATTTATGCTTTCATTTCATTATCAAGGTTTAATTACCAACTAGGGTTTGACCAAGTCAAACCTTTATACACCAAAAACAAATATTTTTATCTCCTCTTTGTGTGTTTATAGATTTGCAAGTGCAAGAGGAGTGAAATTGGATAAAAATTGCAATTTTACAAAGTTGTCAAAGTTGGCATCAAAGTTGTCAAGACACTGAATCTTACTTGCAAAATTTATTTTTGACTTTCCGACAGTGAGATCAATAGAAATCAAGAGTGCAGATCCAGGAACAGAGGACTATGAAATCATATTTTGGATCCCTATAGCAGAACCCATTTGCCCTAGGGTGAATCTGTCCTAGGAGGACACTAGCAACAACTTTTGGTTATTGGTACACATCAACTTACCCTTCTCAGATCTGTCAAAAGTTTTTTTTATTGTGTTATACTTTAAATTGATGATTCAAGTTTCACACTACATAATTAAGTTTATCAATAATTTTTAGTTTTTCTCCCCAAAGTGCATTTCAAGCATATTTACCTCATCTTTTCATAAGGAAAAATAGCCAAGATCTCCAACAGGGTTGACTCACATAAGGGTTAAAATTCAATCCTACCTTTGGGGATCTCTCTTTCCTAATAAAAGAAGGGAGATAGGTTTATACATTCTCCATTTACCCATTTTATCATCACACATACATTTTCTTTCATTTTAGGAACCTGCACTAACAATATTGCCAAAGCCACTACAACTTGGTGGGGAATAAAGAGGGTCAATGAGTTGGGATTAAACCAAGTAAAGATTAAAGGTGATTCCAAACTGATTGTAGACATTCTCAAAGGAGAATGTAATGCTCCTTGGATGATAAGAGACATGATTGATGAATGCAAAAAAATAATAAGGGGCTTCCTTCAATTCACTATTACCCATACCTATAGGGAAGGGAAAAGGGCTATGGATGCGGCCTCTAATGAGGGAATATTGTGCCCTCAATGGGTTTACTAGAATTATGCTCAACTCCACCAAAAATTAAAGAGATAATTTCAAATTAAATATTAGGAGTTAAAACTTTTCATAACACTTGCAATGATGGAGGTGGATAGAAGCATTGTTTTCAGGAAAGAGATGGGGACTGAGAATCACAAAATATGTACTAGCTTGAAAAGTGGAAGTTTTGATTATAATGACAAGGATTTAATTATCATTATTATAGATAATGACTTGAGAGGGCCTCTAACTCTTTTAGTAAAGCCGAATGATTATTTGGAAAGATATGCTTTATCCTAGATGTGTGAGAATTTATTGCTCTACACGAATTTCATCTCAAATCTTATTCAGTACCTTTCGGGAAGGATGAAAAAGAACACTTTTAATATTATCAGTAGTACTAAAGGATTCTACAATCATACCAAGTGGAATTATTATCAAGCGGATTTTATTACCTGTTCGAGACACTAATGGATATGTGATATTTCTAACTCTAGTTGTCAAGTTTCCCTCATTGGTAAACATTGTATTCTCAATTTTAAGGCCTATTTTCTCAATGCTATGGTGATTGGTTTATTGGAGAATGATATTACATTTGGGAAGTTTGGCTAGAGAATTATGGGAGGTCCAAGGGAAAATATAGAGCCATTATCTTACCTTTTCCTACAACAAAATACAAAACTTTGGCAAGTCTTTGAAAATGTCAGTTTAACCCCTTTATTTCATGCAATGAAAGGTTGCAATGATGTGCTCACTTCCAATTTTTGCAACTCATGGAAGAAAGGTGAGGTCTCCATTGGTATTCTTCACTTGTTAGTGACCCCTCAGCTTATTGTAGATGCAACGAGGTTGAATTGTAAGGGAATAAAGGTGGCTAAGGTAAGCAATGTCAATTATGAGAGATTTATCAATAGTTTCATTAAAGAAGGAGAGAAACCTGAGCGCTTTCAAAATAGCTTCAACATGGAGAATTCGCTTGCTCCCTATGGCCTAGTAAGTTTGCATGTGATGAGGTACTTTACTTTAGAGGGAAACTTGAAGACAGTGCATGGTTTTAAGTCATATTTGTCATAAGGAGAGGCTCAATGTTCCCTTTTTCCTACTTTCCTCCCTCCATTACTATATTGAAAAGGGGTGTCTCCCCCTTGTATCAAGGCCTCATTTTAACTATCTAGAATTTTGTTATTTCCTCTATCCCGCAACCTAGCTTTGTCTCTATTGCTAATTTGGTTGAGATTAAACTTATTGAAAACAAACCCCAAATGTCTCCAAAAAGCCCTTCTCGTAGGATTAAAATATCAAAAACTAAAAAGGGTACCTTGAAAATTGTTGATACTCTGATACTTTCCCTAAAAGAAGATCTACTAAAATTCACCTCGGAGAAAAGAAACTTCTTCTACCCTCCATGTCTCCAAAAAGAAGAAATTGGATTCCATTATGGGTCAAGAGACTAAGGATGAAACTATCAAAATTATCGATGATTTTGACTTGGGCCATATTAAAGATAAGAGTGGATATTGTTTTGGACCTATTCAGTCTAGAGGTCATAGGTTTGCTTATTTGGCTAAAGCTAGTTCCCAAAATAAAGGTAAAGAACATGTTTCTAAGGAGGATGGGGATGATTCTTCAAATGACAAGTTTTTTCCTCACTGAGAGGAGGAAAGCATGGAGAATAATGTGCATGACAAAGAGGAGCAGGTGGATAAGGATTATAAGAAAGAAGGTGATAATTACAACGAAGAGGGGAGTAATTTTAAAGAGGAAAACGTGGAAGAGTATGGAACGCAAACTGGCCAGGATAAAGAAAATCTAAACAAAGAGGATGGCAGGTCGAGAACTAGGAAAGAGAAAGAGATTATCATGGACTCTATTGAAGAGCTTAAATTGTACATTAACAAGCTTCATGTCCACTTCTCTATTATTGAGTTAAAGATTGATCTTGATAACATTATGGAGAAGTTCATGGTGATGAAAAATGCTCTTGGCAGTATTATATCCACCTACTATGTGAACTATCTTTGGTCAATCCAAGATTAAAAAAATGGAAGAAACAACAAAGAATCAAGAATTCATTGTTTTGGCTAAAGGTAGAAACAATAATCCAAGGAATAAGTGGATGGAATCTTCCGACACTCTGAAGGAGAATTGGGACCTTATAAATGGTCGTAAGGATCGATGGATGTTTTGGATACTTGTTTCTTCTTTTGTTTTGTTTTCTAGTATGTTTGGTCTGCATGCCATTTTTTGTCTTACCTACATGAAATTTTTGATAATATTTTAAGTTATTTATGTTTGGCCTATGTGTCTCCTTAGGCTTTAGGTGTTAATCATGGCCTTTATGCCAATTTTTATTTCTGGTTCTATTTTTATGCTTTTGTAACTCTTGAGATCAAGGCCCTTCCCCTACTTTTTAATCAAAAACATTTAGAGTGATTGTTAATAGAGTCCTCTCTTTAAGGTAGCAGCTAGTCCTTACAATTGCAATATGTTTAAAACTTAATTTATTTAGTTAAATTATTAGTGTATATATATGTATGTGTGAGTCATTTTTAATTGAATTAACTATCAAAATTTTACGAAGTTATCTAAAATTTAATACTACTTAAGTTAGGAAAAGCATGTAAAACATAAAATATCCCAAGACATCCTTGAACACAAACAATGAAATGAGAAATAAATGGATCAATCACTGCAATTTCTTAATAATATAGTTATTCAAAATAGTTGGAAGAAAAACTGAAAGTATATGTGTGGTTATGTGCTTAGTGTTATGTGATTATACCATGTTGAGGTGTCCTTGATTTGTAATAACAATAATAGTTTCATTTGCATGTTTTATTGGTAATTTATAGCTAGTATAATATCTTTATTTGTTGGGTTATAATGGAAAAGAATAGACATTGTCATCCTTACAAGCTTAGTAGACATTAAATATCAAAGTGAAAATATTTAAAATGTCTACATCTCACCAATTTAAGTACTCATCAAAATTTAAATATACGACAACTAGAATGGACCCCATAATGCCAAGGGTTTAATTACAATATTTTCTAAAACATTTCATACTATAAAGCATCATATATGTTGTAGCCTCTACAACATGCTCCACATATTTTAAAATTGAAGACACTCCTTTTTTGTTTCTTATAGATTTTAATCATTGATTTCATTTTTGTCCATGGTCATGTGGCACTTTCACATTTAAATTTGTAAAAATCACTTTTTTTGTCTGATAAGTTAAAGGTCTTATCATGATATTTTTAAAAATTATAAGTATCTCTTATTGTTTTGTATGGATTGTGTTTTCTTGCTAACCATCTTTGGATGCAATGAAATTGTATGTTGAAGATTTGACTTTTTGAGATTGCTAATGCTTGTTTCTAAGATTTCTTGTCTAGGATTTGAATTTAATCAAACTTAATCACTTAAATCTTAAGCTTGGAAATAAATATCTATTTTGGTTTATATGATTAGTGTTGTGTATGCTCTCCTCTTTGCATTATGTGGTCTAGAGGATCAAAATCAACCTAACCACTTGTGTATCCCAAGAAGGGCCGTATGTATGCTCTCTTCTCGTGTCTTAGGTTGATCTTGGAGATCAAAAGAAATTGTCACTTTCTTTATTTTATTTTATTTTATAGGAAGGCATAACTTGAATTTCATCACCAAGTGCTAGCCCAAATCCACATGTTCTAGTGGGGTATATAAATTGGGTGGATAATTAAAAGACTCCTCCCTATATGACCCATTAACTATCTAGGATAAGCTAGCAAGAAACATTTTAGCTAATTAAGTTATAAAGGAGAGTGGATTACCCTCTCAAACCAAGCCATTAGACACAAATCCCAATTTCATAGATTTGGGCCTCGTGTACCTTTTAATATATCGAGGGCTCCCATAGAGATCCTTGTTGAACTAAAATAGTGAATATTTGGTTGTTTGTATTTGTGATGCATCGATAAGTGGTTAAATCCAAGAAGTTACTTATTTAAGGTAGTTTTAGAAATGAGATAGTAAGTCATATATTCTCTCCTCTCATATGCCTTAAAGTGATCTTGAGGATAAAAAATGATTAGTCCCTCTTCATGAGCCCTACTCTCCACCTTTAGGTTAGTGTATATATGAGGGCTCAAATATATACACATTCCTATATAGCTAGTTAGGTTGTCATTATGTCTTCTTCATCTTCCACCCCTTGTGTAAAAATAGTGCACACGACCAAATCCAAACAAGAATCATGGCAATCCCAACAAATCAATTTAATTTTAATAAGCCCCCTAGATACATCTAGACTAATAAACCCTTTGAAAATGGTGATGATAGCCTTGTGGATCAAGTTGAATATAATGATGACACCCTTGATAAATAATCAAGAGCATTGAGACCAAGAACATCCTACCCTTATCTATATCTCAAGCCAAAATTAAATATATATTGGTCATCCTTCTAATATCCTTGACAAAAAAAACACCACCCTAATCCAAAGTTTTCATAATGAATCCATGTTCAATTTCCAACCTTATACAAGAAACTAGTAGCCTCTACCTCTTATGCAAGACCTTCATTGTCAAAACCTTTACAATGTATGCAACTCCCTAGTTATAATCCATAATCCAACTACCCATATAATCATTAATCCAATCCTATAGCATATAAATCATCTACAAATGATTTCCTCTATAGACTATTAGTGAAGGATCACCATCGATAATAGAAATATCAAACAAGAGGAGTCTTACAACACTTCTAATCCAATGTCATCATTCTTTAGTAAGTATGAGTATGTTGTTGGTAATAGAGATATGAATCGAAGGCCTATTTAGGTTGTCCAAGAGCCTCCTAGCACCATCTCACTAAAAATCGTGTCATCTAATGGGATTAAGGTTTCATTTACCATACTATCCTATGTATATTTATGTATCTCCAACACTCTTGGAAAGTATACTAGGATTCTTATTGTGTAAGTGGAAAATAATTTGTACTTAAGATTCATCATAAATCATGGTATTGGTTGTCACATGTATTCATGAAGGAGGTAGAGAACAAAAATGGAAATTATAATTGATTTTGAAATCACTAAATATACTTTCCCACTTCTAAGCATTAGGATTGAGGTTTGGAGAATCATTTTATGATAGATAGGACCCACGTGAGTTGATCACTCCAAAATAGAGGGCCATACGTGAGGATGTAAACTATATGAAGTTATGGAATCAAATATGTCTTTCCAATTATGTTTACTATTCATGGGACTAATTGATCATGCCATTGTGATGTCCATGTGGTCATTTATCATTTTACTATTTTTGAAAGATGTTCTCCAAGGTTTTTTTATTGGTGTAAATAGATATTTTCCCTATCTAGTCTTATCTAGGTTCTATTTACATTGTTAAGTCCACTTAGGTCCTAGGAGGGAATCTTTCTAGTTAGCATCAATTAGGGAGGAATATTTCTAGTTAACAATTAATTGTCACTTATCTTATCTAGTTATTTTTTATGTAATGTTTGTGTCATATGCTATTTAATATTGGCTCACGTCATTTAATTATGGCACAACCATTTAATGTTGCTACATCATCACCCTTGCCTATATAAGCAAGGCTTCATATGTATATAGTAACTAACTAAGTTCACTTAGTTGAGATAATTTTCAGTTGTGTAAGTCCAATATATCATTGCAATCTAGAGTATTACATATTGGTCATATCTTGCATCCATTGTTGCAATTTCATGTTCTTGCTTTTCCCTCTTGTAGAAGGTTGTTGTTGGCTTTTGCAGATGATCCTGGAGGCTTGATTCCTTGAGTGACTCTAACATGGTATCAAAGCTTTAGTTTTATAAAACCCCTTCTCGGATGTGAGGGTGATTTGAGCTTGATATTTGGAAATGTGAAAATTGGGGCAAAACAAACCTCATGGTTGAGTCTAGAAGGCCCAAAAACCTCTATTTTCATATAAAATAATTGATATTTGGACGTAAAAAAATTTGGAGCCATTTTTGACAGTTTTGGCGAAAGGCTATGAAAAACTATCTGTTATAGTGTATGGATTTGTATAGTCTGTACTATACATGGTGGCATTAATCTACAGAATCAATATCAAAATTATCATATTCTAGCATTTGCATAGGAATTGTGTCATCGTGTACCTTGGTCTGTCAAATTGTTGGTGTTATTGGTACGATCTTGCATGTTTATTAATGTTTTATTTCACCATCTTTGAATTTTGCTTTACCTCTAATTTATTATTCTTGAGTTCCTGTAGGTAGTCCTATTGCCAACTCCATAGGGCTTTATCTACAACTAGGGGCTTTTATTCTTGACGGAGCAGCGCGACTCCGCTCATCACCCCACCGTCGCCGATTAGTGACGCCCAATTTTCTATATTTTTTAAATTACAGTTGGCAATCATTTTAAGGACCAAGTGTTTGATATTTTAAATGCTCATGTGCTAAACATGACCCCCTAGAGACCCTAGAAGGGAAATTTTTTTCTTTGAGCCATAATTTTTTATGCAGGCGTCAAAAATTTGCAAACAATATATTGACAGAAAGTTGGTTCTAAGCACTTCACAATGGTGCATGCCATTTTTTTAGATTTTGCCTTAAATGAATTTTATGTCTAGTCAAAGTTAAATTTTATTTTTTGGACTATCAAGCTCATAATTTTTTTCCACGATCTTTGATTTCCATGAATCTTACTAAGTTGGAAAGGTATTGAGGAGATCTACATTTATATTCATGCACTTTTTACAAATTTAGATCCAAGTACTTTTTATTTAGATTTGTGAAATTTTGCATTTCGATTGATTACTTTGGACATACTACTTTCTAGAGAAATTTTGTCCACTTGGGAAGGCTTCATTTTTAGTATAGATCATATTGGAAGATGTTACCTTTAGTTTTTATGATATATTATTATAATTTTTCCATCTTTGATCCATATTGGGATTGTAAATTTAGAACACAATTCTGGCATTATAAACGCAACTGCATACAAAGTGCCACATACATTATTGGGGGATTATTGATTGATTCGTGGGGGGTCTCTTGGTGCATTATTTTGATCTATTTTCTTGTGCTCTTTCATTTTCATGGATCATTCTAAGGTTCCTTTGATAATATCATATAACTATTCAGCATGGCATCAACATGCATGGAGTATACTAATGAATGACAATTACTCTCTATATGTTGAAAATAAAGTGAAGAGAAAAATATTAAATGGATGATTGAACATACCAAAGCTCTTGGATGTCTCTGTAAACTAGTTTCTCAAAATTTGTTGTTCCAAATTGAATAATATGAGAATTCTCAAGAGGCTTGGGATAAATTGAAAACATTATATGGCTCTACAGATGAAGTTAGGGGCTATTGACTTGGTAATGAATTAATGAGCCTTGATCCTAAGAATTTTAACAACATCTAGGACTGCATCACTAGGGTTAATTACCTAAGGGAGTAATGTAAATCATGTGGAATTGATAAGAAGGGTATTTAGTTGTTGTACAATTCAATGAACAAACTTGGTCTTGATTATGTTGCTTTTGTTTCTAGCTTTCATACTCATAGGTTGACTATGGGGTTTGCATATACTACACTGTTATTTGCATCATTTTCTGAGATGTTGATACATGAGCAACAAAATCTTATCTCGATGGGTCTCATCAAGTCTTCTAAATCTCAGGTATTGTTGGCTAGTCAGGTGAAAGAATCAGATAATACTAATAAGAAGCAAAAGAAATCAAATAAAAATCCACATTCAAATCAACCAAAGAATAAATCCTCTTCCTCGGATAAATCATCTAAGAAGGAGAAGTCTACTTGTTTGTATTGCAAGAAGTTTTGGCATGATGAACATTCTTGTTACAAGAAGGATATTGATGAGTTGAAGCATCTTCTCAAAAAGAATCAGATTGATTGCCTTCTATAATGTATGAGTCACCACCTTCTTATTCTTCAAAATAGTCTAATAAGGCAAAAGTTGGTTTGGCTTCTACATTAGGAAATAAAGGATATGCTCTTTATGATTTTTTCGGTCCAGGATCAAGGAGATGGCTTCTAAATTTAGGATAATCTTATCATATGCCATCTTTAAAATCTACATTCTCTTCTTTTGAGCCTTGTACTATGTCTCCTATTTTGATGGGAAACAATACGTACATGAGTGTACTTGGAAAGGGGTCTATTAGTTTTGGGGAAAACACTTTCCAATATTTTTTGTGTGTTCCTCATTTGATAAACAATCTTATTTCCATATATTAGATTACACATGGTGGGGATGGGAGGATTGTGGAGTTCACTTATTATTTAATCATCATTCACGACCTGGAGAGTAGAGAGATTATTGCTATTGGGATGGTTGAGCATTCAACTCGGTTGTATACCTTTGCAGATTTTTATTTTGATGGTGACATTGTTTCTTCGGTTGTTGACACTTCTAGTGTGAATCATGATTCAGAGGAGACATTTGGCTTCTTTAACTTGGGTGTTCTCACATCCAATCTTGTTCTTAAGCCTTGCATTTCATCTCCTCTATATTTTGTTACATTTGATGATGCTCATATTGGCATGGGTTTGACCTCTTGTGATTGAGTGTATCAAGATCTACATCATCTTCCAACTACAAGACTTGGGATGCATAATTGATAGACATTGGTGGGTTTCTTGTCGAGTCTCACATTTCAAATTTGGGAGACACTATTGATTTCATACATCTTCTCTTTGATGGAGACAATCCTTCTTCAGTTGTTGTGAGGGAATTATTTGACCCTCTTTTTCATTCTCTACATGATCACTCTTTGCAATTTGATATGAGTGTGGATGCTTTTGGATAGCATTTGTTGGAGGCTTCTTCAAATTTTCCTATCTAGTCTTATCTAGGTCCTATACAAAATATAAAGAAAGCAGCTTCAATTCAACCTACATTGCTCAAGTCATCTATTCCAGCAAGATAAAATCCCAAACCTTTCAATATATCTCTATATATAGAAGGATACAAACTAAGCAATTGTATCATTGATTCAGGAGCCTCAAACAACGTCATGCCTCTACAAGTGATGAATGCATTGGGACTTTCATGCACTAAGACACAGGACGAGCGTTATTCACTTGAGTCTAAGTCGGTGTCGTTGGTCGGGCAATTGAAGGATGTTCAAGTAAGGTTGGTGGCTTGTCCAAAGAAAAATATAATGATGACTATCCTAGTGGTTGACATTCCAACTAGCTATGGGATGTTGTTGAGCCAGAGCTTTTGCAAAGATCTTGGTGGTGCGATGCAGTTAGATTGGTCATCTGTGACCAGTCCTATAAAGGAGGGAAAAATCAAGATAGAACTTGATCCCAAATCCCAATTCATAGTAGTGAAATCACCCGCCACCTCAACCCAAGTTCTATATCAAGAAACGGGTCTTGGAAATCATGTAACGCTATCAGAGATAGAAACTGAAGACTAGAATATTGCTTGTCCAAAAAAGAGACTAATAGAGGATACAAAGTTATGGACAATGCAGTTTGATAGGGGTTATTTAATAGCAAGTTAGGAAGAGAGGGAAATAATCATCTCCTCTAAAGGATAGTTGCATCCACTTGCATATTGCTTGCAATTAGATTTCACTCAAGTTGAAAAATAGGCGCTTTAGTTAGGCCTCAAAAATGTTGAAGACATGGGAATCAAACTCCTATGTGTTAAAGGGGATGTAGACATGATCGATGAGCCAATCAAAGGATATTTCCAAGTTATAAAGGATCACCTATGGCATTACATAAATCGAGTTTGGGACACAATCGACTAGTTTGAAGAGTTCGATGAAAGAGACATCCCAAAGATCAACAATAGCAAAATTGATGCCTCAATAGTCTTCTCTCCCTTTCTTGCACCATATTCTAACTATTGTCGTGGTTCCCCTACCTATATGTATTAAGATCTGAGAATATTCATCCCAGAGGATTTGTCTCCTGCGATACCCATGAGAAGAGAAGTAAAGCCTTTCAGGCAAAAATGACATCCTTTGGGGTTTGAGTAATTTTCTTTTGTTTTCGTGATTTGTTTCCCCTTTTTGTAATGTGTTCGTTATGTTGTGTTTCCCCTTTCTGTGAAAGTTCTGTCGTGTTCTAGGTGATTAGGCATCTTGTTTTAGGTGATTTTCTAGGGAAGTTCCAACTATTAGGTGATTCTAGGAAGTTTGGTCCTAGGTGACTTAGGGAAAGTCTTCTTCTAGGTGATTAGGAAAATGTTGTTGACTCTGATACCCAATGGATAAGGCACCGGTCTAAGCTTAAAAATCCAAAGACTCTTTAGTTC
Source organism: Sequoiadendron giganteum (assembly GCA_007115665.2). Taxonomy (NCBI): domain Eukaryota; kingdom Viridiplantae; phylum Streptophyta; class Pinopsida; order Cupressales; family Cupressaceae; genus Sequoiadendron; species Sequoiadendron giganteum. The sequence goes on along the minus strand of CM021109.1, from coordinate 620,145,745 downwards.
TCATATACCGTAAGTATCCTAAATGGTCCCTAGACAAAGCCAATTGTTGTACCCTAAATTAAAAAATTTGGTACACTTAGGCATTTTGAAGAAATGGTTAAAAGTCTTGTTAAAATTGTCAAAAAAGGCCAAAATTGGGAACTTTCATGTCTTGCATGAGGGTTAAAAACTCAAAATTTTCAAAACCTGACGATCTAGGTCTACTTAGAGTGGCCAAGTCTACAAAACCCAGATCTCAAATTTTCAGCCTAAATTTTAGGAAAATTTATATTTTTAGAAACTTTCTAAGAATAAAACTTTTTTTTGGGTTTCTTCTCAAATGGATACTAGAAAAAAATTCTAAAAAATAGAAAATTTCTAAAACTAGAAAGTTTGGCTTCTAGGGCTCAAACTGATTTTGATTGGTTGAAAATACTTCATTATTAGGTTGGTCTAGTCAAAATCATCAAAAGATCAATTTTGTCCTGGTGGGCTTTTCTGCTTTTTCAAAAGCACTTTCAAGAGCTCCAAGGTCATTAATGGAGGTTGCTTAACTACCAGGTTTCAGATTCAAGGTATCAAGCACTACATAGATCAAGGCAACGACAAAGATGATCAAGAAACAAAGAACAAAGGAGGGATGTTTTGAATTCATGAAAATTGCAAAATTTTGACTAACTCTAGAGAGTTCAAGTGCCCCTACCCAGTCTAGGCACCTAAGATTTCGTGTCTTAGTCATTTTTCAATCTTTGGCTATCAAGCATGAAGCAAAATGAAGGAAAGTTGAAAATTGTAAAATAAAAACTATCTCTGGCAAGCTTAGCCACCCTAGGTAGCCAAGGGCGCCCAACTTTTTAAGGCACCAAATGTCAGAGTTAGGGTTTTGTGCCTCCAAGACATCCTATTTAGAATCCTCCTAGCTCCATAGTGGATCTATCAGCAAACCATCAGATCAATCTATCTGTTAGAATCAAGGATCAAATGGAGAAGTCTCAACAAAAAAGAAAATTGCAAACCATGAAAATATCAAAAACTAAACTAAGTGTGGGAACATTGGGCGCCCTAGGTAGCCAAGGGCGCCTGACCTTTTGGAGGACCTAATATAGAGATTAGGGTTTGCAAATGATCATTGCCTTCAAAATTCCTCAAGCTATCTAGTGGATGTCTCAGTTAGATCCTTAGATTCATCAATTTCCAACAATATCAGATCAAATGGAGGTGAATATCATGAGGAACAAAAAAGATCAAGTTTGAAGGTTGAAAATCAATTAAAAATGGTTGTCTGGTGATCATGGGAACCCAAAGTAGCCAGGGGCGCCCAAGGTTTTGGGCATTTAGAAGTCAAAATTATGATTTTACATCTTCATCGTGATATATTTAGATTTGAAGCAACTCTCCAATGAAGTCAACAACGAGCTCATCATATTTGTCAAGCATCAGTTATGTTAAATTGAATGGAGGAATAAAATCTTGCAAAATGAGGAAAGTCAAAAGAAAAGTTGATAATCTTAGAAAATATTCTAACTCTAGAAGAGTTGAGCACCCCAGGTAGCTAGGGGCACCCAATTTTTTGACCCCCTAAAACTGCTTTTCTAGGCCAGTCACTTCTAGAAGAACCCCCTCATAATTATTTTGGTTAAACAAACGAATCCAATAGTCAGATCATCGGACCTCTTAAACTCCTAGAAATGAGAATTCATCCAAGATCTGAGAAAACATAGAAATTGAAGATCATAAAAATGGCTAACACTAGGAGCCATGAGCGCCCCAGGTAGCCAAGGGTGCCCAACATTTTGAGGGTCCAAATTTAGTTTCTAGCATGAGCAGTCTCCAAAAAAAATTTCTTAGATTTAGCCAGGATTTGCAATGGATCATTCAGCCAGTTCATACGATTCACTAGGCGCCCGAGATTGAGGATCAAACTGAGGTCAAAATCAAGAAAAAAAATTGAAATTTCAAGAAAATTGGCTAATTCTGCCAAGAAGGGCGTCCAAGTTCTCATGCCTTAGTAAATTTTCCAAATTTCATTATGCAACATTCAAAAAGTGTCTACATTCAATGAATCTGGCTCAAGATTGGCTTTGAAAGATGTAAAGTTAGAGAATAAAAGTGGTTTTTATCCCAAAAACCCATTTAAGAAGGAATTAACATTCATTATTCACATATTTTTGCAAGTGGCATCCAAGGCAAGAGAGGAAACAAAGAATTTTCTTCATTTCAAGATTCAAAGGCCTAAACATGGTGCTTTTTCAGAGTTCTTCATATTTTCCACATCAACTCACACAGAGGCTCGCTTTTTCATGCTTCAAATTTCCAGGGCATCGATTTTTCAGAAGAAGGGTGTCATATTTTAAATTTTCAACAATCTGGGTTAACTCAGTTTTTGATTCTCTACAACTTTAGAGAATTTTTCAATTTTCAAGAACCTGATTTTTCGCGCATGTCCAAGAAATCTTCAGTATTTTCAAAATATGATCAATTGGGTTCATCCAGAACTTGATTCTATACAAAACCCGACTCTCAGCTTTTTTCAAGAAAATCCTAAAATTTTAAGGTTTCTACTTTTTCAACCAGCCATAAACAATTTTCAAAATCAAATAATCTAGGTCTCTTTGCAAT